>JARQOC010000003.1:150665190-150942606 GCA_033576535.1 Allobates femoralis
GAGTTGAACCAAGGACCTCTTGATCTGCAGTCAAATGCTCTGCCACTGAGCTATACCCCCTTTCTTTTACAACTTTTTTTACACTTTTTGATACACAAATATTAAATGCTTTACAGTGTCCTATATTATTCTGCAGTTTCTTACTCTGCTATGCTTGTTTTTCTCTCAAAAATCTTAATGATTGTAAAATGCACAAAACGTTTTTTGGGACTTATTTGGTCACAATTTAATTCTCAGTTGTAGAGTCTTCCAACGTGCTAAATGTATCAATTCATAAAGCTTCTGTTTGTGCTACTTAAATGCAATTTTTCTGAATTTTTATTATTGCATATTTCAAAATTACATTGTTCATCAGTTAGATTGTATTTACTTGAGTTAATTTCAGTTTTTAGAGGTATCAACTCCAAGTAACTGAATTGTTAAGTGTTTTCTTACTTTTTGATACACAAATATTAAATGCTTTCAGTGTCTATATTATTCTGCAGTTTCTTACTCTGCCATGCTTGTTTTTCTCTCAAAATCTTAATGATGCAAAATGCACAAAAGTTTTTGGGACTTATTTGTCACAATTTAATTCAGTTTTAGAGTATCAACTCCAGTACTATTTAAGTTGTTTTACACTTTTTGATACACAAATATTAAATGCTTTACAGTGTCCTATATTATTCTGCAGTTTCTTACTCTGCCATGCTTGTTTTTCTCTCAAAAATCTTAATGATTGCAAAATGCACAAAAATTTTTTGGGACTTATTTGGTCACAATTTAATTCTCAGTTGTAGAGTCTTCCAACGTGCTAAATGTATCAATTCATAAAGCTTCATGTTTGTGCTACTTAACGCAATTTTTGTAAATTTGTTTATTCCATTTCTAAATTATACTTTTCATCAGTTTGATTGTAATTACTTGAGTTTGTTTCAGTTTTTAGAGATATCAACTCAAGTAACTGAATTGTTAAGAAATTAGGTACTTATCTTTTGCATGAAAATCTTGCTTAAGGGGGCACTTGGAGTTGAACCAAGGACCTCTTGATCTGCAGTCAAATGCTCTGCCACTGAGCTATACCCCCTTTCGTCACAACTTTTTTACACTTTTTGATACACAAATATTAAATGCTTTACAGTGTCCTATATTATTCTGCAGTTTCTTACTCTGCCATGCTTGTTTTTCTCTCAAAAATCTTAATGATTGCAAAATGCACAAAAAGATTTTTGGGATTATTTGGTCACAATTTACATTCTCAGTTGTAGATTCTTCCAACGTGCTAAATGTATCAATTCATAAAGCTTCATGTTTGTGCTACTTAAATGTAATTTTTCATGAATTTTTATTATTTCATTTTTCAAAAATACATTGTTCATAAGTTAGATTGCATTTACTTGAGTTTATTTTATTTTTAGAGGTATCAACTCCCAAGTAACTGAATTGTTAAGAAATTAAGTACTTATCTTTGCATGAAAATCTAGCTTTAGGGGGCACTTGGAGTTGAACCAAGGACCCTTGATCTGCAGTCAAATGCTCTGCCTCTGAGCTATACCCCTTTCTTTTACAACTTTTTTTACACTTTTTGATACACAAATATTAAATGCTTTACAGTGTCCTATATTATTCTGCAGTTTCTTACTCTTCCATGCTTGTTTTTCTCTCAAAATGTTAATGAATGCAAATGCACAAAAAGTTTTTTGGGACTAATTTGGTCACAATTTAATTCTCAGTTGTAGAGTCTTCCAATGTGCTAAATGTATCAATTCATAAAGCTTCATGTTTGTGCTACTTAAATGCAATTTTTCTGAATTTTTATTATTGCATATTTCAAAATTACATTGTTCATCAGTTAGATTGTATTTACTTGAGTTTATTTCAGTTTTTAGAGGTATCAACTCCAAGTAACTGAATTGTTAAGTGTTTTCACACTTTTTGATACACAAATATTAAATGCTTTACAGTGTCCTATATTATTCTGCAGTTTCTTACTCTGCCATGCTTGTTTTTCTCTCAAAAATCTTAATGATTGCAAAATGCACAAAACGTTTTTTGGGACTTATTTGGTCACAATTTAATTCTCAGTTGTAGAGTCTTCCAACGTGCTAAATGTATCAATTCATAAAGCTTCATGTTTGTGCTACTTAACGCAATTTTTGTAAAATTTGTTTATTCCATTTCTAAATTATACTTTATTCATCAGTTTGATTGTAATTACTTGAGTTTGTTTCAGTTTTTCAGAGATATCAACTCCAAGTAACTGAATTGTTAAGAAATTAGGTACTTATCTTTGCATGAAAATCTTGCTTAAGGGGGCACTTGGAGTTGAACCAAGGACCTCTTGATCTGCAGTCAAATGCTCTGCCACTGAGCTATACCCCCTTTCGGTTACAACTTTTTTACACTTTTTGATACACAAATATTAAATGCTTTACAGTGTCCTATATTATTCTGCAGTTTCTTACTCTGCTATGCTTGTTTTTCTCTCAAAAATCTTAATGATTGTAAAATGCACAAAAAGTTTTTTGGGACTTATTTGGTCACAATTTAATTCTCAGTTGTAGAGTCTTCCAACATGCTAAATGTATTAATTCATAAAGCTTCATGTTTGTGCTATTAAATGCAATTTTCAGAATTTTTTTTATTGCATTTTTCAAAAATACATTGTTCATCAATTAGATTGTATTTACTTGAGTTTATTTCAGTTTTTAGAGGTATCAACTCAAGTAACTGAATTGTTAAGAAATTAGGTACTTATCTTATCATGAAAATCTAGCTTTAGGGGCACTTGGAGTTGAACCAAGGACCTCTTGATCTGCAGTCAAATGCTCTGCCACTGAGCTTTACCCCTTTTCTATTATTACTTTTTTTACACTTTTTGATACACAAATATTAAATGCTTACAGTGTCCTATATTATTCTGCAGTTTCTTACTCTGCTATGCATGTTTTTTCTCTCAAAAATCTTAATGATTGTAAAATGCACAAAAAGTTCTTTGGGACTTATTTGGTCACAATTTAATTCTCAGTTGTAGAGTCTCCAACGTGCTAAATGTATCAATTCATAAAGCTTCATGTTTGTGCTACTTAAATGCAATTTTTCAGAATTTTTTTTATTGCATTTTTCAAAAATACATTGTTCATCAATTAGATGGCATTTACTTGAGTTTATTTCAGTTTTTAGAGGTATCAACTCCAAGTAACTGAATTGTTAAGAAATTAGGTACTTATCTTATCATGAAAATCTAGCTTTAGGAGGCACTTGGAGTTGAACCAAGGACCTCTTAATCTGCGGTCAAATGCTGTGCCACTAAGCTTTACCCCTTTCTATTACAAGTCTTTTTTACACTTTTGATACACAAATATTAAATGCTTTACAGTGTCCTATATTATTCTGCAGTTTCTTACTCTGCCATGCTTGTTTTTCTCTCAAAAATCTTAATGGGTGCAAAATGCACAAAAAGTTTTTTGGGAATAATTTTGTCACATCTCAATTCTCAGTTGTAGAGTCTTCCAACGTGCTAAATGTATCAATTCATAAAGCTTTATGTTTGTGCTACTTAAATGGAATTTTCTGAATTTTTATTATTGCAATTTTCAAAATTACATTGTTCATCAGTTAGATTGTATTACTTGAGTTTATTTCAGTTTTTAGAGGTATCAACTCCAAGTAACTGAATTGTTAAGTGTTTTCACACTTTTTGATACACAAATATTAAATGCTTTACAGTGTCCTATATTATTCTGCATTTCTTACTCTGCCATGCTTGTTTTTCTCTCAAAAATCTTAATGATTGCAAAATGCACAAAACGTTTTTTGGGACTTATTTGGTCACAATTTAATTCTCAGTTGTAGAGTCTTCCAACGTGCTAAATGTATCAATTCATAAAGCTTCATGTTTGTGCTACTTAACGCAATTTTTGTAAAATTTGTTTATTTCATTTCTAAATTATACTTTATTCATCAGTTTGATTGTAATTACTTGAGTTTGTTTCAGTTTTTAGAGATATCAACTCCAAGTAACTGAATTGTTAAGAAATTAGGTACTTATCTTTGCATGAAAATCTTGCTTAAGGGGGCACTTGGAGTTGAACCAAGGACCTCTTAATCTGTGGACAAATGCTCTGCCACTGAGCTATACCCCCTTTCTTATTACAAGTTTTTTTTACACTTTTTGATACACAAATACTAAATGCTTTACATTGTCATATATTATTCTGCAGTTTCTTACTCTGCTATGCTTGTTTTTCTCTCAAAAATCTTAATGATTGTAAAATGCACAAAAAGTTTTTTTTTACTTATTTGGTCACAATTTAATTCTCAGTTGTAGAGTCTTCCAACGTGCTAAATGTATCAATTCATAAAGCTTCATGTTTGTGCTACTTATATGCAATTTTTCAGAATTTTTTTTATTGCATTTTTCAAAAATACATTGTTCATCAATTAGATTGCATTTACTTGAGTTTATTTCAGTTTTTAGAGGTATCAACTCCAAGTAACTGAATTGTTAAGAAATTAGGTACTTATCTTATCATGAAAATGTAGCTTTAGTGGGCACTTGGAGTTGAACCAAGTACTTCTTAATCTGTGGTCATATGCTCTGCCACTTAGCAATACCCCTTTCAATTACAACTTTTTTTACACTTTTTGATACACAAATATTAAATGCTTTACAGTGTCCTATATTATTCTGCAGTTTCTTACTCTGCCATGCTTGTTTTTCTCTCAAAAATCTTAATGATTGCAAAATGCACAAAAAAGTTTTTTGGGAATAATTTCGTCACATCTCAATTCTCAGTTGTAGAGTCTTCCAACGTGCTAAATGTATCAATTCATAAAGCTTTATGTTTGTGCTACTTAAATGGAATTTTTCTGAATTTTTATTATTGCATATTTCAAAATTACATTGTTCATCAGTTAGATTGTATTTACTTGAGTTTATTTCAGTTTTTAGAGGTATCATCTCCAAGTAACTGAATTGTTAAGAAATTAGGTACTTATCTTTGCATGAAAATCTTGCTTCAGGAGGAACTTGGAGTTGAACCAAGAACCACTTGATCTGCAGTCAAATGCTCTGCCACTGAGCTATACCCCCTTTCAGCTATGATTTTTTTCATACAATTTTTGATACACAAATATTAAATGCTTGACAGTGTCATATTATTTTGCAGTTTCTTACTCTGCTATGCTTGTTTTTCTCTAAAGAATCTTAATGATTGCAAAATGCACAAAAAGTTTTTTGGAAATTATTTGGTCACAATTTAAATCTCAGTTGTAGAGTCTTCCAATGTGCTAAATGTATCAATTCATAAAGCTTCATGTTTGTGCTACTTAAATGCAATTTTTCAGAATTTTTTTTATTGCATTTTTCAAAAATACATTGTTCATCAGTTAGATTGCATTTACTTGAGTTTATTTCAGTTTTTAGAGGTATCAACTCCAAGTAACTGAATTGTTAAGAAATTAGGTACTTACCTTTTCATGAAAATCTAGCTTTAGGGGACTTGGAGTTGAACCAAGGACCTCTTAATCTGTGGTCAAATGCTCTGCCACTGAGCTATACCCCCTTTCTATTACAAGTTTTTTTACACTTTTTGATACACAAATATTAAATGCTTTACAGTGTCCTATATTATTCTGCAGTTTCTTACTCTGCTATGCTTGTTTTTCTCTAAAAAATCTTAATGATTGTAAAATGCACAAAAAGTTTTTTGGGACTTATTTGGTCACAATTTAATTCTCAGTTGTAGAGTCTTCCAACGTGCTAAATGTATCAATTCATAAAGCTTCATGTTTGTGCTACTTAACGCAAGTTTTGTAAAATTTGTTTATTCCATTTCTAAATTATACTTTATTCATCAGTTTGATTGTAATTACTTAAGTTTGTTTCAGTTTTTAGAGATATCAACTCCAAGTAACTAAATTGTTAAGAAATTAGGTACTTATCTTTTCATGAAAATCTAGCTTTAGGGGGCATTTGGAGTTGAACCAAGGACCTCTTGAGCTGCAGTCAAATGCTCTGCCACTGAGTTATACCCCTTTCTATTACAACTTTTTTTTACACTTTTTGATACACAAATATTAAATGCTTTACAGTGTCCTATATTATTCTGCAGTTTCTAACTCTGCTATGCTTGTTTTTCTCTAAAGTATCTTAATGATTGCAAAATGCACAAAAGGTTGTTTGGAAATTATTTGGTCACAATTTAATTCTCAGTTGTAGAGTCTTCCAACGTGCTAAATGTATCAATTCATAAAGCTTCATGTTTGTGCTACTTAAATGCAATTTTTCAGAATTTTTTTATTGCATTTTTCAAAAATACATTGTTCATCAGTTAGATTGCATTTACTTGAGTTTATTTCAGTTTTTAGAGGTATCAACTCCAAGTAACTGAATTGTTAAGAATTTAGGTACTTATCTTTGCATGAAAATCTTGCTTCAGGGGGCACTTGGAGTTGAACCAAGGACCTCATAATCTGTGGTCAAATGCTTCATGTTTGTGCTACTTAACGCAATTTTTGTAAAATTTGTTTATTCCATTTCTAAATGATACTTTATTCATCAGTTTGATTGTAATTACTTGAGTTTGTTTCAGTTTTTAGAGATATCAACTCCAAGTAACTGAATTGTTAAGAAATTAGGTACTTATCTTTTCATGAAAATCTAGCTTTAGGGGGCACTTGGAGTTGAGCCAAGGACCTCTTGATCTGCAGTCAAATGCTCTGCCACCCCCTTTCTATTACAACTTTTTTTTACACTTTTTGATACACAAATATTAAATGCTTTACAGTGTCCTATATTATTCTGCAGTTTCTTACTCTGCCATGCTTGTTTTTCTCAACTCCAAGTAACTGAATTGTTAAGAAATTAGGTACCATATATACTCGTGTATAAGCCGAGTTTTTCAGCACATTAACTGTGCTGAAAAGTCCCCCCTCGACTTATACACGGGTATATACGGTAATTGATGTATAACAGCCCCCCCCCGTAGTTTTCCCCCCCGTATATACAGCCCCCCGTGGTATCCAGGGCCCCCCTTGCGACTGCTGCTGTATATACCCCCTGGGGCTGCTGCTGTATACTACCACTGGGGTTGCTGCTGTATACTACCACTGGGGCTGCTGCTGTATACTACTACTGGGGCTGCTGCTGTATACTACTACTGGGGCTGCTGTATACTATCACTGGGGCTGCTGTTGTATCCTACTACTGGGGCTGCTGTATACTACCACTGGGACTTCTGCTGTATACTACTACTGGGGCTGCTGTATACTACTACTGGGGCTGCTGTATACTACCACTGGGGCTTCTGTATACTACTACTGGGGCTGCTGCTGTATATACCACTGAGGCTGCTGTATACTACTGCTGTGGCTGCTGTATACTACCACTGGGGCTGCTGCTGTATACTACTACTGGGGCTGCTGTATACTACCACTGGGGCTGCTGCTGTATACTACTACTGGGGCTGCTGTATACTACTACTGGGGCTGCTGTATACTACCACTGGGGCTTCTGTATACTACTACTGGGGCTGCTGCTGTATATACCACTGAGGCTGCTGTATACTACTACTGGGGCTGCTGTATACTACCTCTGGGGCTTCTGTATACTACCACTGGGGCTGCTGTATATACCTCTGGGGCTGCTGTATACTACCACTGGGGCTGCTGTATATATTTCTGGGGCTGCTGTATACTACCACTGGGGCTGCTGCTGTATATACCACTGGGGAGGCTGCTGTATATACCTCTGGGGCTGCTGTATACTACCACTGGGGCTGCTGTATATATCTCTGGGGCTGATGTATACTACCACTGGGGCTGCTGTATACTACCACTGGGGTTGCTGCTGTATATACCACTGGGGAGGCTGCTGTAACACTGCTGGGGCCTGTATGTACCACTGGGGAGGCTGCTGTATACCACATTTCTGGGGGCTGTATACTACCACTGGGGAGGCCTGTATACCACTGCGGGGGCCTGTATACCACACTGCTGGGAGCTGTATACCTGTGCTGGGGTCCACCCTCGGCTTATACACGAGTCAATAGGTTTTCCCAGATTTTGGGGCAAAAGTAGGGGGGTCGGCTTATACACGGGTCGGCTTATACACAAGTATATACGGTACTTATCTTTTCATGAAAATCTAGCTTTAGGTAGCACTAGGAGTTGAACCAAGGACCTCTTGATCTGCAGTCAAATGCTCTGCCACTGAGCTATACCCCCTTTCTATTATGACTTTTTTTACACTTTTTGATACACAAATATTAAATGCTTTACAGTGTCCTATATTATTCTGCAGTTTCTTACTCTGCTATGCTTTTTTTTCTCTCAAAAATCTTAATGATTGTAAAATGCACAAAAAGTTTTTTGGGACTTATTTGGTCACAATTTAATTCTCAGTTGTAGAGTCTTCCAACATGCTAAATGTATCAATTCATAAAGCTTTATGTTTGTGCTACTTAAATGGAATTTTTCTGAATTTTTATTATTGCATATTTCAAAATTACATTGTTCATCAGTTAGATTGTATTTACTTGAGTTTATTTCAGTTTTTAGAGGTATCAACTCCAAGTAACTGAATTGTTAAGAAATTAGGTACTTATCTTTGCATGAAAATCTTGCTTCAGGAGGAACTTGGAGTTGAACCAAGGACCACTTGATCTGCAGGCAAATGCTCTGCCACTGAGCTATACACCCTTTCAGCTATGATTTTTTTCATACAATTTTTGATACACAAATATTAAATGCTTGACAGTGTCATATTATTTTGCAGTTTCTTACTCTGCTATGCTTGTTTTTCTCTAAAGAATCTTAATGATTGCAAAATGAACAAAAAGTTTTTTGGGAATAATTTCGTCACATCTCAATTCTCAGTTGTAAAGTCTTCCAACGTGCTAAATGTATCAATTCATAAAGCTTTATGTTTGTGCTACTTAAATGGAATTTTTCTGAATTTTTATTATTGCATATTTCAAAATTTCATTGTTCATCAGTTAGATTGTATTTACTTGAGTTTATTTCAGTTTTTAGAGGTATCAATTCCAAGTAACTGAATTGTTAAGAAATTAGGTACTTATCTTTGCATGAAAATCTTGCTTCAGGGGGCAATTGGAGTTGAACCAGGACCTCTTTTTCTGCAGTCAAAAGCTCTGCCACTGAGCTATACCCCCTTTCAGCTATGATTTTTTTCATACAATTTTTGATACACAAATATTAAATGCTTGACAGTGTCATATTATTTTGCAGTTTCTTACTCTGCTATGCTTGTTTTTCTCTAAAGAATCTTAATGATTGCAAAATGCACAAAACGTTTTTTGGGACTTATTTGGTCACAATTTAATTCTCAGTTGTAGAGTCTTCCAACGTGCTAAATGTATCAATTCATAAAGCTTCATGTTTGTGCTACTTAACGCAATTTTTGTAAGATTTGTTTATTCCATTTCTAAATTATACTTTATTCATCAGTTTGATTGTAATTACTTGAGTTTGTTTCAGTTTTTAGAGATATCAACTCCAAGTAACTGAATTGTTAAGAAATTAGGTACCATATATACTCGTGTATAAGCCGAGTTTTTCAGCACATTAACTGTGCTGAAAAGTCCCCCCTCGGCTTATACACGGGTATATACGGTAATTGATGTATAACAGCCCCCCCTGTGGTTTTCCCCCCCGTATATACAGCCCCCCCCGTGGTATCCAGGGCCCCCCTTGCGGCTGCTGCTGTATATACTTCCTGGGGCTGCTGCTGTATACTACCACTGGGGTTGCTGCTGTATACTACACTGGGGCTGCTGCTGTATACTACTACTGGGGCTGCTGCTGTATACTACTACTGGGGCTGCTGTATACTACCACTGGGGCTGCTGCTGTATCCTACTACTGGGGCTGCTGTATACTACCACTGGGGCTGCTGCTGTATACTTCTACTGGGGCTGCTGTATACTACCACTGGGGCTGCTGCTGTATACTACTACTGGGGCTGCTGTATACTACTACTGGGACTGCTGTATACTACCACTGGGGCTTCTGTATACTACTACTGGGGCTGCTGCTGTATATACCACTGAGGCTGCTGTATACTACTGCTGGGGCTGCTGTATACTACCACTGGGGCTGCTGCTGTATACTACTACTGGGGCTGCTGTATACTACCACTGGGGCTGCTGCTGTATACTACTACTGGGGCTTCTGTATACTACTACTGGGGCTGCTGTATACTACCACTGGGGCTTCTGTATACTACTACTGGGGCTGCTGCTGTATATACCACTGAGGCTGCTGTATACTACTACTGGGGCTGCTGTATACTACCTCTGGGGCTTCTGTATACTACCACTGGGGCTGCTGTATATACCTCTGGGGCTGCTGTATACTACCACTGGGGCTGCTGTATATATCTCTGGGGCTGCTGTATACTACCACTGGGACTGCTGCTGTATATACCACTGGGGAGGCTGCTGTATATACCTCTGGGGCTGCTGTATACTACCACTGGGGCTGCTGTATATATCTCTGGGGCTGATGTATACTACCATTGGGGCTGCTGTATACTACCACTGGGGTTGCTGCTGTATATACCACTGGGGAGGCTGCTGTAACACTGCTGGGGCCTGTATGTACCACTGGGGAGGCTGCTGTATACCACATTTCTGGGGGCTGTATACTACCACTGGGGAGGCCTGTATACCACTGCGGGGGCCTGTATACCACACTGCTGGGGGCTGTATACCTGTGCTGGGGTCCACCCTCGGCTTATACACGAGTCAATAGGTTTTCCCAGATTTTGGGGGCAAAAGTAGGGGGGTCGGCTTATACACAAGTATATACGGTACTTATCTTTTCATGAAAATCTAGCTTTAGGGGGCACTAGGAGTTGAACCAAGGACCTCTTGATCTGCAGTCAAATGAGCTATACCCCCTTTCTATTATGACTTTTTTTACACTTTTTGATACACAAATATTAAATGCTTTACAGTGTCCTATATTATTCTGCAGTTTCTTACTCTGCTATGCTTGTTTTTCTCTCAAAAATCTTAATGATTGTAAAATGCACAAAAGTTTTTTGGGACTTATTTGGTCACAATTTAATTCTCAGTTGTAGAGTCTTCCAACGTGCTAAATGTATCAATTCATAAAGCTTTATGTTTGTGCTACTTAAATGGAATTTTTCTGAATTTTTATTATTGCATATTTCAAAACTACATTGTTCATTAGTTAGATTGTATTTACTTGAGTTTATTTCAGTTTTTAGAGGTATCAACTCCAAGTAACTGAATTGTTAAAAAATTAGATACTTATCTTTGCATGATAATCTTGCTTAAGGGGGCACTTGGAGTTGAACCAAGGACCTCTTGATCTGCAGTCAAATGCTCTGCCACTGAGCTATACCCCCTTTTGGTTACAGCTTTTTCACACTTTTTGATACACAAATATTAAATGCTTTACAGTGTCCTATATTATTCTGCAGTTTCTTACTCTGCCATGCTTGTTTTTCTCTCAAAAATCTTAATGATTGCAAAATGCACAAAAATTTTTTGGGAATAATTTGGTCACAATTTAATTCTAATGGTGGGTTTACACACACCAACTTATCTGTCCAACTTCAGACCAACTTGCTGGTTGCAGTGAAATCATGGATACATTGCTTAATTTTGTGACTGTGTACAATGGAGCAATGTATCCAGGATTTCACTGCAACCAGCAAGTTGGTCTGAAGTTGGACAGATAAGTTGGTGTGTGTAAACCCACCATCAGTTGTAGGGTCTTCCAACGTGCTAAATGTATCAATTCATAAAGCTTCATGTTTGTGCTACTTAAATGCAATTTTTCTGAATTTTTATTATTGCATATTTCAAAATTACATTGTTCATCAGTTAGATTGTATTTACTTGAGTTTATTTCAGTTTTTAGAGGTATCAACTCCAAGTAACTGAATTGTTAAGTGTTTTCACACTTTTTGATACACAAATATTAAATGCTTTACAGTGTCCTATATTATTCTGCAGTTTCTTACTCTGCCATGCTTGTTTTTCTCTCAAAAATCTTAATGATTGCAAAATGCACAAAACATTTTTTGGGACTTATTTGGTCACAATTTAATTCTCAGTTGTAGAGTCTTCCAACGTGCTAAATGTATCAATTCATAAAGCTTCATGTTTGTGCTACTTAACGCAATTTTTGTAAAATTTGTTTATTCCATTTCTAAATTATACTTTATTCATCAGTTTGATTGTAATTACTTGAGTTTGTTTCAGTTTTTAGAGATATCAACTCCAAGTAACTGAATTGTTAAGAATATAGGTACTTATCTTTGCATGAAAATCTTGCTTAAGGGGGCACTTGGAGTTGAACCAAGGACCTCTTGATCTGCAGTCAAATGCTCTGCCACTGAGCTATACCCCCTTTCGGTTACAACTTTTTCACGCTTTTTGATACACAAATATGAATTGCTTTGCAGTGTCCTATATTATTCTGCAGTTTCTTACTCTGCCATGCTTGTTGTTCTCTCAAAAATCTTAATGATTGCAAAATGCACAAAAAGTTTTTTGGGAATTATTTGGTCACAATTTAATTCTCAGTTGTAGGGTCTTCCAACGTGCTAAATGTATCAATTCATAAAGCTTCATGTTTGTGCTACTTAAATGCATTTTTTCAGAATTTTTATTATTGCATATTTCAAAAGTACATTGTTCATCAGTTAGATTGCATTTACTTGAGTTTATTTCAGTTATTAGAGGTATCAACTCCAAGTCACTGAATTGTTAAGAAATTAGATACTTATCTTTTAATGAAAATCTAGCTTTAGGGGGCACTTGGAGTTGAACCAAGGACCTCTTGATCTGCAGTCAAATGCTCTGCCACTGAGCTATACCCCCTTTCGGTTACAACTTTTTCACGCTTTTTGATACACAAATATGAAATGCTTTGCAGTGTCCTATATTATTCTGCAGTTTCTTACTCTGCCATGCTTGTTTTTCTCTCAAAAATCTTAATGATTGCAAAATGCACAAAAAGATTTTTGGGAATTATTTGGTCACAATTTAATTCTCAGTTGTAGATTCTTCCAACGTGCTAAATGTATCAATTCACAAAGCTTCATGTTTGTGCTACTTAAATGCAATTTTTCAGAATTTTTTTTATTGCATTTTTCAAAAATACATTGTTGATCAGTTAGATTGAGTTTACTTGACTTTATTTAAGTTTTTAGAGGTATCAACTCCAAGTAACTGAATTGTTAAGAAATTAGGTACTTATCTATGCATGAAAATCTTGCTTTAGGGGGCACTTGGAGTTGAACCAAGGACCTCTTGATCTGCAGTCAAATGCTCTGCCACTGAGCAATAGGTAAGTACCTAATTTCTTAACAATTCAATTTACTTGAGTTTATTTCAGTTTTTAGAGGTATCAACTCCAAGTAACTGAATTGTTAAGAAATTAGGTATTTATCTTTGCATGAAAATCTTGCTTCAGGAGGAACTTGGAGTTGAACCAAGGACCACTTGATTTGCAGGCAAATGCTCTGCCACTGAGCTATACACCCTTTCAGCTATGATTTTTTTCATACAATTTTTGATACACAAATATTAAATGCTTGACAGTGTCATATTATTTTGCAGTTTCTTACTCTGCTATGCTTGTTTTTCTCTAAAGAATCTTAATGATTGCAAAATGAACAAAAAGTTTTTTGGGAATAATTTCGTCACATCTCAATTCTCAGTTGTAAAGTCTTCCAACGTGCTAAATGTATCAATTCATAAAGCTTTATGTTTGTGCTACTTAAATGGAATTTTTCTGAATTTTTATTATTGCATATTTCAAAATTTCATTGTTCATCAGTTAGATTGTATTTACTTGAGTTTATTTCAGTTTTTAGAGGTATCAATTCCAAGTAACTGAATTGTTAAGAAATTAGGTACTTATCTTTGCATGAAAATCTTGCTTCAGGGGACAATTGGAGTTGAACCAGGACCTCTTTTTCTGCAGTCAAAAGCTCTGCCACTGAGCTATACCCCTTTCAGCTATGATTTTTTTCATACAATTTTTGATACACAAATATTAAATGCTTGACAGTGTCATATTATTTTGCAGTTTCTTACTCTGCTATGCTTGTTTTTCTCTAAAGAATCTTAATGATTGCAAAATGCACAAAACGTTTTTTGGGACTTATTTGGTCACAATTTAATTCTCAGTTGTAGAGTCTTCCAACGTGCTAAATGTATCAATTCATAAAGCTTCATGTTTGTGCTACTTAACGCAATTTTTGTAAGATTTGTTTATTCCATTTCTAAATTATACTTTATTCATCAGTTTGATTGTAATTACTTGAGTTTGTTTCAGTTTTTAGAGATATCAACTCCAAGTAACTGAATTGTTAAGAAATTAGGTACCATATATACTCGTGTATAAGCCGAGTTTTTCAGCACATTAACTGTGCTGAAAAGTCCCCCCTCGGCTTATACACGGGTATATACGGTAATTGATGTATAACAGCCCCCCCTGTGGTTTTCCCCCCCGTATATACAGCCCCCCCCGTGGTATCCAGGGCCCCCCTTGCGGCTGCTGCTGTATATACTTCCTGGGGCTGCTGCTGTATACTACCACTGGGGTTGCTGCTGTATACTACCACTGGGGCTGCTGCTGTATACTACTACTGGGGCTGCTGCTGTATACTACTACTGGGGCTGCTGTATACTACCACTGGGGCTGCTGCTGTATCCTACTACTGGGGCTGCTGTATACTACCACTGGGGCTGCTGCTGTATACTACTACTGGGGCTGCTGTATACTACCACTGGGGCTGCTGCTGTATACTACTACTGGGGCTGCTGTATACTACTACTGGGACTGCTGTATACTACCACTGGGGCTTCTGTATACTACTACTGGGGCTGCTGCTGTATATACCACTGAGGCTGCTGTATACTACTGCTGGGGCTGCTGTATACTACCACTGGGGCTGCTGCTGTATACTACTACTGGGGCTGCTGTATACTACCACTGGGGCTGCTGCTGTATACTACTACTGGGGCTTCTGTATACTACTACTGGGGCTGCTGTATACTACCACTGGGGCTTCTGTATACTACTACTGGGGCTGCTGCTGTATATACCACTGAGGCTGCTGTATACTACTACTGAGGCTGCTGTATACTACCTCTGGGGCTTCTGTATACTACCACTGGGGCTGCTGTATATACCTCTGGGGCTGCTGTATACTACCACTGGGGCTGCTGTATATATCTCTGGGGCTGCTGTATACTACCACTGGGACTGCTGCTGTATATACCACTGGGGAGGCTGCTGTATATACCTCTGGGGCTGCTGTATACTACCACTGGGGCTGCTGTATATATCTCTGGGGCTGATGTATACTACCATTGGGGCTGCTGTATACTACCACTGGGGTTGCTGCTGTATATACCACTGGGGAGGCTGCTGTAACACTGCTGGGGCCTGTATGTACCACTGGGGAGGCTGCTGTATACCACATTTCTGGGGGCTGTATACTACCACTGGGGAGGCCTGTATACCACTGCGGGGGCCTGTATACCACACTGCTGGGGGCTGTATACCTGTGCTGGGGTCCACCCTCGGCTTATACACGAGTCAATAGGTTTTCCCAGATTTTGGGGGCAAAAGTAGGGGGGTCGGCTTATACACAAGTATATACGGTACTTATCTTTTCATGAAAATCTAGCTTTAGGGGGCACTAGGAGTTGAACCAAGGACCTCTTGATCTGCAGTCAAATGAGCTATACCCCCTTTCTATTATGACTTTTTTTACACTTTTTGATACACAAATATTAAATGCTTTACAGTGTCCTATATTATTCTGCAGTTTCTTACTCTGCTATGCTTGTTTTTCTCTCAAAAATCTTAATGATTGTAAAATGCACAAAAAGTTTTTTGGGACTTATTTGGTCACAATTTAATTCTCAGTTGTAGAGTCTTCCAACGTGCTAAATGTATCAATTCATAAAGCTTTATGTTTGTGCTACTTAAATGGAATTTTTCTGAATTTTTATTATTGCATATTTCAAAACTACATTGTTCATTAGTTAGATTGTATTTACTTGAGTTTATTTCAGTTTTTAGAGGTATCAACTCCAAGTAACTGAATTGTTAAAAAATTAGATACTTATCTTTGCATGATAATCTTGCTTAAGGGGGCACTTGGAGTTGAACCAAGGACCTCTTGATCTGCAGTCAAATGCTCTGCCACTGAGCTATACCCCCTTTTGGTTACAGCTTTTTCACACTTTTTGATACACAAATATTAAATGCTTTACAGTGTCCTATATTATTCTGCAGTTTCTTACTCTGCCATGCTTGTTTTTCTCTCAAAAATCTTAATGATTGCAAAATGCACAAAAAGTTTTTTGGGAATAATTTGGTCACAATTTAATTCTAATGGTGGGTTTACACACACCAACTTATCTGTCCAACTTCAGACCAACTTGCTGGTTGCAGTGAAATCATGGATACATTGCTTAATTTTGTGACTGTGTACAATGGAGCAATGTATCCAGGATTTCACTGCAACCAGCAAGTTGGTCTGAAGTTGGACAGATAAGTTGGTGTGTGTAAACCCACCATCAGTTGTAGGGTCTTCCAACGTGCTAAATGTATCAATTCATAAAGCTTCATGTTTGTGCTACTTAAATGCAATTTTTCTGAATTTTTATTATTGCATATTTCAAAATTACATTGTTCATCAGTTAGATTGTATTTACTTGAGTTTATTTCAGTTTTTAGAGGTATCAACTCCAAGTAACTGAATTGTTAAGTGTTTTCACACTTTTTGATACACAAATATTAAATGCTTTACAGTGTCCTATATTATTCTGCAGTTTCTTACTCTGCCATGCTTGTTTTTCTCTCAAAAATCTTAATGATTGCAAAATGCACAAAACATTTTTTGGGACTTATTTGGTCACAATTTAATTCTCAGTTGTAGAGTCTTCCAACGTGCTAAATGTATCAATTCATAAAGCTTCATGTTTGTGCTACTTAACGCAATTTTTGTAAAATTTGTTTATTCCATTTCTAAATTATACTTTATTCATCAGTTTGATTGTAATTACTTGAGTTTGTTTCAGTTTTTAGAGATATCAACTCCAAGTAACTGAATTGTTAAGAATATAGGTACTTATCTTTGCATGAAAATCTTGCTTAAGGGGGCACTTGGAGTTGAACCAAGGACCTCTTGATCTGCAGTCAAATGCTCTGCCACTGAGCTATACCCCCTTTCGGTTACAACTTTTTCACGCTTTTTGATACACAAATATGAATTGCTTTGCAGTGTCCTATATTATTCTGCAGTTTCTTACTCTGCCATGCTTGTTTTTCTCTCAAAAATCTTAATGATTGCAAAATGCACAAAAATTTTTTGGGACTTATTTGGTCACAATTTAATTCTCAGTTGTAGAGTCTTCCAACGTGCTAAATGTATTAATTCATAAAGCTTTATGTTTGTGCTACTTAAATGGAATTTTTCTGAATTTTTATTATTGCATATTTCAAAATTACATTGTTCATCAGTTAGATTGTATTTACTTGAGTTTATTTCAGTTTTTAGAGGTATCAACTCCAAGTAACTGAAATGTTAAAAAATTAGATACTTATCTTTGCATGATAATCTTGCTTAAGGGGGCACTTGGAGTTGAACCAAGGACCTCTTGATCTGCAGTCAAATGCTCTGCCACTGAGGTATACCCCCTTTTGGTTACAGCTTTTTCACACTTTTTGCTACACAAATATTAAATGCTTTACAGTGTCCTATATTATTCTGCAGTTTCTTACTTTGCCATGCTTGTTTTTCTCTCAAAAATCTTAATGATTGCAAAATGCACAAAAAGTTTTTTGGGAATTATTTGGTCACAATTTAATTCTCAGTTGTAGGGTCTTCCAACGTGCTAAATGTATCAATTCATAAAGCTTTATGTTTGTGCTACTTAAATGGAATTTTTCTGAATTTTTATTATTGCATATTTCAAAATTACATTGTTCATCAGTTAGATTGTATTTACTTGAGTTTATTTCAGTTTTTAGAGGTATCAACTCCAAGTAACTGAATTGTTAAGAAATTAGGTACTTACCTTTTCATGAAAATCTAGCTTTAGGGGGCACTTGGAGTTGAACCAAGGACCTCTTGATCTGCAGTCAAATGCTCTGCCACTGAGGTATACCCCCTTTTGGTTACAGCTTTTTCACACTTTTTGCTACACAAATATTAAATGCTTTACAGTGTCCTATATTATTCTGCAGTTTCTTACTTTGCCATGCTTGTTTTTCTCTCAAAAATCTTAATGATTGCAAAATGCACAAAAAGTTTTTTGGGAATTATTTGGTCACAATTTAATTCTCAGTTGTAGGGTCTTCCAACGTGCTAAATGTATCAATTCATAAAGCTTTATGTTTGTGCTACTTAAATGGAATTTTTCTGAATTTTTATTATTGCATATTTCAAAATTACATTGTTCATCAGTTAGATTGTATTTACTTGAGTTTATTTCAGTTTTTAGAGGTATCAACTCCAAGTAACTGAATTGTTAAGAAATTAGGTACTTACCTTTTCATGAAAATCTAGCTTTAGGGGGACTTGGAGTTGAACCAATGACCTCTTAATCTGTGGTCAAATGCTCTGCCACTGAGCTATACCCCCTTTCTATTACAAGTTTTTTTTACACTTTTTGATACACAAATATTAAATGCTTTACAGTGTCCTATATTATTCTCCAGTTTCTTTCTCTGCTATGCTTGTTTTTCTCTCAAAAATCTTAATGATTGTAAAATGCACAAAAAGTTTTTTGGGACTTATTTGGTCACAATTTAATTCTCAGTTGTAGAGTCTTCCAACGTGCTAAATGTATCAATTCATAAAGCTTCATGTTTGTGCTACTTAACGCAATTTTTGTAAAATTTCTTTATTCCATTTCTAAATTATACTTTATTCATCAGTTTGATTGTAATTACTTGAAGTTTGTTTCAGTTTTTAGAGATATCAACTCCAAGTAACTGGATTGTTAAGAAATTAGGTACTTATCTTTTCATGAAAATCTAGCTTTAGGGGGCACTTGGAGTTGAGCCAAGGACCTCTTGATCTGCAGTCAAATGCTCTGCCACTGAGTTATACCCCCTTTCTATTAAAACTTTTTTTACACTTTTTGATACACAAATATTAAATGCTTTACAGTGTCCTATATTATTCTGCAGTTTCTAACTCTGCCATGCTTGTTTTTCTCTCAAAAATCTTAATGATTGCAAAATGCACAAAAAGTTTTTTGGGAATTATTTGGTCACAATTTAATTCTCAGTTGTAGAGTCTTCCAACATGCTAAATGTATCAATTCATAAAGCTTCATGTTTGTGCTACTTAAATGAAATTTTTCAGAATTTTTTTTATTGCATTTTTCAAAAATACATTGCTCATCAGTTAAATTGCATTTACTTGAGTTTATTTCAGTTTTTAGAGGCATCAACTCCAAGTACCTGAATTGTTAAGAGATTAGGTACTTATCTTTGCATGAAAATCTTGCTTCAGGGGGCACTTGGAGTTGAACCAAGGACCTCTTGATCTGCAGTCAAATGCTCTGCCACTGAGCTATACCCCCTTTCAGCTATGATTTTTTTCATACAATTTTTGATACACTAATATTAAATGCTTGACAGTGTCATATTATTTTGCAGTTTCTTACTCTGCTATGCTTGTTTTTCTCTAAAGAATCTTAATGATTGCAAAATGCACAAAAGGTTTTTTGGAAATTATTTGGTCACAATTTAATTCTCAGTTGTAGAGTCTTCCAACGTGCTAAATGTATCAATTCATAAAGCTTCATGTTTGTGCTACTTAAATGCAATTTTTCAGAATTGTTTTTATTGCATTTTTCAAAAATACATTGTTCATCAGTTAGATTGCATTTACTTGAGTTTATTTCAGTTTTTAGAGGTATTAACTCCAAGTAACTGAAATGTTAAGAAATTAGGTACTTATCTTTTCATGAAAATCTAGCTTTAGGGGGCACTTGGAGTTGAACCAAGGACCTCTTAATCTGTGGTCAAATGCTCTGCCACTGAGCTATACCCCCTTTCTATTACAAGTTTTTTTACACTTTTTGATACACAAATATTAAATGCTTTACAGTGTCCTATATTATTCTGCAGTTTCTTACTCTGCTATGCTTGTTTTTCTCTCAAAAATCTTAATGATTGTAAAATGCACAAAAAGTTTTTTGGGACTTATTTGGTCACAATTTAATTCTCAGTTGTAGAGTCTTCCAACGTGCTAAATGTATCAATTCATAAAGCTTTATGTTTGTGCTACTTAACGCAATTTTTGTAAAATTTGTTAATTCCATTTCTAAATTATACTTTGTGGAGACCCTGGGGTCAGTGGGTGCTCTCGTCCGCAGGCCCAGCCGCCTTTACAAAGACAGCGTGGACCAGGGCTCACCCCCAACTGAACGCCCGAGCTCCTTAACCGTGGGCGGAACACTACTCAGACAACACAGGGTGAGGGAATCACAATATTAAGGCTTTATTGGATCCCCAAACAGTTAACAGCATATAACGCATAACCAAGCACAGCAAATAAATGTAACAGGCAACAGAGTCTCACCCTTCCGCTGGCTCACCAGGGTTTAGAATGTAGCACGGCAAAGTCTGTAGCCAGGTGACTGTATCGTCCCAACCTGGGTTGCTTCCTTATCCTTATGTATCTTGTGCAGTCTTTATCACAGTCGAATCCGCTAATCCGATGCTGAAGTCCTTGTGGTTCTTTAGTCCGTGTTCTGATCCCCTTGGTCGGCACCGAAATGCCTAGGCCTGGGGTTATGGCTCTCTAACCGGATCCGAAGACCCTAGATTAGCTGCCTGTATCCAATCCAGTGACCTCTAGCCGGGACCGAAAATCCCTAGACTGAGGCCACTAGACAGAATCTAACTCCAATCTGCTGGTCAAAGTGAAGAGTCCTCCTTATATACCCTCAGCCCTCATTGTAGGATATTGGGGACGTCATGATTGGTGCAATAACACAGTCTTTTCATTGGCTGAACTCCAATACTCATTTAACATAGTTTAGTACTATTGCAATCCAAATGCTGATTGATATAGCAACTAGCAGTGATACAATGGAAGGTTAATTTGAGACAATCAGTCTGCAAACCATGACATTAACACAATAGTGGCTGGAGCCTCAATCAACATTCACAGGGTAATAGACAATGGACGATTAGCATAATTAAGTTCTCTGGCCTGCTATGACAAACAAGTTAGATAATTACATTATCATGCTAAACTTAAAGTAATCTATGAAAATACTGTAGGAAATTCTCCTTGGCCAATACAAGTTTACAAACCTATATACAATATGATATGTCTGGTTACATAAGAAATCATCATATGTCCTACATTGAAAGGGTCCATTTCGTCACATACCTCCCCCTTCTTATGTAACCAGACAGGGCAGTCAAATATGATAAGTCTCTGGTCATCCTTCTCCTCTGGGCGGCATTGTCTTTTTTAATGGAGAAGACAGCAATCGAGGCTTCCATCTATACACCTCCCCCAGATTACCTCCCCCAGGATGGGCAGACATATTGTGGACAAGCAGTAAAATGGGATTCAGGAGTTGGGCTCCCATAAACTTCTGGTTATCAATTCCCCCCCAGTCAATGACCACAGTCTGGCTAGGTGTACTCACTGTTGATGGCTCAGAGAAGAATGATGGGGGCTGGGAACATGGATTATCCTCTGAAGGTGGGGTAGCAAGATCCACATCAGGGTGCTGCTTGGCTTCCTGGATGATGGTGATGGCTGTGACACACTGGCTGGATAGTCCTTGTCCTGGGTCAGCTTGCAAAACAACAGATGTGGGGGGGTCATCCATGAGCCCCACTTCAACCTCCTCCTGGTTAGCCCCTGAAACAACAGGTGTGGGGAAGCTGCTCACAAATCCCACATCAACCTCTTCCTGGTCAGTCTCCGAAGCAACAGGGATAGGGAGATTGTCCATAACCTCCAACTTGTCCTCTTCCTGCTCTGGCATGGTGTTGACAGGATCAGTTTCTTGCAGTTCCAGGGCTTGGAACTGGTGTCCTTCCAAACTGTCACTGGATCCATGATGTGGCACACAGTTTAATTCCTTTGAGTCAATCTCGGCAGGGTCCTCATCATTCTCTGCATCCTTCTGGGCATGCCACTGGACCAATCTCTGGATCAAATCCGACCGTGTGTCAGTGTCCCTGACTTCGATTTCTCGGAACAGACATGCCACCTCTAGTTGCAGTTTCCTATAGCGGCCGTACTTCCACTCCAGTCCTCGTCCCATGGCTGAGCTGGTGGGGTTGGACATGGCAATGTCCAAAACCTGAATGCCTCACTATGGCCTGCTGGGTACGCTTATATGCATCCCTGGTTGTTGAGCCCTTGGACGGTGTCCACGAACACCAGTCCCCTGCAGCTCCCCTGGATAAACCAGGCTGAGTAGTATCCCACCGCTGCCACCAATTGTGGAGACCCTGGGGTCAGTGGGTGCTCTCGTCCGCAGGCCCAGCCGCCTTTACAAAGACAGCGTGGACCAGGGCTCATCCCCAACTGAACGCCCGAGCTCCTTAACCGTGGGCGGAACACTACTCAGACAACACAGGGTGAGGGAATCACAATATTAAGGCTTTATTGGATCACCAAACAGTTAACAGCATATAACGCATAACCAAGCACAGCAAATAAATCTAACAGGCAACAGAGTCTCACCCTTCCGCTGGCTCACCAGGGTTTAGAATGTAGCACGACAAAGTCTGTAGCCAGGTGACTGTATCGTCCCAACCTGGGTTGCTTCCTTATCCTTATGTATCTTGTGCAGTCTTTATCACAGTCGAATCCGCTAATCCGATGCTGAAGTCCTTGTGGTTCTTTAGTCCGTGTTCTGATCCCCTTGGTCGGCACCGAAATGCCTAGGCCTGGGGTTATGGCTCGCTAAACGGATCCGAAGACCCTAGATTAGCTGCCTGTATCCAATCCAGTGACCTCTAGCCGGGACCGAAAATCCCTAGACTGAGGCCACTAGACAGAATCTAACTCCAATCTGCTGGTCAAAGTGAAGAGTCCTCCTTATATACCCTCAGCCCTCATTGTAGGATATTGGGGACGTCATGATTGGTGCAATAACACAGTCTTTTCATTGGCTGAACTCCAATCCTCATTTAACATAGTTTAGTACTATTGCAATCCAAATGCTGATTGATATAGCAACTAGCAGTGATACAATGGAAGGTTAATTTGAGACAATCAGTCTGCAAACCATGACATTAACACAATAGTGGCTGGAGCCTCAATCAACATTCACAGGGTAATAGACAATGGACAATTAGCATAATTAAGTTCTCTGGCCTGCTATGACAAACAAGTTAGATAATTACATTATCATCCTAAACTTAAAGTAATCTATGAAAATACTGTAGGAAATTCTCCTTGGCCAATACAAGTTTACAAACCTATATACAATATGATATGTCTGGTTACATAAGAAATCATCATATGTCCTACATTGAAAGGGTCCATTTCGTCACATACCTCCCCCTTCTTATGTAACCAGACAGGGCAGTCAAATATGATAAGTCTCTGGTCATCCTTCTCCTCTGGGCGGCATTGTCTTTTTTAATGGAGAAGACAGCAATCGAGGCTTCCATCTATACACCTCCCCCAGATTACTTCCCCCAGGATGGCCAGACATATTGTGGACAAGCAGTAAAATGGGATTCAGGAGTTGGGCTCCCATAAACTTCTGGTTATCAATTCCCCCCAGTCAATGACCACAGTCTGGCTAGGTGTACTCACTGTTGATGGCTCAGAGAAGAATGATGGGGGCTGGGAACATGGATTATCCTCTGAAGGTGGGGTAGCAAGATCCACATCAGGGTGCTGCTTGGCTTCCTGGATGATGGTGATGGCTGTGACACACTGGCTGGATAGTCCTTGTCCTGGGTCAGCTTGCAAAACAACAGATGTGGGGGGGCCATCCATGAGCCCCACTTCAACCTCCTCCTGGTTAGCCCCTGAAACAACAGGTGTGGGAAGCTGCTCACAAATCCCACATCAACCTCTTCCTGGTCAGTCTCCGAAGCAACAGGGATAGGGAGATTGTCCATAACCTCCAACTTGTCCTCTTCCTGCTCTGGCATGGTGTTGACAGGATCAGTTTCTTGCAGTTCCAGGGCTTGGAACTGGTGTCCTTCCAAACTGTCACTGGATCCATGATGTGGCACACAGTTTAATTCCTTTGAGTCAATCTCGGCAGGGTCCTCATCATTCTCTGCATCCTTCTGGGCATGCCACTGGACCAATCTCTGGATCAAATCCGACCGTGTGTCAGTGTCCCTGACTTCGATTTCTCGGAACAGACATGCCACCTCTAGTTGCAGTTTCCTATAGCGGCCGTACTTCCACTCCAGTCCTCGTCCCATGGCTGAGCTGGTGGGGTTGGACATGGCAATGTCCAAAACCTGAATGCCTCACTATGGCCTGCTGGGTACGCTTATATGCATCCCTGGTTGTTGAGCCCTTGGACGGTGTCCACGAACACCAGTCCCCTGCAGCTCCCCTGGATAAACCAGGCTGAGTAGTATCCCACCGCTGCCACCAATTGTGGAGACCCTGGGGTCAGTGGGTGCTCTCGTCCGCAGGCCCAGCCGCCTTTACAAAGACAGCGTGGACCAGGGCTCACCCCCAACTGAACGCCCGAGCTCCTTAACCGTGGGCGGAACACTACTCAGACAACACAGGGTGAGGGAATCACAATATTAAGGCTTTATTGGATCCCCAAACAGTTAACAGCATATAACGCATAACCAAGCACAGCAAATAAATCTAACAGGCAACAGAGTCTCACCCTTCCGCTGGCTCACCAGGGTTTAGAATGTAGCACGGCAAAGTCTGTAGCCAGGTGACTGTATCGTCCCAACCTGGGTTGCTTCCTTATCCTTATGTATCTTGTGCAGTCTTTATCACAGTCGAATCCGCTAATCCGATGCTGAAGTCCTTGTGGTTCTTTAGTCCGTGTTCTGATCCCCTTGGTCGGCACTGAAATGCCTAGGCCTGGAGTTATGGCTCGCTAACCGGATCCGAAGACCCTAGATTAGCTGCCTGTATCCAATCCAGTGACCTCTAGCCGGGACCGAAAATCCCTAGACTGAGGCCACTAGACAGAATCTAACTCCAATCTGCTGGTCAAAGTGAAGAGTCCTCCTTATATACCCTCAGCCCTCAATGTAGGATATTGGGGACGTTATGATTGGTGCAATAACACAGTCTTTTCATTGGCTGAACTCCAATCCTCATTTAACATAGTTTAGTACTATTGCAATCCAAATGCTGATTGATATAGCAACTAGCAGTGATACAATGGAAGGTTAATTTGAGACAATCAGTCTGCAAACCATGACATTAACACAATAGTGGCTGGAGCCTCAATCAACATTCACAGGGTAATAGACAATGGACGATTAGCATAATTAAGTTCTCTGGCCTGCTATGTCAAACAAGTTAGATAATTACATTATCATGCTAAACTTAAAGTAATCTATGAAAATACTGTAGGAAATTCTCCTTGGCCAATACAAGTTTACAAACCTATATACAATATGATATGTCTGGTTACATAAAAAATCATCATATGTCCTACATTGAAAGGGTCCATTTCGTCACATACTTTATTCATCAGTTTGATTGTAATTACTCGAGTTTGTTACAGTTTTTAGAGATATCAACTCCAAGTAACTGAATTGTTAAGAAATTAGGTACTTATCTTTTCATGAAAATCTAGCTTTGGGGGTCACTTGGAGTTGAACCAAGGACCTCTTGATCTGCAGTCAAATGCTCTGCCACTGAGCTATACACCCTTTCTATTATGACTTTTTTTACACTTTTTGATACACAAATATTAAATACTTTACAGTGTCCTAGATTATTCTGCAGTTTCTTACTCTGCTATGCTTGTTTTTCTCTCAAAAATCTTAATGATTGTAAAATGCATAAAAAGTTTTTGGGACTTATTTGGTCACAATTTAATTCTCAGTTGTAGAGTCTTCCAATGTGCTAAATGTATCAATTCATTAAGCTTCATGTTTGTGATACTTAACGCAATTTTTGTAAAATTTGTTTATTCCATTTCTAAATTATACTTTATTCATCAGTTTGATTGTAATTACTTGAGTTTGTTTCAGTTTTTAGAGATATCAACTCCAAGTAACTGAATTGTTAAGAAATTAGTTACTTATCTTTTCATGAAAATCTAGCTTTAAGGGGCACTTGGAGTCGAGCCAAGGACCTCTTAATCTGCAGTCAAATGCTCTGCCACTGAGTTATACCCCCTTTCTATTACAACTTTTTTTACACTTTTTGATACACAAATATTAAATGCTTTACAGTGTCCTATATTATTCTGCAGTTTCTTACTCTGCCATGCTTGTTTTTCTCTCAAAAATCTTAATGATTGCAAAATACACAAAAAGTTTTTTGGTAATTATTTGGTCACAATTTTATTCTCAGTTGTAGAGTCTTCCAACGTGCTAAATGTATCAATTCATAAAGCTTCACGTTTGTGCTACTTAAATGCAATTTTTCAGAATTTTTTTTATTGAATTTTTCAAAAATACATTGTTCATCAGTTAGATTGCATTTACTTAACCTTCCTAGCGTTATTCCCGAGCCTGACTCGGGGTTAACATTCACTACCAGAAGCGTTAACCCCGAGTCAGGCTCGGGCTTACCCGGATGCGGTGAGAAAACCGCATCTGCCGCATCTACCGCATCTGCCGCACTTGTGCCGCACTTGTGCCGCACTAGCGGCGCGGTTGCGGCGCGGTTGCGGTAATCTGCATAGGAACCAACCACCTCTGATACCCCTCATACATTGTTAATATGTGCCCCTGCAGCCTAGTAAACCATTAGCAGCCCTGTTGTTGTGGGCAAAGTGGCTGCAGTAGAAGTGCGATAATGATGGTATATACTTACATGCCTGCGTTCTTGAGGGCGTCTCCCTGTGTGTGCTGGGACTTGTTGTGCTGTGGTCATCATGTCTGCTCGCCCCCTCCCTTATGCACGCCCCCTCTCAGCCTGCTATAGTGCTGTGAGGCTGATTGCGTCATAAAGGGGCGGGGCTAAATCGCGGCATCACGGTAGCCCCGCCCCTTTATGACGCAATCAGCCTCACAGCACTATAGCAGGCTGAGAGGGGGCGTGCATAAGGGAGGGGGCGAGCAGACATGATGAGCACAGCCCACAAGTGCCAGCACACACAGGGAGACGCCCTCAAGAACGCAGGCATGTAAGTATATACCATCATTATCGCACTTCTACTGCAGCCACTTTGCCCACAACAACAGGGCTGCTAATGGTTTACTAGGCTGCAGGGGCACATATTAACAATGTATGAGGGGCATCAGAGGTGGTTGGTTCCTATGCAGATTACCGCAACCGCGCCGCAACCGCGCCGCTAGTGCAGCACAAGTGCGGCAGATGCGGTTTTTTAACCGCATCTACCGCGAACGCGGGTAGCCCGCTTTTAGCAACAAATTGCAGAAATAAACAGACCGCCAGGGAGGCTAAGTTTATTTCAGTTTTTAGAGGTATCAACTCCAAGTAACTGAATTGTTAAGAGATTAGGTACTTATCTTTGCATGAAAATCTTGCTTCAGGGGGCACTTGGAGATGAACCAAGGACCTCGTGATCTGCAGTCAAATGCTCTGCCACTGAGCTATACCCCCTTTCAGCTATGATTTTTTTCATACAATTTTTGATACACAAATATTAAATGCTTGACTGTCATATTATTTTGCAGTTTCTTACTCTGCTATGCTTGTTTTTCTCTAAAGAATCTTAATGATTGCAAAATGCCAAAAGGTTTTTTGGAAATTATTTGGTCACAATTTAATTCTCAGTTGTAGAGTCTTCCAACGTGCTAAATGTATGAATTCATAAAGCTTCATGTTTGTGCTACTTAAATGCAATTTTTCTGAATTTTTATTATTGCATATTTCAAAATTACATTGTTCATCAGTTAGATTGTATTTACTTGAGTTTATTTCAGTTTTTAGAGGTATCAACTCCAAGTAACTGAATTGTTAAGTGTTTTCACACTTTTTGATACACAAATATTAAATGCTTTACAGTGTCCTATATTATTCTGCAGTTTCTTACTCTTCCATGCTTGTTTTTCTCTCAAAACTGTTAAGGAATGCAAATGCACAAAAAGTTTTTTGGGACTTATTTGGTCACAATTTAATTCTCAGTTGTAGAGTCTTCCAACGTGCTAAATGTATCAATTCATAAAGCTTCATGTTTGTGCTACTTAACGCAATTTTTGTAAAATTTGTTTATTCCATTTCTAAATTATACTTTATTCATCAGTTTGATTGTAATTACTTGAGTTTGTTTCAGTTTTTAGAGATATCAACTCCAAGTAACTGAATTGTTAAGAAATTAGGTACTTATCTTTTCATGAAAATCTAGCTTTAGGGGGCACTTGGAGTTGAACCAAGGACCTCTTGATCTGCAGTCAAATGCTCTGCCACTGAGCTATACCCCCTTTCTATTACAACTTTTTTTACACTTTTTGATACACAAATATTAAATGCTTTACAGTGTCCTATATTATTCTGCAGTTTCTTACTCTGCTATGCTTGTTTTTCTCTAAAAAATCTTAATGATTTCAAATGCACAAAAAGTTTTTTGGGAATTATTTGGTCACAATTTAATTCTCAGTTGTAGATTCTTCCAACGTGCTAAATGTATCAATTCATAAAGCTTCATGTTTGTGCTACTTAAATGCAATTTTTCAGAATTTTTTTTATTGCATTTTTCAAAAATACATTGTTCATCAGTTAGATTGCATTTACTTGAGTTTATTTCAGTTTTTAGAGGTATCTTCTCCTAGTAACTGAACTGTTAAGAAATTAGGTACTTATCTTCTCATGAAAATCTAGCTTTAGGGGGCACTTGGAGTTGAACCAAGGACCTCTTAATCTGCAGTCAAATGCTCTGCCACTGAGTTATACCCCTTTTCGGTTACAACTTTTTCACACTTTTTGATACACAAATATTAAATGCTTTACAATTTGCAATTTGCAGCAGGGGGTGCCCAGAAAGCTTGGGCATCCCTGCGCTGCGGATTCCAGCCCCCACGCATTTTTTTTTTATTTCATGAAATTCATGAAATAATTAAAAAAAAGGGCTCCCATATATTCTTGTGTCCGGCCAGGTACAAATAGGCACCTGGGGGTTGGGGGCAGCCCGTCGCTGCCTGCTGGATCCGGCTGGTTCCAGAAATACGGCGAAGCCCACGTGAAATTTTTTTCTGACAAATCCATAAAACAATGTAAATAAAAGGGACTGCATCTTTATTAACCCCTGGACCATGGGCGAGGGGTTAATAAAGATGCAGTCCTTTTTTAGGATTGTTTTATTGATTTTTCAGAAAAAAAATTACATGGGCTTCGCCGTATTTCTGGAACCAGCCTCTTCCAGCGGCTCTGGTGGCGGTGGCACGCTGGGTAATAAAGAGGTTAGGGCCAGCTTTGTATTATCAGCTGGCCCTAAGCCCGAAATTTATGGCGGTCACGCCAATATTAGACATGACCGCCATGAATTTCTATTAAATTGTTTTAAAAAAAACACAACACAGAGAAAATTTTTTATTAGAAATAAAAAAAAAACCATTAGGGACTCCATCTTTAATTAAAAAAATCCTCTTCCGTCCGACGCAGTCTAAAACGCGATGTCCTCTCTGCTCATCCCTGTGCATAGATATAGATGTCTATGCACATGGAATGAGCAGACTGAGAACAATCTAAGCACTGCTACATCAGGCGGCAGGCGGGCTCTAGGACCCTGGGGCTGCGGCAGCCAGCACACAAAGCAGACAGGACTCTTATCTGTGCGAGTTTCCCAGCGATTACTTGCAAAGTAAACGAGTCCAATGCAAATCAATGGCAAAACTAGGATTCCTTCAGGCTGAAGCTTCCGAGACAAATCTGTGATTTGTAAATCGCACACTACTCGCTTCTCCATTCATTAACATTGCACTCGCTAGACTCGCAACGAGTAGCGAGTCCCGGGCTCGGACTCGCTAGAGTCAAGCTATTCCGAGTAATTTAGGATTCGCCCATCACTAGTCACAACTAGTGTTGAGCGAGTATGCTCTGTGCGACTCGGTACTCGCACGAGTATCTCGGTACTCGGGGTGCTCGGCGAGCACCGAGTACTGCCGAGATGCTCGGACCGCTCGGTAATAAATAGCGATCTGAGACACATACACTGCTCCCTTCAGTGCACACAGTGAGCTGGCACCATACAAGGAGCAGATTAATCGATAGGATCCCTCTGGGGGCCACAGCGAGGTGTTCTATGCTGCGGTGATTTGAAAAAGCCCACCCTCCCGCCCTTTTCCGGATTTACTCGTTTTATAACCGGAAATCTATGGGCGGAGCCTGTCGCTCATTGACTTACATTGGGCTCGGTGCTCGGCCGAGTACACGAGTATCTTGAGATGCTCGGCCAGAGCACCGAGCACCCGAGCATTTTAGTGCTCGCTCATCACTAGTCACAACTCAATTCTCAGTTGTAGAGTCTTCCAACGTGCTAAATGTATCAATTCATAAAGCTTCATGTTTGTGCTCCTTAAATACAAATTTTCAGAATTTTTTTTATTGCATTTTTCATAACTACATTGTTCATCAGTTAGATTGTATTTACTTGAGTATATTTCAGTTTTTAGAGGAATCAACTCCAAATAACTGCATTGTTAAGAAACTAGATACTTATCTTTGCATGAAAATCTTACTTTAGGGGGCACTTGGAGTTGAACCAAAGACCTCTTTATCTGCAGTCAAATGCTCTGCCACTGAGCTATACCCCCTTTCAGCTATGATTTTTTTCATACAATTTTTGATACACAAATATTAAATGCTTGACAGTGTCATATTATTTTGCAGTTTCTTACTCTGCTATGCTTGTTTTTCTCTAAAGAATCTTAATGATTGCAAAATGCACAAAAAGTTTTTGGGAAATTATTTGGTTACAATTTAATTCTCAGTTGTAGAGTCTTCCAACGTGCTAAATGTATCAATTCATAAAGCATCATGTTTGTGCTACTTAATGCAATTTTTGTAAAATTTATTTATTCCACTTCTAAATTATACTTTATTCATCAGTTAAATTGTAATTACTTGAGTTTATTTCAGTTTTTAGAGGTATCAACTCCAAGTAACTGAATTGTTAAGAAAATAGGTACTTATCTTTTCATGAACATTTAGCTTTAGGGGGCACTTGGAGTTGAACCAAGGACCTCTTGATCTGCAGGCAAATGCTCTGCCACTGAGCTATACCCCCTTTCTATTATGACTTTTTTTTACACTTTTTGATACACAAATATTAAATGCTTTACAGTGTCCTATATTATTCTGCAGTTTCTTACTCTGCTATGCTTGTTTTTCTCTCAAAAATCTTAATGATTGTAAAATGCATAAAAAGTTTTTTGGGACTTATTTGGTCACAATTTAATTCTCAGTTGTAGAGTCTTCCAACGTGCTAAATGTATCAATTCATTAAGCTTCATGTTTGTGATACTTAACGCAATTTTTGTAAAACTTGTTTATTCCTTTTCTAAATTATACTTTATTCATCAGTTTGATTGTAATTACTTGAGTTTGTTTCAGTTTTTAGAGATATCAACTCCAAGTAACTGAATTGTTAAGAAATTAGGTACTTATCTTTTCATGAAAATCTAGCTTTAGGGGGCACTTGGAGTTGAACCAAGGACCTCTTGATCTGCAATCAAATGCTCTGACACTGAGCTATACCCCTTTTCTATTATGACATTTTTTACACTTTTTGATACACAAATATTAAATGCTTTACAGTGTCCTATATTATTCTGCAGTTTCTTACTCTGCTATGCTTGTTTTTCTCTCAAAAATCTTAATGATTGCAAAATGCACAAAAAGTTTTTTGGGAATAATTTTGTAACATCTCAATTCTCAGTTGTAGAGTCTTCCAACGTGCTAAATGTATCAATTCATAAAGCTTCATGTTTGTGCTACTTAAATGGAATTTTTCAGAATTATTATTATTGCATATTTCAAAATTACATTGTTCATCAGTTAGATTGTATTTACTTGAGTTTATTTCAGTTTTTAGAGGTATCAACTCCAAGTAACTGAATTGTTAAGAAATTAGATACTTATCTTTGCATGAAAATCTAGCTTTAGGGGGCACTTGGAGTTGAAGCAAGGACCTCTTGATCTGCAGTCAAATGCTCTGCCACTGAGCTATACCCCCTTTCAGTTACAACTTTTTCACACTTTTTGATACACAAATATTAAATGCTTTACAGTGTCCTATATTATCAGCAGTTTCTTACTCTGCTATGCTTGTTTTTGTCTCAAAAATCTTAATGATTGCAAAATGCACAAAAAGTTTTTTGGGAATAATTTGGTCACAACTAGGGATGGGCGAATCTACTCGCTAGGACTCGTTAGTCGGCGAGTAGTAAGGGTCTCGCAGGACTCGGTACTCTGTGAGTTTCCCAGCGTTTACTCGCACGAGTCCAATGCAAATCAATGCTAAACGCTGTCAAAACTAGGATTGCCATTGTCTTGCATTTGACTCAGCTACTGTGCCAGTGATAGCAGGGAAACTCGCAAAGTAACTGCTGTTACATTGCGATCTGAGTCCAGCTGTCTTCTCTGTGTGCTGGCTGCCGCAGCTCCAGGGTCCTAGAGCCCGCCTGCTCACAGAGATGATGTAGCAGTGCTGAGATTGTTCTCAGTCTGCTCATTCCCTGTGCATAGACATCTATATCTATGCACAGGGGATGTAGCAGAGAGGACATCGCGTTTTGGACTGCGTCGGACGGAAGAGGATTTTTTTAATTAAAGATGGAGTCCCTAATGGCTTTTTTTTTTATTTCTAATAAAAAATTTTCTCTGTGTTGTGTTTTTTTTAAAACAATTTAATAGAAATTCATGGCGGTCATGTCTAATATTGGCGTGACCGCCATAAATTTCGGGCTTAGGGCCAGCTGATAATACAAAGCTGGCCCTAACCTCTTTTTTACCCAGCGTGCCACCGCCACCAGGGCCGCTGGAAGAGCAGGGTTCAGAGCCAAAGGATGGCGCTTCAATAAACGCGCCACCTTCTGGGGCAGCTGCGGGCTGCAATTTGCAGCGGGGGGTGCCCAGAAAGCTTGGGCATCCCTGCGCTGCGGATTCCAGCCCCCAGCTGCTTAGCTGTACCTGGCTAGACATAGAAATTGCGCGGAGCCCCACGCATTTTTTTTTTTATTATTTCATGAAATTCATGAAATAATTAAAAAAAAAGGGCTCCCATATATTCTTGTGTCCGGCCAGGTACAAATAGGCACCTGGGGGTTGGGGGCAGCCCGTCGCTGCCTGCTGGATCCGGCTGGTTCCAGAAATACGGCGAAGCCCACGTGAAATTTTTTTCTGACAAATCCATAAAACAATGTAAATAAAAGGGACTGCATCTTTATTAACCCCTGGACCATGGGCGAGGGGTTAATAAAGATGCAGTCCCTTTTTTAGGATTGTTTTATTGATTTTTCAGAAAAAAAATTACATGGGCTTCGCCGTATTTCTGGAACCAGCCTCTTCCAGCAGCCCTGGTGGCGGTGGCACGCTGGGTAATAAAGAGGTTAGGGCCAGCTTTGTATTATCAGCTGGCCCTAAGCCCGAAATTTATGGCGGTCACGCCAATATTAGACATGACCGCCATGAATTTCTATTAAATTGTTTTAAAAAAAACACAACACAGAGAAAATTTTTTATTAGAAATAAAAAAAAAAACCATTAGGGACTCCATCTTTAATTAAAAAAATCCTCTTCCGTCCGACGCAGTCCAAAACGCGATGTCCTCTCTGCTCATCCCTGTGCATAGATATAGATGTCTATGCACAGGGAATGAGCAGACTGAGAACAATCTAAGCACTGCTACCTCAGGCAGCAGGCGGGCTCTAGGACACTGGAGCTGCGGCAGCCAGCACACAAAGCAGACAGGACTCTTATCTGTGCGAGTTTCCCAGCGATTACTTGCAAAGTAAACGAGTCCAATGCAAATCAATGGCAAAACTAGGATTGCTTCAGGCTGATGCTTCCGAGACAAATCTGTGATTTGTAAATCGCACACTACTCGCTTCCCCATTCATTAACATTGCACTCGCTAGACTCGCAACGAGTAGCGAGTCCCGGGCTCGCTAGAGTCAAGCTATTCCGAGTAATTTAGGATTCGCCCATCACTAGTCACAACTCAATTCTCAGTTGTAGAGTCTTCCAACGTGCTAAATGTATCAATTCATAAAGCTTCATGTTTGTGCTACTTAAATACAATTTTTCAGAATTTTTTTTATTGCATTTTTCATAACTACATTGTTCATCAGTTAGATTGTATTTACTTGAGTATATTTCAGTTTTTAGAGGAATCAACTCCAAATAACTACATTGTTAAGAAACTAGATACTTATCTTTGCATGAAAATCTTACTTTAGGGGGCACTTGGAGTTGAACCAAAGACCTCTTTATCTGCAGTCAAATGCTCTGCCACTGAGCTATACCCCCTTTCAGCTATGATTTTTTTCATACAATTTTTGATACACAAATATTAAATGCTTGACAGTGTCATATTATTTTGCAGTTTCTTACTCTGCTATGCTTGTTTTTCTCTAAAGAATCTTAATGATTGCAAAATGCACAAAAAGTTTTTGGGAAATTATTTGGTTACAATTTAATTCTCAGTTGTAGAGTCTTCCAACGTGCTAAATGTATCAATTCATAAAGCATCATGTTTGTGCTACTTAATGCAATTTTTGTAAAATTTATTTATTCCACTTCTAAATTATACTTTATTCATCAGTTAAATTGTAATTACTTGAGTTTATTTCAGTTTTTAGAGGTATCAACTCCAAGTAACTGAATTGTTAAGAAAATAGGTACTTATCTTTTCATGAACATTTAGCTTTAGGGGGCACTTGGAGTTTAACCAAGGACCTCTTGATCTGCAGGCAAATGCTCTGCCACTGAGCTATAGCCCCTTTCTATTATGACTTTTTTTTACACTTTTTGATACACAAATATTAAATGCTTTACAGTGTCCTATATTATTCTGCAGTTTCTTACTCTGCTATGCTTGTTTTTCTCTCAAAAATCTTAATGATTGTAAAATGCATAAAAAGTTTTTTGGGACTTATTTGGTCACAATTTAATTCTCAGTTGTAGAGTCTTTCAACGTGCTAAATGTATCAATTCATTAAGCTTCATGTTTGTGATACTTAACGCAATTTTTGTAAAACTTGTTTATTCCTTTTCTAAATTATACTTTATTCATCAGTTTGATTGTAATTACTTGAGTTTGTTTCAGTTTTTAGAGATATCAACTCCAAGTAACTGAATTGTTAAGAAATTAGGTACTTATCTTTTCATGAAAATCTAGCTTTAGGGGGCACTTGGAGTTGAACCAAGGACCTCTTGATCTGCAATCAAATGCTCTGACACTGAGCTATACCCCTTTTCTATTATGACATCTTTTACACTTTTTGATACACAAATATTAAATGCTTTACAGTGTCCTATATTATTCTGCAGTTTCTTACTCTGCTATGCTTGTTTTTGTCTCAAAAATCTTAATGATTGCAAAATGCACAAAAAGTTTTTTGGGAATAATTTGGTCACAACTAGGGATGGGCGAATCTACTCGCTAGGACTCGTTAGTCGGCGAGTAGTAAGGGTCTCGCAGGACTCGGTACTCTGTGAGTTTCCCAGCGTTTACTCGCACGAGTCCAATGCAAATCAATGCTAAACGCTGTCAAAACTAGGATTGCCATTGTCTTGCATTTGACTCGGCTACTGTGCCAGTGATAGCAGGGAAACTCGCAAAGTAACTGCTGTTACATTGCGATCTGAGTCCAGCTGTCTTCTCTGTGTGCTGGCTGCCGCAGCTCCAGGGTCCTAGAGCCCGCCTGCTCACAGAGATGATGTAGCAGTGCTGAGATTGTTCTCAGTCTGCTCATTCCCTGTGCATAGACATCTATATCTATGCACAGGGGATGTAGCAGAGAGGACATCGCGTTTTGGACTGCGTCGGACGGAAGAGGATTTTTTTAATTAAAGATGGAGTCCCTAATGGCTTTTTTTTTTATTTCTAATAAAAAATTTTCTCTGTGTTGTGTTTTTTTTAAAACAATTTAATAGAAATTCATGGCGGTCATGTCTAATATTGGCGTGACCGCCATAAATTTCGGGCTTAGGGCCAGCTGATAATACAAAGCTGGCCCTAACCTCTTTTTTACCCAGCGTGCCACCGCCACCAGGGCCGCTGGAAGAGCAGGGTTCAGAGCCAAAGGATGGCGCTTCAATAAACGCGCCACCTTCTGGGGCAGCTGCGGGCCGCAATTTGCAGCGGGGGGTGCCCAGAAAGCTTGGGCATCCCTGCGCTGCGGATTCCAGCCCCCAGCTGCTTAGCTGTACCTGGCTAGACATAGAAATTGCGCGGAGCCCCACGCATTTTTTTTTTTATTATTTCATGAAATTCATGAAATAATTTAAAAAAAAGGGCTCCCATATATTCTTGCGTCCGGCCAGGTACAAATAGGCACCTGGGGGTTGGGGGCAGCCCGTCGCTGCCTGCTGGATCCGGCTGGTTCCAGAAATATGGCGAAGCCCACGTGAAATTTTTTTCTGACAAATCCATAAAACAATGTAAATAAAAGGGACTGCATCTTTATTAACCCCTGGACCATGGGCGAGGGGTTAATAAAGATGCAGTCCCTTTTTTAGGATTGTTTTATTGATTTTTCAGAAAAAAAATTACATGGGCTTCGCCGTATTTCTGGAACCAGCCTCTTCCAGCAGCCCTGGTGGCGGTGGCACGCTGGGTAATAAAGAGGTTAGGGCCAGCTTTGTATTATCAGCTGGCCCTAAGCCCGAAATTTATGGCGGTCACGCCAATATTAGACATGACCGCCATGAATTTCTATTAAATTGTTTTAAAAAAAACACAACACAGAGAAAATTTTTTATTAGAAATAAAAAAAAAAACCATTAGGGACTCCATCTTTAATTAAAAAAATCCTCTTCCGTCCGACGCAGTCCAAAACGCGATGTCCTCTCTGCTCATCCCTGTGCATAGATATAGATGTCTATGCACAGGGAATGAGCAGACTGAGAACAATCTAAGCACTGCTACCTCAGGCAGCAGGCGGGCTCTAGGACACTGGAGCTGCGGCAGCCAGCACACAAAGCAGACAGGACTCTTATCTGTGCGAGTTTCCCAGCGATTACTTGCAAAGTAAACGAGTCCAATGCAAATCAATGGCAAAACTAGGATTGCTTCAGGCTGAAGCTTCCGAGACAAATCTGTGATTTGTAAATCGCACACTACTCGCTTCCCCATTCATTAACATTGCACTCGCTAGACTCGCAACGAGTAGCGAGTCCCGGGCTCGGACTCGCTAGAGTCAAGCTATTCCGAGTAATTTAGGATTCGCCCATCACTAGTCACAACTCAATTCTCAGTTGTAGAGTCTTCCAACGTGCTAAATGTATCAATTCATAAAGCTTCATGTTTGTGCTACTTAAATACAATTTTTCAGAATTTTTTTTATTGCATTTTTCATAAATACATTGTTCATCAGTTAGATTGTATTTACTTGAGTATATTTCAGTTTTTAGAGGAATCAACTCCAAATAACTGCATTGTTAAGAAATTAGATACTTATCTTTGCATGAAAATCTTACTTTAGGGGGCACTTGGAGTTGAACCAAGGACCTCTTTATCTGCAGTCAAATGCTCTGCCACTGAGCTATACCCCCTTTCAGCTATGATTTTTTTCATACAATTTTTGATACACAAATATTAAATGCTTGACAGTGTCTTATATTATTTTGCAGTTTCTTACTCTGCTATGCTTGTTTTTCTCTAAAGAATCTTAATGATTGCAAAATGCACAAAAAGTTTTTGGGAAATTATTTGGTCACAATTTAATTCTCAGTTGTAGAGTCTTCCAACGTGCTAAATGTATCAATTCATAAAGCATCATGTTTGTGCTACTTAATGCAATTTTTGTAAAATTTATTTATTCCATTTCTAAATTATACTTTATTCATCAGTTAAATTGTAATTACTTGAGTTTATTTCAGTTTTTAGAGGTATCAACTCCAAGTAACTGAATTGTTAAGAAAATAGGTTCTTATCTTTTCATGAACATCTAGCTTTAGGGGCACTTAGAGTTGAACCAAGGACCTCAATGATCTGCAGGCAAATGCTCTGCCACTGATCTATACCCCCTTTCAATTACAACTTTTTTTTACACTTTTTGATACACAAATATTAAATGCTTTACAGTGTCCTACATTATTCTGCAGTTTCTTACTCTGCCATGCTTGTTTTTCTCTCAAAAATCTTAATGATTGTAAAATGCACCTAAAGTTTTTTGGGAATAATTTGGTCACAACTCAATTCTCAGTTGTAGAGTCTTCCAACGTGCTAAATGTATCAATTCATACAGCTTCATGTTTGTGCTACTTAAATGCAATTTTTCAGAATTTTTTTTATTGCATTTTTCAAAATTACTTTGTTCATCAGTTAGATTGTATTTACTTGAGTATATTTCAGTTTTTAGAGGTATCAACTCCAAGTAACTGAATTGTTAAGAAATTAGATACTTATTTTTGCATGAAAATCTTGCTTCAGGTGGCACTTGGAGTTGAACCAAGGACCTCTTGATCTACAGTCAAATGCTCTGCCACTGGGCTATACCCCCTTTCAGTTACAACTTTTTCACACTTTTTGATACACAAATATTAAATGCTTTACAGTGTCCTATATTATTCTGCAGTTTCTTACTCTGCCATGCTTGTTTTTGTCTCAAAAATCTTAATGATTGCAAAATGCACAAAAAGTTTTTTGGGAATAATTTGGTCACAACTAGGGATGGGCGAATCTACTCGCTAGGACTCGTTAGTCGGCGAGTAGTAAGGGTCTCGCAGGACTCGGTACTCTGTGAGTTTCCCAGCGTTTACTCGCACGAGTCCAATACAAATCAATGCCAAACGCTGACAAAACTAGGATTGCCATTGTCTTGCATTTGACTCGGCTACTGTGCCAGTGATAGCAGGGAAACTCGCAAAGTAACTGCTCTTACATTGTGATCCGAGTCCAGCTGTCTTCTCTGTGTGCTGGCTGCCGCAGCTCCAGGGCCCTAGAGCCCGCCTGCTCACAGAGATGATGTAGCAGTGCTGAGATTGTTCTCAGTCTGCTCATTCCCTGTGCATAGACATCTATATCTATGCACAGGGGATGTAGCAGAGAGGACATCGCGTTTTGGACTGCGTCGGACGGAAGAGGATTTTTTTAATTAAAGATGGAGTCCCTAATGACTTTTTTTTTTATTTCTAATAAAAAATTTTCTCTGTGTTGTGTTTTTTTTAAAACAATTTAATAGAAATTCATGGCGGTCATGTCTAATATTGGCGTGACCGCCATAAATTTCGGGCTTAGGGCCAGCTGACAATACAAAGCTGGCCCTAACCTCTTTATTACCCAGCGTGCCACCGCCACCAGGGCCGCTGGAAGAGCGGGGTTCAGTGCCAAAGGATGGCGCTTCAATAAACGCGGACATCTTCTGGGCAGCTGCGGGCTGCAATTTGCAGCGGGGGGTGCCCAGAAAGCTTGGGCATCCCTGCGCTGCGGATTCCAGCCCCCAGCTGCTTAGCTGTACCTGGCTAGACATAGAAATTGCGCAGAGCCCCACGCATTTTTTTTTTATTATTTCATGAAATTCATGAAATAATTAAAAAAAAGGGCTCCCATATATTCTTGTGTCCGGCCAGGTACAAATAGGCACCTGGGGGTTGGGGGCAGCCCGTCGCTGCCTGCTGGATCCGGCTGGTTCCAGAAATACGGCGAAGCCCACGTGAAATTTTTTTCTGACAAATCCATAAAACAATGTAAATAAAAGGGACTGCATCTTTATTAACCCCTGGACCATGGGCGAGGGGTTAATAAAGATGCAGTCCCTTTTTTAGGATTGTTTTATTGATTTTTCAGAAAAAAAATTACATGGGCTTAAACGTATTTCTGGAACCAGCCTCTTCCAGCGGCCCTGGTGGCGGTGGCACGCTGGGTAATAAAGAGGTTAGGGCCAGCTTTGTTGCAGGAACATGGTTAGGCAAATCGTTACTGGTGTTGTACATACTGCTTGTACCAAAAAGGCACTATATAATACAATGATTTATTATATCATATTGATGATAAACGTGGCACTTCAGCTTTGACTACTGTCGTCTTCAGGGCTCAAGAAGTCTTGTGAAATCCAGGTCCTATTAAACTTAATTAGAGTAAGCCTGTCTGCATTCTCTGGAGTAAGACGTGTCCTGGTATCAGTTATGATACCCCCAGCGGCACTGAAAACCCGCTCTGATGTCACACTAGCCGCAGGGCATGCCAGCACCTCCAAGGCATACAACGAGAGCTCTGTCCAAGTGTGGAGCTTGGAGACCCAGTAATTAAACGGGACTGCGGCATCAGTAAGGAAGCAGGTACTGTCACTTAAGTATTCTTGTACCATGTTGGTAAGTTTCTGTCTCCGAGAGATGGTTACCGGAGCAACATGGCGCTGCAGGTTCGATGGCTTATTGAACATAGCCCACTTTGCGGACATCTTTCCAGCATCTCTTCTGGACAGCGTGGATGATTGTGCCCCGACCAATGGCTGCTGTTGCACAGAGTTGCTAGCTATGGGCAGAGAGTTGTCTGACGGTGATATTAGAAGCATATTATCCACAAGAACCCTCTTGAAATAGTCAATTGTCAAGCCACGTGGTGACTGAAACAGCAGCGAGGTGAATTTATCTTTATAACGTGGGTCCAGGAAGGTGGCCAACCAGTAGAGGTCGTTGTGCAATATGTTAATCACTCGTGGGTCTTCTAGCAGACAAGTGCACATGAAGTCAGCCATGTGTTCCAAGCTGCATAGACTCATGTCTTCTGTGTCCTCAGAACGATGTTCAATACCCATTGCATCCGCAAAGTCTGTCTCCGCCTCCTCCTCTCCAGCCCACCCATGGTGGACAGACACAAAGCTGGGGTTGGGAGTACCATCTGGGTTGACATCGGCACCAACAAAAAATAAATCCTCTTCCTCGTCTTGCTCCGGTTCCTCTTCAGGAGCCAATGTTGCCTGGTCAAATTGGCTTTGCTGGCTAGGTACTGCGCTGTTTAAATCTGCCTCCATTGCCATCTGCTGGGCTCTCAATGCTTCATTTTTCTGATTAATGAGGGTTTCTTTGAGCAGACACAGCATGGGGATAGTGACACTGATGATGGACTGATCCCCACTCACCAGTTTTGTGCAGTAGTCAAAATTATCAAGAACCTCAGCTGTGTCAGCGATCCACACCCACTCCATTGTACTAATATGTCGTGGCTGACTGCCGGTCTGACGGGCATGTTGCAACTGATATTCGGATATTGCCCTCTGCTGCTCATTGATCCTCGATAACATATGGAATGTAGAGTTCCATCGTGTCGGCATGTCACAAATGAGTCTGTGGTTGGGCAAATTCAATTGCTTTTGAAGCAATGAAAGTTTTCCAACCGCTGTTGACGAATGACGAAAATGTGCGCAAACTCGACGCACCTTCTCCAGTAGGTCAGATAACTCTGGGTATGTACGCAGGAATTTCTGCACTACTAGATTCAGCACGTGAGCCATGCAAGGCACGTGCACAAGGTTTCCAAGCTTTAGTGCAGCCACTAGGTTACGACCATTGTCGCTCACCACGAGACCGGTCTGGAGTTGGAGTGGGGATAGCCACTCATCTGTCTGTTGCTTCAGACCTTTCAACAGCTCTACTGCAGTGTGCGGTGTGTGACCTAAACAGATCAGCTTCAGCAGAGCCTGTTGGCGTCTTGCTGAAGCGCTGCAGCAAACCTCCCAACTTGGCCGTGATGTTGAGGGCAATTGAGGATTGGTCGAGGAAGCGGAAGATGTTGTACTGGACATATAGGATGATGCAGAGACACTGAATGAGTTTGTGCCAGCTATCCGTGGCGTGGGTAGGATGTTGGATGCAACACTAACAGAGTTTGGCACACTCTCCACAACGTTGATCCAATGTGCGGTGAGTGAGATGTACCGGCCCTGTCCTGAACTGCTTGTCCACGTGTCCGTAGTAAGGTGTACTTTCCCGGTTACAGCGTTGGTGAGGGCACGCTTGAGGTTGTTAATGACATGCTCATGTAACGCGGGGACGGCACAACGTGAAAAGTAGTGGCGGCTTGGAACCGAGTAGCGTGGTACTGCCGCAGCCAAAAGCTCACGAAAAGAGTCTGTACCCACGAGCCTAAACGGCAACATCTCGACTGCTAACAACTTAGCTATCTGGGCATTTATTTTTTTAGCTAATGGGTGGGAAGAGTGGTATTTCTGCTTCCTTTCGTACAGCTGTGTCACTGACAACTGTAAGGATGTTGCTGACCGAGAACTGTCTGCACTCGTGTTCAGTCTCTCTGCAACCGCTGCTTGGGATGAGTACATATGAGCTGGACCAGCTTCAGCAACACTTGATTGTGACGGACGGATCTGAGTTACCGTGGCAGTCTTTGGGTCTGATGACACTGTTGTGGAAGGCTGCACTTTTGACCACTGAATAGGGTGCTGACCAGCCATGTGCTTGCGCATACTGCTGGTGCTCATGTTTCCTTTCCCGTGGCCTCTGCTTAGCCTTGCATGGCAGATGGTACAGATGACCACATTTTCATGAGAAGGCCCATCTTTAAAAAAATTCCACACAGTGGCTGACCGACCTCTATGCTTGATTGTACTCACAGAGGGATTACTCAGGCCCACATTTGAGACATTTTGTCCAACAGTCGACACATTTTGCGCCACAGTGGACACAGTTTGGGCAACAGTGGTGACTCTTTCAGTTCTGGTGGGAGGAGTAGGCCTTGGTGCCTTTGTTGGTGGGACATACACACTTTCTTCCTCCGTGCTGCTCTGCTGGCTCTGCATGGCAACATTCCACGTAGGATCAGTGGTCTCATCATCAACCCCTTCGTCTTCTAAATCTTCCCGATAACAAGATTGATTTTGCTCCCCGGATGACAAGTGTGTCTCATCATCATCATCCTCCAACTCCTGAGACGGTCTAAGACTTTGCTGAAAGTCACGTTCATGTGGCCGGGGTGTCTCTAAAATTTGTCCATGATTGGACAATTCTTCATCAAGTATCTCATCTACTACTGAGTCTGGCAAACAAGATTCATGCAAAGGATTATATGTACCAAATAAGTCATCTGAGTGACCCATGTCAACATTTTCCTGGGGCTGCTGTTGGTCTGAGGAACTGTGAAGAGGTTGTGGATTAGATGACCCAGCATGGTATCTACCAACAGTAGACACAGTGCTCAAGGAACCTTGTGTGCTGCAAGAACCTGTTGTTGAGGTCTTGTCTGCCAGCCAAGACGTTAGATGGTCTTCGTCTTCCGGCCTCAATACTCGTTTACTTTCCTGACAGGGAAAGTTAGACAGGAGGAAAGATCGATCAATCCTCATCTGTCTGCCCGAACTGGTGGATAGTTGGCCACGACTGCCAATGGCTGTACCTCGTCCCTGTCCCTTAGCAACGCTTTTTTTGGGAATTGCTTTTTTGGGTGACATTTTAGAATTTCTGGTGGCTCTAAATGTGTAAAACAAGTAGCAGGTACTATTTCGTGAAAGGTACACACTAGAGGCTAAGATATTTTAAGACAGATGGAAGGTACCGTGCGAGGTGCAGGCAGGACACCGTACAGCAACGCACTGGCACAGGCAAAAAATTGTTTATTACGCAGAACCAGGCACTATTAGGCTGCAGTGCTGGCTGCGTGCAATGTTACAAGTACCGTGCGAGCTGCAGGCAGGACACCGTACAGCAACGCACTGGCACAGGAAATTTTTTGTGGAAAAATGGCACCAAAATTATCTGGTAGACTAGTGCCAAAAATAAGAAAAAGCTTAGGATTGCAGCTCTGCGGAAAGCTGGGTGAACTAAGCTCTAAGGATGGTGCTGGATTCACTGTAAAGCTGCTCCTATCTCCCTTCCTTCAGTCCTGTACAGCAATCCTCCGTCCTGGTAGTTCTGAAAAGAACTTTTGGATTATATGTGAGGAATCTTGACTCCTACACTCGGTCCTGTTAGTTCTGAAAAGAACTTTTGGGTTATATGTGACTCCGACACTGCCTAACTGTCCCTAGATCTGCTCCAAGTCTCCCTGCACTAGGTCAGCTCTTCTCAGGAATGTGCCCAAAATGGCGGGGGCAAGCCTTATATACTGCCTTGCCTGTCATACATGACATAGGCATCACGATGGACAGCAGCCAATCATAGTCCTGACACAACCAAAGCTGCTATGGCATTACTGACTATGATTGGCTAACATGCTTGTCCTTCTTCACAAGTTTTCTGACCTAACACGCAATGCTGACTAGTAACATAAAAGATTCTGGATTCGCGAGTCCCGAATAGAGAATACAGGACTCGGAATCGCAGACTCGCTAGGATTCGGACTCGTAGACTCGCTCAGACTCGCTGCTGTTTGGGGAGATTCAAGCTATATAGCGATGTGATAGAGCGAGTCTAGCGAGTCTAGCGAGTGAGAGAAAGTAAACTCTGACAAAACTAGGATTGCCATTTACTTGCATTGGACTCGTTACTGAGCGAGTATTCGCTAAAAGACTCGCCGATTACCGAGTCCAGCGAGTCCCTTAAGAATCGCCGAGTAACGAGTCCTAGCGAGTAGACTCGCTCATCCCTAGTTACAATTTAATTCTCAGTTGTAGAGTCTTCCAACGTGCTAAATGTATCTAATATATAATTGCCGTAGCGCACTTCCGTAAGTTTCGGCGCTACTTCCGTCGTCGTGGACGTGGCTGCCAAACTTACGGAAGTGCGTTAGGGTCATATTACATTACATTACATATATAGTGAACCTCCTCCTGCCCGCGCTCCCTGACCGGTCACCCCCCCGCCTGTCACCACTGTTCCCCCTGCTGCCCCATCACCCCCCTGCCTGTCACCATAGCCGCCCTCCACTGCCGGTCACCCCCAGCCTATCCCCACTGCCCCTCCGCTTCCCGATCGCCCCCTTCCACTCTCCGGTCACCCCCCGCCTGTCAGCACAGACCCGTTCCACTGTCCGGTCACCCCCCCGCCTCTTACCACAGCTCCCTCCAGCCAGCCGTGATCTCTCTTCATCCTGCTTGAGGACCTCTGATGACGTCACGATGATGGGTGGAGTCACAGATCACATGACCGTGACGTCATCAAAGGTCCTGTCCCGATCTAACCTACTCTGCCTACTCATCCCCCTGCTCTGCACACTGACCCATGATCTGCTCCCTCACCCCCCGCTCTGCCCACTGACCCCCACTTTGCCCCTGACCCTGCTCTGCCCACTCACCCCCACTCTGACCACTGACCCCCACTTTGCATACTCACCCCCAACACTGCCCACTCACCCCCCAACTCTTCCCCCTCACCCCTCTCTGCCCCCTCACCCCCACTCTGCACACTGACCCCCACTCTGCCCCTGACCCTGCTCTACCCACTGACCCCCACTCTGACCACTGACCCCCACTCTGCCCCTGACCCTGCTCTGCCCACTCACCCCCACTCTGACCACTGACCCCCACTCTGCCTACTCACCCCCCAACTCTGCCCACTCACCCCCCAACTCTTTCCCCTCACCCCCTCTCTGCCCCCCTCACCCCCACTCTGCACACTGACCCCCACTCTGCCCCTGACCCTGCTCTGCCCACTGACCCCCACTCTGACCACTGACCCCCACTCTGCCCACTCACCCCAAACTCTGCCCACTCACCCCCCTACTCTTCCCCCTGACCCCCTCTCTGCCCCCTCACCCCTCTCTGCCCCCTCATCCACACTCTGCCCACTCATCCTGCTCTGCCCACTCACCCCCACTCTCTGCCCACTCACCCCCACTCTCTGCCCACTCACCCCCACTCTCTGCCCACTCACCCCCATACTCTGCCCACTCATCCTGCTCTGCCCACTCACCCCCACTCTCTGCCCACTCACCCCCACTCTCTGCCCACTCACCCCCACTCTCTGCCCACTCACCCCCTCTCTGCTCACTCACCCCCTCTCTGCTCACTCACCCCCTCTCTGCCCACTCACCCCCACTATGCCCACTCACCCTGCTCGGCCCACTGACCCTCACACTGGCCACTCATCCTGCTCTGCCCACTCACCATGCTCTGCCCACTCACCCCTCACTGCCCACTGACCCCTCACATTGACCCTGCTCTTCCCACTGACCATCCTCTGCCCACTAACCCCTCACTGACCCTGCTCTGCCCACTCACCCTGCTCGGCCCACTCACCCCTCACACTGCCCACTGACCCTCCTCTGCCCACTGAACATGCTCTGCCCACTGACCCCTCAATGCCCATTCACCCTGCTCTGCCCACTGACCCTGCTCTGCTCACTGACCACTCACACTGCCCACTCACCCTGCTCTGCCCACTGACCCCTCACACGCCCCACTGACCCTGCTCTGCCCACTCACCCCTCACACTGACCCTGCTCTGCCCACTGACCCTGCTCTGACCACTCACCCCTCACACTGCCCACTGACCCCTCACACTGCCCACTCACGCCTCACACTGCCCACTGAACATGCTATGCCCACTTACCCCTCACACTGCCCACTGACCATGCTCTGCCCACTGACCCCTCACACTGCCTACTGACCCTGCTCTGCTCATTTACTCCCACTCTGCCCACTCACCCCCGCTCTGCCCACTCGCCACTGCTTTTACCACTGACCCTGCTCTGCCCACTGACCACCCTCTGTTCACTCACCCCCCGCTCTGCCCTTTCACCATGCCCACTGACCCCTGCTCTGCCAACTGACCGTGCCCACTCACCCATGCTCTACCCACTGACCCTTCTCTGCCCACTCACTGTACCCACTGACCGCCGCTCTGCCCACTAACCCCTGCTCTGCCCACTGACTGTGCCCAATAACCCTTGCTATGCCCACTAAACCCTGCTCTGCCCACTCACCCCCACTCTGCCCGCTGACCCCTGCTCTGCTCACTGACTGTGCCCACTCACCCCTGCTCTGCTCACTCACCCCTGCTCTGCCCACTGATTTTTCCCACTAACCCCTGCTGTGCCTACTGACTGTGCCCACTGACCCATGCTCTGCCCAATCACTCTGCCCACTAACCCCTGCTCTGACCACTGACCCCCGCTATGACCCTGCTCTGACCACTGACCCCCCAATCCTGCTCACTGACCCTGCTCTGCCCATTCACCCCCACTCTGCCCACTGACCCTGCTCTGCCCACTTACCCCCCCCCTCTGGCTACTGACCATGCCCACTGACCCCAGCTCTGCCTACTGACCCTGCTCTGACTACTGATTATGCCCACTGACCCCTGCTCTGCCCAATGACTCTGCCCACTAACCCCTGCTCTTCCCACTCATCCCCCACTCTGCCCACTGACCCCCGCTTTGCCCACTGACCCCCAGCAGATCAGTTTCCCAGCCAACGACAGGTCCTGTCCTGCCACCTACAAGACGGGTGGAGCGAGCCGCCGCAGGGTAAGTATCCTCACTGAGGTTTTTTATTTTTATTATCACCATGAAGGAGCGGGGAGTGGGGTGTGCAGCCCCAGAGGGAGGGGGGCCGCAGAGACTGGAGGCCCAGAGGGACGGGTGCCGCAGGGAGCGGAGGGGGTCAGGAGGAGCGCCTCCATCCTGCCCTCCTATCCATCCTGCCCCCCAACACCATCCTGCCCCCCCGACTCCATCCCGCACCCCCACCACCATCCTCACCCCCTGCCAACATCCTGCCCCGCCGCCTCCATCCTCCCCCCCGCCACCATCCTGCCCTGCCGTCTCCATCCTGCCCTGCCATCTCCATCCTGCCTCGCTCCGTCCATCCTGCCCCACTCAATCCATCCTGCCCCCCTCCCCCGCCTCCATCCTGTTGCTCCGCCTCCATCCTGTTGCCCCGGCTCCATCCTGTTCCCCCCGGTTCCATCCTGTTCCCCCCGGCTCCATCCTGTTCCCCCCGGCTCCATCCTGTTTCCCCCGGCTTCATCCTGTTTCCCCCGGCTCCATCCTGTTTCCCCTGCCTCCATCCTGCCCCCCCTTCCCGCTACATCCTGCCCCACTCACTCCATTCTGCCCCCCCAACACAATCCTGCCCCCCCTCCCCTCCTCAGCTGATCACTTGCCCAGGCAACTACAGGTCCTAAAGGCCTGTAGGACCTACAAGGCGGAGGTGGAGCGAGCCGCCGGACAGGTGAGTATCCTCACTGAGGATTTTTTTAATTTTACTGTGGACGACCGGGGGCCAGGAGGAGTGGGGGACCGTGGTGACCGCAGTATTGCCATATACCATAGTGCTGCTATACATGTGCTATAATGTACTCCCATATACCATAGTGCTGCTATACATGTACTGTAAAGTACCGCCATATACCATAGCACTGCTATACATGTACTGTAATGTACCGCCATATACAATAGTGCTGCTATACATTTACTATAATCTACCGCCATATACTATAGTGCTGCTATACATGTGCTCTAATTACCACCATATACCATCGTACTGCTATATATATATATACTAGATGGCAGCCCGATTCTAAAGAATCGGGTAGTCAAGAATCCATGTATAGTTTATTTACTAATAGTTACGGGAGTGCGGTGAAATGAATTGTGTGTATACATGCGGCTCTGTGGGTAGCAGAGTATACGGTGGCTCTGTGGGTAACACAGTATACAGTGGCTCTGTGGGTAGCACAGTATGCAGTGGCTCTGTGGGTAGCACAGTATACATTGGCTCTGTGGGTAGCACAGTATACAGTGGCTCTGTGGGTAGCACAGTATACATTGGCTCTGTGGGTAGCACAGTATACAGTGGCTCTGTGGGTAGCACAGTATACAGTGGCTCTGTGGGTAGCACTGCATAGTGGCTCAGTGGCTAGCACTGCGCGGTGGCTCAGTGGTTAGCACTGCGTGGTGGCTAAGTGGTTAGCACTGCGCGGTGGCTCAGTGGTTAGCAGTGAGTGCGGTAAAAGTGGTCAGTGCAGCGGCGTGGGCAGAGTGGTCAGCACACACATACACACACTGCGCTATACACATATACACACACAAATCTATATAGATGTAGAGGTATATACACATACTGTACATTGCATATAGACAAAGGCACATACACACACACACACTAACACAAATGTATATGGATGTAGAGGTATATACACACAGTTGCATATACACAAACACACATGTATATTATATACAAACATATATATATGAGGAGAGCGGAGGCTGGAGGGCAGAGGAGAGCGGAGGCTGGAGGGCAGAGGAGAGCGGAGGCTGGAGGGCAGAGGAGAGCGGAGGCTGGAAGGCAGAGGAGAGCGGAGGCTGGGAGGCAGAGGAGAGCGGAGGCTGGGGGGCAGAGGAGAGCGGAGGCTGGGGGGCAGAGGAGAGCGGAGGCTGGAGGGCAGAGGAGAGCGGAGGCTGGAGGGCAGAGGAGAGCGGAGGCAGAGGAGAGCAGAGGCAGAGGAGGCTGGAGGGCAGAGGAGAGCGGAGGCAGAGGAGAGCGGAGGCAGAGGAGGCTGGAGGGCAGAGGAGATGGGAGGCAGAGGAGGCTGGAAAGTAGAGGAGGCTGGAGGGCAGAGGAGAGCGGAGGCTGGGGGGCAGAGGAGAGCGGAGGCTGGGGGCAGAGGAGAGCGGAGGCTGGGGGGCAGAGGAGAGCGGAGGCTGAGGGGCAGAGGAGAGCGGAGGCTGGAGGGCAGAGGAGAGCGGAGGCAGAGGAGAGCGGAGGCAGAGGAGGCTGGAGGGCAGAGGAGAGCAGAGGCAGAGGAGGCTGGAGGGCAGAGGAGAGGGGAGGCAGAGGAGGCTGGAGGGCAGAGGAGAGCGGAGGCAGAGGAGAGCGGAGGCAGAGGAGAGCGGAGGCAGAGGAGGCTGGAGGGCAGAGGAGAGCGGAGGCTGGGGGGCAGAGGAGAGCGGAGGCTGGGGGGCAGAGGAGAGCGGAGGCTGGGAGGCAGAGAAGAGCGGAGGCTGGGGGGCAGAGGAAAGCGGAGGCTGGGGGGCACAGGAGAGCGGAGGCTGGGGGGCAGAGAAGAGCGGAGGCTGGGGGGCAGAGGAGAGCGGAGGCTGGGGGGCACAGGAGAGCGGAGGCTGGGGGCACAGGAGAGCGGAGGCTGGGGGGCACAGGAGAACGTAGGCTGGGGGGCACAGGAGAGCGGAGGCTGGGGGGGCACAGGAGAGCGGAGGCTGGGGGGCAGAGGAGAGCAGAGGCGGGGGGGCAGAGGAGAGGGAAGGCTGGGGGGCAGAGGAGAGGGGAGGCTGGAGGGCAGAGGAGAGCGGAGGCTGGGGGGCAGAGGAGAGGGGAGGCTGGAGGGCTGAACACTCACTGGGCTGTCGGCGGTCAGCGGCAGTGCTGGCGGCGGTTCCGGAGGCCGGCCACCGGAGTGTGGGCGGGGCTAGCTCCGTGATGGAGGAGAGTCACCGGGTGTGTGCAGAGAGCAGCAGGACTGGGAGCGGTGCCGGCGGAGGCCGCACACCGGAGTGTTGGCCGGTCCGGGCCGGTTCCCGGATGTTGGAGGGCGCACACCGGGCTGTGTGCGGAGCCGGTGGCGGGATGGCGGTCCTTGGTGGAGGAGGAGAGTGGGCGGTGAGCTGCAGGGCTGTGGGCGGTGCTGGCAGAGGCCGCACACCGGAGTGTGGGCCGGGCCGAGCCGGATCCCGGATGTGGGTGGGCGCACACGGGGCTCTGTGCGGGGCCGGTGGCGGGATAGCGGCGAGTGGTGGCGCCCACCGTGAGCCGCTGTGCCGTTTTGTCAGCGGCTCGCGGTGAGCGCTACGTGCTCACCGCTCGTGGGTCTGGTACTTCCGGTTCCGGTCTTTTATACAGATCGGAGGCCATCACAGAAGTTGGCCGGATTGGCCGGAAGTGGCCTTCGGGTTTTATATATAAGATATATATATATATGTACTTCGCTCATGTTTACTTAACAAGTTCTGTCAATCACAGTATGTAAACTACATACATATTCTATACTACCCCATTCTTTACAATCGGCCCGCCATATATAAAAGCCAAAGCCACTTCCGTCTTCAAGTGACAACAATTACGTCACCGGACGCAAGTGCCTTGGGCACTACACCCGCTCAGGGTGGACCAAGATGCCGGCCGTAAGCAGAGCGGGACTCACCCAGCCCCACCACGCTTACGGCCGCCCCAACACTGCCCAAAACACCCACACATCACGGCCGAGAGACGACCGGCGTTAGCCGGTTGTCTCCTGTCCGCCACAGACCACTTCGGGAGACGACCGCCATTACTTCCGGCTCCTTTCACAAGTCCTGGCTCCTCCCCCTCACTTCCGCCGCCCGGGGCTGCGCAATGGCGGCCGCACAGATCACACCTCCGCTCCTGCACTGCCAACAGCCTCCGGGGCTCAGTCCTCTGCCGGACGGCAGGAGGCCAAGTGGCCCCGGGGATACGGAGACCGCTGCTGTGCAGCCTACACTGATGGAGAGAGGTATTCAGCCTGTAGGAGGAGGATAGGTGGCGTGATGTCGCCCCTCCAGCCTCCCCTTTCCTCTGCCCTCCAGCCTCCCCTGTCCTCTGCCCTCCAGCCTCCCCTGTCCTCTGCCCTCCAGCCTCCCCTGTCCTCTGCCCTCCAGCCTCCCCTGTCATCTGCCCTCCAGCCTCCCCTGTCCTCTTCCCTCCAGCCTCCCCTGTCCTCTGCCCTCCAGCCTCCCCTGTCCTCTGCCCTCCAGCCTCCCCTGTCCTCTGCCCTCCAGCCTCCCCTGTCCTCACCCCTCCAGCCTCCGCTCTCCTCACCCCTCCATATGCAATGTACAGTATGTGTAGATATGTGTGTGTATGTATCCACTTCCCTCATTTGTCCGCACTTCCGTCACTTTGTCCGCACTTCCGTCACTTTGTCCGCACTTCCGTCACTTTGTACACACACATACACATACACACACACACAAACACACACACACTCTGCTATACTTACCACTGGCCCTGCGTCCGCCGCCTGCATCCTCAGTCGACATCTCGCCGCCCCCGTACTACTCGATCCAATATAGCGTCCAAGAAGTCTCGCCAAACTTCAGGGACATATTGGATCCAGTTGTCCAGGGCCGCCAACATACTTTGTCCAAGATGGCGTCCGGGAAGTCTCGCCAGACTTCCCAGACCCAATATTGGATCCAGTCGTCCGGGGGCGGCGACATGTCGACTCAGGATCCGCGTGGCGGGGAAGACGCAGGGCCGCTGCTAAGTATTCCGAAGTGTCTGTATGTGTGTGTGTATGTGTGTGCTGACCATTCTGCCCACGGCGCTGCGCTGACCACTCTGCCCACGGCGCTGCGCTAACCACTCTGCCCACGGTGCTGCTCTGACCACTCTGCCCACAGCGCTGCGCTGACCACTCTGCCCACGGCGCTGCACTGACCACTCTGCCCACGGTGCTGCACTGACCACTCTGCCCACGACGCTGCACTGACCAATCTCACCGCACTCACTGCTAACCACTGAGCCACCGCACTCACTGCTAACCACTGAGCCACCGCGCAATGCTAACCACTAAGCCACCGCCCAGTGCTAAGCACTGAGCCACCGCGCAGTGCTAAGCACTGAGCCACCGCGCTGTGCTAACCACTGAGCCACCGCGCAGTGCTAACCACTGAGCCACCGCGCAGTGCTAACCACTCAGCCACCTCTATACACACAATTCATTTCACCCCACTCCCCTATTACTAAATATCTCTCTCTCTCTCTTTCTCTCTCTCTCCTGTAAGTGAGGCGCCAAGCTCATTGGTCGGCGACAGCACACACCGACCAATGAGCTTCGCGCCTCCCTTCCTATTCAAATACATAGAGGACTTTGAGTTTCACATTTACCGCTGTAAGTTATGCGTGAAGCTCATTGGTCGGCGCCAGCACACACCGACCAATGACCTTCGCGCCTCACTTACACCACTAAATTTCAAACTCAAAGTCCTCCATGTATCTCAATGGGAAGTGAGGCCCTTCTCTAATTGTACTCATGACAGTAGCAACATTAACCCCTTACATTCCGTTTTATCTGTAATTTCTATAACACAGTGTGTAGTTGTACTGTCACTACAAAGTTAACCCCTTATATACCATTTCTGCCTTAACTCCATACGTTATAGTCTCTATTACTACTCCCAGTAGGAACATTAACCCCTTATATTCCATTATTGTTGTTATTTCTATTACACACTGTATAGTTGTAATCACACTGCGAAATTAATCCATTATATACCAGTTCAACATTAACTACATATTTGGTAGTGTTTATAACTACTGCCACTGGTACATTAACCCCTTGAACACCATTTTGGATATAATTTACAGCGCTGAGTCTGTTGTGGGAGTGCCTGTGGTACATTAACTCCTTCAATAACGTTTTTGATATCATTATAAGTTCCTACTCTGTTATAGTCCTGTTAGTCGCACATTAACTCTTTCTACACCTCCACTATATTGCTACCCTCACAGTTTTGCCTACATCGCCTATTTTGTCATATATCTGGTGTTTAAGTCTACTATTTAAAACTCTTAAAAAAATTATATACAGATTCTAGACTCCCGATTCTTTAGAATCGGGCTCACAGCTAGTCAATTCATAAAGATTCATGTTTGTGCTACTTAAATGCAATTTTTCAGAATTTTTTTTATTGCATTTTTCAAAATTACTTTGTTCATCAGTTAGATTGTATTTACTTGAGTTTATTTCAGTTTTTAGAGGTATGAACTCCAAGTAACTGAATTGTTAAGAAATTAGGTACTTATCTTTGCATGAAAATCTAGCTTTAGGGAGCACTTGGAGTTGAAACAAGGATCTCAATGATCTGCAATCAAATCCTTTGCCACTGAGCTATACCCCCTTTCAACTATAATTTTTTTTTTTTTACAATTTTTGATACACAAATATTAAATGCTTTACAGTGTCCTATATTATTCTGCAGTTTCTTACTCTGCTATGCTTGTTTTTCTCTCAAAACTCTTAATGAATGCAAATGCACAAAAAGTTTTTTGGGACTTATTTGGTCACAATTTAATTCTCAGTTGTGAGTCTTCCAACGTGCTAAATGTATCAATTCATAAAGCTTCATGTTTGTGCTACTTAACGCAATTTTTGTAAAATTTATTTATTCCATTTCAAGATTATACTTTATTCATCAGTTTGATTGTGATTACTTGAGTTTGATTCAGTTTTCAGAGGTATCAACTCCAAGTAACTAAATTGTTAAAAAATTAGGTACTTATCTTTTCATGAAAATCTAGCTTTAGGGGGGCATTAGAGTTGAACCAAGGACCACTTGATCAGCAGTCAAATGCTCTGCCACTGAGCTATACCCCCTTTCAATTACAACTTTTTTTACACTTTTTGATACACAAATATTAAATGCTTTACAGTGTCCTATATTATTCTGCAGTTTCTTACTCTGCCATGCTTGTTTTTTTCTCAAAAATCTTAATGATTGCAAAATGCACAAATGTTTTTTGGGAATTATTTGGTCACAACTCAATTCTCAGTTGTAGAGTCTTCCAACGTGCTAAATGTATCAATTCATATAGCTTCATGTTTGTGTTACTTAACGCAATTTTTGTAAAAGTTGTTTATTCCATTTCTAAATTATACTTTATTAATCAGTTTGATTGTATTTACCGTATATACTCGCGTATAAGCCGAGTTTTTCAGCCCAAAAATTGGGCTGAAAAGTCCCTTCCTCGGCTTATATGCGAGTCACTGTATACTGTATACACTGTATACAGTGTATACAGTATACAGGCCCTCCCCCATGAGTATACAGGCCCCCTTGCCTTGTGCACAAACCTGTAAAGGAAGAGATTAATATACTTATCACTGTCCGCCTGCCGCTGTCCCGCCGCCGTCATCGCGGTCCTCCGTCTTCTTCCGTCTGCTTCCGGCTTCCTCCGGTCGTCGCAGGCAATGATGTCATTTTCGGCGCGACCGAGGAGGAAACTGGAAGTAGATGGAGGAGCGCGTTGGCGGCGGCAGGACAGCGGCAGCGGGACAGTGATAAGTATTCTAATCTCTTCCTTTACAGGTTTGTGCACAAGGCGGGGGGCCCTGGATACTGATGGGGGGCTGTATACTACACTGGGGCTGTATGTACCACTGGGGCTGTGTGAATACTACCACTGGGGCTGTATATACCTCTGGGGCTCCTGTATACTGATGGGGGGCTGTATACTACACTGGGGCTGTATGTACCACTGGGGCTGCGTATATACTACCAATGGGGCTGTATATACCTCTGGGGCTCCTGTATACTGATGGGGGGCTGTATACTACCACTGGGGCTGTATATACCACTGGGGCTGCGTGTATACTACCACTGGGGCTGTATATACCTCTGGGGCTGCTGTATACTGATGGGGGCTGTATACTACCACTGGGGCTGCGTGTATACTACCACTGGGGCTGTATATACCTCTGTGGCTGCTGTATACTGATGAGGGGGCTGTATACTACCACTGGAGCTGTATGTACCACTGGGGCTGCGTGTATACTACCACTGGGGCTGTATATACCTCTGGGGCTGCTGTATACTGATGGGGGGGGCTGTATACTACCACTGGGGCTGCTGTATATACCTCTGGGGCTGCTGTATACTAACTACTGGGGCTGCTGTATACTAACTACTGGGGCTGCTGCTGTATATACAACTGGGGCTGCTGCTGTATATACAACTGGGGCTGCTGCTGTATATACCACTGGGGCTGCTGTATATACCTCTGGGGCTGCTGTATACCACACTGCAGGGGGCTGTATACCTGTGCTGGGGTCCACCCTCGGCTTATACACGAGTCAATAGGTTTTCCCAGGTTTTGGGGGCAAAAGTAGGGGGTCGTCTTATACACGAGTATATACGTTACTTGAGTTTGTTTCACTTTTAAGAGATATCAAGTCCAAGTAACTGAATTGTTAAGAAATTAGGTACTTATCTTTTCATGAAAATCTAGCGTTAGGGGGCACTTTGAGTTGAATCAAGGACCTCTTGATCTGCAGTCAGATTCTCTGCCACTGAGCTATACCCCCTTTCAATTACAGCTTTTTTTACACTTTTTGATACACAAATATTAAATGCTTTACAGTGTCCTATATTATTCTGCAGTTTCTTACTCTGCCATGCTTGTTTTTCTCTCAAAAATCTTAATGATTGCAAAATGCACAAAAGTTTTTTGTGAAAAATTTGGTCACAACTCAATTCTCAGTTGTAGAGTCTTCCAACGTGCTAAATGTATCAATTCATAAAGCTTCATCTTTGTGCTACTTAAATACAATTATTCAGAATTTTTTTTATTGCATTTTTCAAAACTACATTGTTCATCAGTTAGATTGTATTTACTTGAGTTCATTTCAGTTTTTAGAGGTATGAACTCCAAGTAACTGCATTGTTAAGAAATTAGATACTTATCTTTGCATGAAAATCTTACTTTAGGGGGCACTTACAGTTGAACCAAGGACCTCTTGATCTGCAGTCAAATGCTCTGCCACTGATCTATACCCCCTTCAGCTATGGTTTTTTTCATACAATTTTTGATACACAAATATTAAATGCTTGACAGTGTCCTATATTTATTTGCAGTTTCTTACTCTGCTATGCTTGTTTTTCTCTAAAGAATCTTAATGATTGCAAAATGCACAAAATGTTTTTTGGAAATTATTTGGTTACAATTTATTTCTCAGTTGTAAAATCTTCCAACGTGCTAAATGTATCAATTCATAAAGCATCATGTTTGTGCTACTTAATGCAATTTTTGGAAAATGTATTTATTCCATTTCTAAATTATACTTTATTCATCAGTTAAATTGTAATTACTTGAATTTATTTCAGTTTTTAGAGGTATCAACTCCAAGTAACTGAACTGTTAAGAAATTAGGTACTTATCTTTTCATGAAAATCTAGCTTTAGGGGGCATTTGGAGTTGAACCAAGGACCTCTTGATTTGCAATCAAATGCGCTGCCACTGAACTATACACCCTTTCAGTTACAACTTTTTTTACACTTTTTGATACACAAATATTAAATGCTTTACAGTGTCCTACATTATTCTGCAGTTTCTTACTCTGCCATGCTTGTTTTTCTCTCAAAAATCTTAATGATTGTAAAATGCACAAAAAGTTTTTTGGGAATTTTTTGGTCACAACTCATTTCTCAGTTGTAGAGTCTTCCAACTTGCTAAATGTATCAATTCATAAAGCTTCATGTTTGTGCTACTTAAATGCAATTTTTCAGAATTTTTTTTATTGCATTTTTCAAAATTACTTTGTTCATCAGGTAGATTGTATTTACTTGAGTTTATTTCAGTTTTTAGAGGTATGAACTCCAAGTAACTGAATTGTTAAGAAATTAGGTACTTATCTTTGCATGAAAATCTAGCTTTAGGGAGCACTTGGAGTTCAACCAAGAACCTCAATGATCTGCAATCAAATGCTTTGCCACTGAGCTATACCCCCTTTCAACTATAATGTTCTTTTTTTACAATTTTTGATACACAAATATTAAATGCTTTACAGTGTCCTATATTATTCTGCAGTTTCTTACTCTGCCATGCTTGTTTTTCTCTCAAAAATCTTAATGATTGCAAAATGCACAAATTGTTTTTTGTGAAAAATTTGGTCACAACTCAATTCTCAGTTGTAGAGTCTTCCAACGTGCTAAATGTATCAATTCATAAAGCTTCATGTTTGTGCTACTTAAATACAATTTTTCAGAATTTTTTATTGCATTTTTTCAAAACTACATTGTTCATCAGTTACCGTATATACTCTTGTATAAGCCGACCCGTGTATAAGCCGACCCCCCTACTTTTGCCCCAAAAATCTGGAAAAACCTATTGACTCGTGTATAAGCCGAGGGTGGACCCCAGCACAGGTATACAGCCCCCAGCAGTGTGGTATACAGGCCCCCCAGTGGTAGTATACAGCAGCCTCTGTGGTAGTATACAGATTCCCCAGCAGCCCCAGTGGTAGTATACAGATTCCCCAGCAGCCCCAGTGGTAGTATACAGGAGCCCCAGCAGCCCCAGTGGTAGTATACAGATTCCCCAGCAGCCCCAGTGGTAGTATACAGATTCCCCAGCAGCCCCAGTGGTAGTATACAGGAGCCCCAGCAGCCCCAGTGGTAGTATACAGATTCCCCAGCAGCCCCAGTCGTAGTATACAGGAGCCCCAGCAGCCCCAGTGGTAGTATACAGCAGCCCCAGTGGTAGTATACAGGAGCCCCAGCAGCCCCAGTGGTAGTATACAGGAGCCCCAGCAGCCCCAGTGGTAGTATACAGGTGCCCCAGCAGCCCAGTGGTAGTATACAGCAGCCCCAGTGGTAGTATACAGATTCCCCAGCAGCCCCAGTGGTAGTATACAGGAGCCCCAGCAGCCCCAGTGGTAGTATAGCAGCCCCAGTGGTAGTATACAGGAGCCCCAGCAGCCCCAATGGTAGTATACAGGAGCCCCAGCAGCCCCAGTGGTAGTATACAGGAGCCCCAGCAGCCCCAGTGGTAGTATACAGGAGCCCCAGCAGCCCCAGTGGTAGTATACAGCAGCCCCAGTGGTAGTATACAGGAGCCCCAGCAGCCCCAGTGGTAGTATACAGCAGCCCCAGTGGTATACAGCAGGCCCCCAGGGGTACATATAGCAGCCCCCAGGGGTACCCAGCAGCCCCCTGGGGGTACCAGCAGCTCCCTGGGGTACCAACAGCCCCCAGGGGGGACAAACAGCCCCCAGGGGGTACCAACAGCCCCAGGGGGTACCCAGCAGCCCCCTGGGGGTACCAACAGCCCCCAGGGTGTAACAACAGCCCCCAGGGGGGACCAACAGCCCCCAGGTGGTACCCAGCAGCCCCCTGGGGTACCAACAGCCCCCTGGGGGTACCAACAGCCCCCAGGGGGTACCAACAGCCCCCAGGGGGGACCAACAGCACCCAGGGGGTACCCAGCAGCCCCCAGGGGGTACCCAGCAGCCCCCTGGGGGTACCAACAGCCCCCAAAAGCTGGCACTGTCCCCCCTTGTAAGGCCTCCCCCCCGCTGCTTATACATTACCATCCCGGTGTTCTGATCGGCGCCGCTCCTCGGTGCTTCTTCTTCATCCTCCCGTCCTCGCTCGCTGCATCCAGGATCTCCGGCGGTCGCGCGATGACGTCATATCGCTGCGACAGCCGGAGAACCCGGATGGATGCAGCGAGTGCGAACGGGAGGATGAAGACGCAGCACCGAGGAGCGGCGCCGATCAGAACACCGGGATGGTAATGTATAAGCAGCGGGGGGGGGCCCTTAGAAAGGGGGACAGTGCCAGCTTTTGGGGGGGCCATATGCACTGCGTCCCCCTGCCGCTGATTGACAGGGGGAAGCAGTGCATATATAATGAGCGGCCCCACGTGACGGGGCCGCTAATACAGCAGCACCCCCCGCCTCCTCCAGCCTCCACAGCCCCCGGGACACAGCCCCCCCGTATATGACTCGTGTATAAGCCGAGGGGGTGACTTTTCAGCCCAAATTTTGGGCTGAAAAACTCGGATTATATACGAGTATATACGGTAGATTGTATTTACTCGAGTTTATTTCAGTTTTTAGAGCTCCAAGTAACTGAGTTGTTAAGAAATTAGATACTTATCTTTGCATGAAAATATAGCTTTAGGTGGCACTTGGAGTTGAACCAAGGACCTCAATGATCTGCAATCAAATGCTTTGCCACTGAGCTATACCCCCTTTCAACTATAATTTTTTTTTTTACAATTTTTGATACACCAATATTAAATGCTTTACAGTGTCCTATATTATTCTGCACTTTCTTACTCTGCTATGCTTGTTTTTCTCTCAAAACTCTTAATGAATGCAAATTCACAAAAAGTTTTTTTGGGACTTATTTGGTCACAATTTAATTCTCAGTTGTAGAGTCTTCCAACGTGCTAAATGTATCAATTCATAAAGCTTCATGTTTGTGCTACTTAACGCAATTTTTGTAAAATTTATTTATTCCATTTCAAAATTATACTTTATTCATCAATTTGATTGTGATTACTTGAGTTTGATTCAGTTTTTGGAGGTATCAACTCCAAGTAACTGAATTGTTAAGATATTTGGTACTTATCTTTTCATGAAAATCTAGCTTTAGGGGGCACTTAGAGTTGAACCAAGGACCTCCTGATCTGCAGTCAAATGCTCTGCCACTGAGCTATACCCCCTTTCAGCTATGATTTTTTTAATGCAATTTTTGATACACAAATATTAAATGCTTTACAGTGCCCTATATTATTTTGAAGTTTCTTACTCTGCTATGCTTGTTTTTCTCTCAAAACTCTTAATGACTGCAAATGCACAAAAAGTTTTTTGGAAATTATTTGGTCACAATTTAAGTCTCAGTTGTAGAGTCTTCCAACGTGCTAAATGTATCAATTCATAAAGCTTCATGTTTGTGCTACTTAACGAAATTTTTGTAAAATTTATTTATTCCATTTATTAATTATACTTTATTCATCAGTTTGATTGTAATTACTTAAGTTTGTTTCAGTTTTTAGAGGTATCAACTACAAGTAACTGAATAGTTAAGAAATTAAGTAATTTGTTCATGAAAATCTAGCTTTAGGGGGCACTTGGAGTTGAACCAAGTTTCTTACTCTGCTTTGCTTGTTTTTCTCTCAAAACTCTTAATGAATGCAAATACACAAAAAGTTTTTTGGGAATTAATTGGTCACAATTTAATTCTCAGTTGTAGAGTCTTCCAACGTGCTAAATGTATCAATTCATAAAGCTTCATGTTTGTGCTACTTAACACAATTTTTGTAAAAGTTGTTTATTCCATTTCTAAATTATACTTTGTAATTACTTGAGTTTATTTCAGTTTTTAGAGGTATCAACTCCGAGTAACTGAATTGTTAAGAAATTAGGTACTTATCTTTGCATGAAAATCTAGCTTTAGGGGGCACTTAGAGTTGAACCAAGGACCACTTGATCTGCAGTCAAATGCTCTGCCACTGAGCTATACCCCCTTTCTATTAAACCTTTTTTTACACTTTTTGATACACAAATATTAAATGCTTTACAGCGTCCTATATTATTCTGCAGTTTCTTACTCTGCCATGCTTGTTTTTCTCTCAAAAATCTTAATGATTGCAAATTGCACAAAAAGTTTTTTGGGAATAATTTGGTCACAACTCAATTCTCAGTTGGAGAGTCTTCCAACGTGCTAAATGTATCAATTCATAAAGCTTCATGTTTGTGCTACTTAAATGCAGTTTTTCAGAATTTTTATTATTGCATTTTTCAAGATTACATTGTTCATTAGTTAGATTGTATTTCCTTGAGTTTATTTCAGTTTTTAGGGGTATCAACTGCAAGTAACTGAATTGTTAAGAAATTAGATGCTTATCTTTGCATGAAAATCTTACTTTAGGAGGCACTTGGAGTTGAGCCAAGGACCTCTTGATCTGCAGTCAAATGCTCTGCCACTGAACTATACCCCCTTTCAGCTATGATTTTTTCATACAATTTTTGATACACAAATATTAAATGCTTTACAGTGTCCTATATTATTTTGCAGTTTCTTACTCTGCTATGCTTGTTTTTCTCCAAAGAATCTTAATGATTGCAAAATGTACAAAAAGTTTTTTGGAAATTATTTGGTTACAATTTAGTTCTGAGTTGTAGAGTCTTCCATTTATTTATTCCATTTCTAAAATATACTTTATTCATCAGTTAAATTGTAATTACTTGAGTTTATTTCAGTTTGTAGAGATATCAACTCCAAGTAACTGAATTGCTCAGTGGCAAAGCATTTGATTGCAGATCATTGAGGTCCTTGGTTCAACTCCAAGTACCCCCTAAAGCTAGATTTTCATGCAAAGATAAGTACCAAATTTCTTCTCAATTCAGTTACTTGGAGTTGATACCTCTAAAAACTGAAATAAACTCAAGTAATTACAATTTAACTGATGAATAAAGTATAATTTAGAAATGGAATAAACAAATTTTACAAAAATTGCGCCAAGTAGCACAAACATGAAGTTTTATGAATTGATACATTAGCACGTTGAAAGACTACAACTGAGATTAAATTGTGACCAAATAAGTCCCAAAAAACGTTTTGTGCATTTGCATTCATTAAGAGTTTTGAGAGAAAAACAAGCACAGCAGAGTGTAGATTGTATTTACTTGAGTTTATTTCAGTTTTTAGAGGTATGAACTCCAAGTAACTGAATTGTTAAGAAATCAGGTACTTATCTTTGCATGAAAATCTAGCTTTAGGGGGTACTTGGAATTGAACCAAGGACCTCAATGATCTGCAATCAAATGCTTTGCCACTGAGCTATACCCTCCTCCAACTATAATTTTTTTTTTTACAATTTTTGATACACAAATATTAAATGCTTTACAGTGTCCTATAATTTTCTGCAGTTTCTTACTCTGCTATGCTTGTTTTTCTCTCAAAACTCTTAATGATTGTAAAATGCACAAAAAGTTTTTTGGGACTTATTTGGTCACAATTTAATTCTCAGTTGTAGAGTCTTCCAACGTGCTAAATGTATCAATTCATAAAGCATCATGTTTGTGCTACTTAATGTAATTTTTATAAAGTTTATTTATTCCATTTCTAAATTATACTTTATTCATCAGTTAAATTGTAATTACTTGAGTTTATTTCAGTTTTTAGAGGTATCAACTCCAAGTTACTGAATTGATAAGAAATTAGGTACTTATCTTGTCATGAAAATCTAGCTTTAGGGAGCACTTGGAGTTGAACCAAGGACCTCTTGTCTGTAGTCAAGTGGTCTGCCACTGAGCTATACCCCCTTTCAATTACAACTTTTGTTTACACTTTTTGATACACAAATATTAAATGCTTTACAGTGTCTTACATTATTCTGCAGGTTCTTACTCTGCCATGCTTGTTTTTCTCTCAAAAATCTTAATGATTGCAAGATGCACAAAAAGTTTTTTGGTACTTATTTGGTCACAATTTAATTCTCAGTTGTAGAGTCTTCAAACGTGCTAAATGTATCAATTCATAAAGCATCATATTTGTGCTACTTAATGCAATTTTTATAAAATTTATTTTTTCCATTTCTAAATTATACTTTATTCATCAGTTAAATTGTAATTACTTGAGTTTATTTCAGTTTTTAGAGGTATCAACTCCAAGTAACTGAATTGATAAGAAATTAGATCCTTATCTTTGCATGAAAATCTTACTTTATGGGGCACTTGAAGATGAACCAATGACCTCTTGATCTGCAGTCAAATGCTCTGCCACTGAGCTATACCCCCTTTCAGTTACAACTTTTTTTACACTTTTTGATACACAAATATTAAATGCTTTACAGTGTCCTATATTATTCTGCAGTTTCTTACTCTGCCATGCTTGTTTTTCTCTCAAAAATCTTAATGATTGCAAAATGCACAAAAGTCTTTTGGGAATTATTTGGTCACAACTCAATTCTCAGTTGTAGAGTCTTCCAACGTGCTAAATGTATCAATTCATAAAGCTTCATGTTTGTGCTACCTAATGCAATTTTTGTAAGATTTGTTTATTCCATTTCTAAATTATATTATATTCATCAGTTTGATTTTAATTACTTGAGTTTGTTTCAGTTCTTAGAGGTATCAACTCTGAGTAACTGAATTGTTAAGAAATTAGGTACTTTTCTTTGCTTGAAAATCTAGCTTCAGGGGGCACTTGGAGTTGAACCAAGGACCTCTTAATCTGCAGTCAAAAGCTCTGCCACTGAGCTATACCCCTTTTTGTCCATGCCTTTTTTCATACAATTTTTGATACACAAATATTAAATGTTTTACAGTTTCCTATATTATTTTGCAGTTTCTTACTCTGCTATGCTTGTTTTTCTCTAAAGAATCTTAATGATTGCAAAATGCAATAATTCTCAGTTGTAGAGTCTTCCAACGTGCTAAGTGTATCAATTCATAAAACATCATGTTTGTGCTACTTAATGCAATTTTTGTAAAATTTATTTATTCCATTTCTAAATTATACTTCATTCATCAGTTAAATTGTAGTTACTTGAGTTTATTTCAGTTTTTAGAGGTATCAACTCCAAGTAACTGAATTGACAAGAAATTTGGTACTTATCTTTTCATGAAAATCTAGCTTTAGGGAGCACTTGGAGTTGAACCAAGGACCTTTTGATCTGCAGTCAAATGCTCTGCCACTGAGCTATACCCCCTATCAATGATGACTTTTTTTACACTTTTTGATACACAAATATTTAATGCTTTACAGTGTCCTACATTATTCTGCAGTTTCTTACTCCACCATGCTTGATTTTCTCTCAAAAATCTCAATGATTGTAAAATGTACAAAAAATTTTTTGGGAATTATTTGGTCACAACTCAATTCTCAGTTGTAGAGTCTTCCAACGTGCTAAATGTATCAATTCATAAAGCTTCATGTTTGTGCTACTTAAATACAATTTTTCAGAATTTTTTTATTGCATTTTTTCAAAATTACATTGTTCATCAGTTAGATTGTATTTACTCGAGTTTATTTCAGTTTTTAGAGCTCCAAGTAACTGAATTGTTAAGAAATTAGATACTTATCTTTGCATGAAAATGTAGCTTTAGGGGGCACTTGGAGTTGAACCAAGGACCTCAATGATCTGCAATCAAATGCTTTGCCATTGAGCTATACCCCCTTTCAACTATAAATTTTTTTTTTTACAATTTTTGATACACAAATATTAAATGCTTTACAGTGTCCTATATTATTCTGCAGTTTCTTACTCTGCTATGCTTGTTTTTCTCTCAAAAATCTTACTGATTGCAAAATGCACAAAAAGTTTTTTGGGAATAATTTTGTCACATCTCAATTCTCAGTTGTAGAGTCTTCCAACGTGCTAAATGTATCAATTCATAAAGCTTCATGTTTGTGCTACTTAAATGGAATTTTTCAGAATTATTATTATTGCATATTTCAAAATTACATTGTTCATCAGTTAGATTGTATTTACTTGAGTTTATTTCAGTTTTTAGAGGTATCAACTCCAAGTAACTGAATTGTTAAGAAATTAGATACTTATCTTTGCATGAAAATCTAGCTTGAGGGGGCACTTGGAGTTGAACCAAAGACCTCTTGATCTGCAGTCAAATGCTCTGCCACTGAGCTATACCCCCTTTCGGTTACAACTTTTTCACACTTTTTGATACACAAATATTAAATGCTTTACAGTGTCCTATATTATCAGCAGTTTCTTACTCTGCTATGCTTGTTTTTGTCTCAAAAATCTTAATGATTGCAAAATGCACAAAAAGTTTTTTGGGAATAATTTGGTCACAACTAGGGATGGGCGAATCTACTCGCTAGGACTCGTTAGTCGGCGAGTAGTAAGGGTCTCGCAGGACTCGGTACTCTGTGAGTTTCCCAGCGTTTACTCGCACGAGTCCAATGCAAATCAATGCTAAACGCTGTCAAAACTAGGATTGCCATTGTCTTGCATTTGACTCGGCTACTGTGCCAGTGATAGCAGGGAAACTCGCAAAGTAACTGCTGTTACATTGCGATCTGAGTCCAGCTGTCTTCTCTGTGTGCTGGCTGCCGCAGCTCCAGGGTCCTAGAGCCCGCCTGCTCACAGAGATGATGTAGCAGTGCTGAGATTGTTCTCAGTCTGCTCATTCTTAATGATTGCAAATTCACAAAAAGTTTTTTGGGACTTATTTGGTCACAATTTAATTCTCAGTTGTAGAGTCTTCCAACGTGCTAAATGTATCAATTCATAAAGCTTCATGTTTGTGCTACTTAACGCAATTTTTGTAAAATTTATTTATTCCATTTCAAAATTATACTTTATTCATCAATTTGATTGTGATTACTTTAGTTTGATTCAGTTTTTGGAGGTATCAACTTCAAGTAACTGAATTGTTAAGATATTTGGTACTTATCTTTTCATGAAAATCTAGCTTTAAGGGGCACTTAGAGTTGAACCAAGGACCACGTGATCTGCAGTCAAATGCTCTGCCACAGAGCTATACCCCCTTTCAGCTATGATTTTTTTCATACAATTTTTGATACACAAATATTAAATGCTTTACAGTGTCCTATATTATTTTGCAGTTTCATAGTCTGCTATGCTTGTTTTTCTCTAAAGAATCTTAATGATTGCAAAATGCACAAAAAGTTTTTTGGAAATTATTTGGTTACAATTTAATTTGCAGTTGTAGAGGCTTCCAACGTGCTAAATGTATCAATTCATGAAGCATCATGTTTGTGCTACTTAATGCAATTTTTGTAAAATGTATTTATTCCATTTATAAATTATATTTTATTCATCAGCTTAATCGTAATCACTTAAGTTTGTTTCAGTTTTTAGAGGTATCAACTCCAAGTAAATGCTCTGCCACTGAGCTATACCCCCTTTCTATTACAACTTATTTTACACTTTTTGATACACAAATATTAAATGCTTTACAGTGTCCTATATTATTCTGCAGTTTCTTACTCTGCCATGCTTGTTTTTCTCTCAAAAATCTTAATGATTGCAAAATGCACAAAAAGTTTTTTGGGAATAATTTCGTCACAACTCATTTCTCAGTTGTAGAGTCTTCCAACGTGCTAACTGTATCAATTCATAAAGCTTCATGTTTGTGCTACTTAAATGGAATTTTTCAGAATTTTTATTATTGCATATTTCAAAATTACATTGTTCATCAGTTAGATTGTATTTACTTGAGTTTATTTCAGTTTTTAGAGGTATCAACTCCAAGTAACTGAATTGTTAAGAAATAAGATACTTATCTTTGCATGAAAATATTGCTTTAGGGGGCACTTGGAGTTGAACCAAGGACCTCTTGATCTGTAGTCAAATGCTCTGCCACTGAGCTCTACCCCCTTTCGGTTACCTCTTTTTCACACTTTTTGATAGACAAATATTAAATGCTTTACAGTGCCCTATATTATTCTGCAGTTTCTTACTCTGCCATGCTTGTTTTTCTCTCAAAAATCTTAATGATTGCAAAATGCACAAAAAGTTTTTTGGAAATTATTTGGTCACAATTTAATTCTCAGTTGTAGAGTCTTCCAACGTGCTAAATGTATCAATTCATAAAGCTTCATGTTTGTGCTACTTAAATGCAATTTTTCAGAATTTTTTTATTGCATTTTTCAAAATTACTTTGTTAATTAGCTAGATTGTATTTACTTGAGTTTATTTCAGTTTTTAGAGGTATCAACTCCAAGTAACTGAATTGTTAAGAAATTAGATCCTTATCTTTTCATGAAAATCTTACTTTAGGGGGCACGTGAAGATGAACCAATGACCTCTTGATCTGCAGTCAAATGCTCTGCCACTGAGCTATACCCCCTTTCAGTTACAACTTTTTTTACACTTTTTGATACACAAATATTAAATGCTTTACAGTGTCCTATATTATTCTGCAGTTTCTTACTCTGCCATGCTTGTTTTTCTCTCAAAAATCTTAATGATTGCAAAATGCACAAAAGTTTTTAGGGAATTATTTGGTCACAACTCAATTCTCAGTTGTAGAGTCTTCCAACGTGCTAAATGTATCAATTCATAATGCTTCATGTTTGTGCTACCTAATGCAATTTTTGTAAAATTTGTTTATTCCATTTCTAGATTATACTTTATTCATCAGTTTGATTTTAATTACTTGAGTTTGTTTCAGTTCTTAGAGATATCAACTCCGAGTAACTGAATTGTTAAGAAATTAGGTACTTTTCTTTGCTTGAAAATCTAGCTTTAGGGGGCACTTAGAGTTGAACCAAGGACCTCTTGATCTGCAGTCAAATGCTCTGCCACTGAGCTATACCCCTTTTTGTCTATGCCTTTTTTCATACAATTTTTGATACACAAATATTAAATGTTTTACAGTTTCCTATATTATTTTGCAGTTTCTTACTCTGCTATGCTTGTTTTTCTCTAAAGAGTCTTAATGATTGCAAAATGCAATAATTCTCAGTTGTAGAGTCTTCCAACGTGCTACGTGTATCAATTCATAAAACATCATGTTTGTGCTACTTAATGCAATTTTTGTAAAATTTATTTATTCCATTTCTAAATTATACTTCATTCATCAGTTAAATTGTAGTTACTTGAGTTTATTTCAGTTTTTAGAGGTATCAACTCCAAGTAACTGAATTGACAAGAAATTTGGTACCGAATATACTCGTGTATAAGCCGACCCGTGTATAAGCCGACCCCCCTACTTTTGCCCCAAAAATCTGGAAAAACCTATTGACTCGTGTATAAGCCGAGGGTGGACCCCAGCACAGTTATACAGCCCCCAGCAGTGTGGTATACAGGCCCCCCAGTGGTAGTATACAGCAGCCCCAGTGGTAGTATACAGATTCCCCAGCAGCCCCAGTGGTAGTATACAGATTCCCCAGCAGCCCCAGTGGTAGTATACAGGAGCCCCAGCAGCCCCAGTGGTAGTATACAGATTCCCCAGCAGCCCCAGGGGTAGTATACAGGAGCCCCAGCAGCCCCAGTGGTAGTATACAGCAGCCCCAGTGGTAGTTTACAGGAGCCCCAGCAGCCCCAGTGGTAGTATAGAGGAGCCCCAGCAGCCCCAGTGGTAGTATACAGGAGCCCCAGCAGCCCAGTGGTAGTATACAGCAGCCCCAGTGGTAGTATACAGCAGCCCCAGTGGTAGTTTACAGGAGCCCCAGCAGCCCCAGTGGTAGTATAGAGGAGCCCCAGCAGCCCCAGTGGTAGTATACAGGAGCCCCAGCAGCCCCAGTGGTAGTATACAGCAGCCCCAGTGGTAGTATACAGGAGCCCCAGCAGCCCCAGTGGTAGTATACAGGAGCCCCAGCAGCCCCAGTGGTAGTATACAGCAGCCCCAGTGGTATACAGCAGGCCCCCAGGGGTACATATAGCAGCCCCCAGGGGGTACCCAGCAGCCCCCTGAAGGTATCCAGCAGCCCCCTGGGGGTACTAACAGCCCCCAGGGGGACCAACAGCCCCCAGGGGGTACCCAGCAGCCCCCAGGGGGTACCAACAGCCCCCGGGGGGTACCAACAGCCCCCAGGGGGTACCCAGAAGCCCCCTGGGGGTACCAACAGCCCCCAAAAGCTGGCACTGTCCCCCCTTGTAAGGCCTCCCCCCCCCGCTGCTTATACATTACCATCCCGGTGTTCTGATCGGCACCGCTCCTCGGTTCTTCTTCTTCATCCTCCCGTCCTCGCTCGCTGCATCCAGGATCTCCGGCGGTCGCGCGATGACGTCATATCGCTGCGACAGCCGGAGAACCCGGATGGATGCAGCGAGCGCGGACGGGAGGATGAAGACGGCGACGCAGCACCGCCGATCAGAACACCGGGATGGTAATGTATAAGCAGCGAGGGGGGGGCCCTTAGAAAGGGGGACAGTGCCAGCTTTTGGGTGGGCCATATGCACTGCTTCCCCTTGCGCTGATTGACAGGGGGAAGCAGTGCATATATAACGAGCGGCCCCACGTGACGGGGCCACTCATACAGCAGCCCCCCCTGCCTCCTCAGCCCCCGGGACACAGCCCCCCCGTATATGACTCGTGTATAAGCCGATGGGGGACTTTTCAGCCCAAATTTCGGGCTGAAAAACTCAGCTTATACACGAGTATATACGGTGTGACGAAATGGACCCTTTAATATATAATGTAGGAGGATTTCTTATTCATCCAGACATATCATATTGTATATAGGTTTGTAAACTTGTAATGGTCAAAGAGAATTTCTTACAGTATTGTCATAGATTTCTGTGGTTAAAGTTTAGCTTGGTAATGTAATTATCTAACCTGTTTGTCATTGAAGGCCAGAGAACTTAATTATGCTAATCGTCCATTGTCTATTACCCTGTGAATGTGGATTGAGGCTCCAGCCACTATTGTGTTATTGTCATGGTTTGCAGACTGATTGTCTCAGACTAACATTCCATTGTAAGGTGCTATATCAATCAGCATTTGGATTGCAATAGTACCTAAAATATGTTAAACGAGGATTGGAGTTCAGCGAATGAAAAGACTGTGTTATTGCACCAATCATGACGTCCCCAATATCCTACAATGAGGGCTGAGGGTATATAAGGAGGACTATTCACTTTGACCAGCAGTTTTAGGAGATTGGAGCTAGATTCTGTCTAGTGGCCTGAGTCTAGGGATTTTCGGTCCCGGCTCGAGGTCACTGGATTGGATACAGGCAGTTAATCTAGGGTCTTCGGATCCGATTAGCTAGCCATAACCCCAGGCCTAGGCATTTCGGTGCCGACCAAGGGGATCAGAACACGGACTAAGGAACCACAAGGACTTCAGCATCGCATTCGGCTGTGATAGACTGCTTACGGACACGGAAGCAACCCAGGTTGGGACGATACAGTCACCTGGCTACAGACTTTGCCATGCTGCATTCTAAACCCTGGTGAGCCAGCGGAAGGGTGAGACTCTGTTGCCTGTTACATTATGTGTTATGCTTGGTTATGCGTTATATGCTGTTAACTGTTTGGGGATCCAATAAAGCCTTGATATTGTGATTCCCTCACCCTGTGTTGTCTGAGTAGTGTTCCGCCCACGGTTAAGGAGCTCGGGCGTTCAGTTGGGGATGAGCCCTGGTCCACGCTGTCTTTGTAAAGGCGGCTGGGCCTGCGGACGAGAGCGCCCCCTGACCCCCGGGTCTCCACAATTGGTGGCAGCAGTGGGATACTACTCAGCCTGGTTTATCCAGGGGAGCTGCAGGGGACTGGTGTTCGTGGACACCGTCCAAGGGCTCAACAACCAGGGAGGCATATAAGCATACCCAGCAGGCCATAGTGAGGCATTCAGGTTTCGGACGTTGCCATGTCCAACCCCACCAGCTCAGCCATGGGACGAGGACTGGAGTGGAAGTACGGCCGCTATAGGAAACTGCAACTAGAGGTGGCATGTCTGTTCCGAGAAATCGAAGCCAGGGACACTGACACCCGGTCGGATTTGATCCAGAGATTGGTCCAGTGGCATGCCCAGAAGGATGCAGAGAATGATGAGGACCCCGCCGAGATTGACCCAAAGGAATTAAACAGTGTGCCACATCATGGATCCAGTGACAGTCTGGAAAGACACCAGTTCCAAGCCCTGGAACTGCAAGAAATTGATCCTGTCAACACCGTGCCAGAGCAGGAAGAGGACAAGTTGGAGGTTATGGACACCGTCCCTATCCCTGTTGCTTTGGAGACTGACCAGGAAGAGGTTGATGTGGGATTTGTGAGCAGCTTCCCCACACCTGTTGTTTCAGGGGCTAACCAGGAGGAGGTTGAAGTGGGGCTCATGGATGGCCTCCCCACATCTGTTGTTTTGCGAGCTGACCCAGGACAAGGACTATCCAGCCAGTGTGTCACAGCCATCATCCAGGAAGCCAAGCAGCACCCTGATGTGGAACTTGCTACCACACCTTCAGAGGATAAGCCATGTTCCCAGCCCCCATCATTTTCCTCTGAGCCATTAACAGTGAGTACACCTAGCCAGACTGTGGTCATTGACTGGGGGGGAATTGATAACCAGAAGTTTATGGGAGCTCAACTCCTGAATCCCATTTTACTGCTTGTCCACAATATGTCTGCCCATCCTGGGGGAGGTAATCTGGGGGAGGTGTATAGATGGAAGCCTCGATTGCTGTCTTCTCCATTAAAAAAGACAATGCCGCCCAGAGGAGAAGGATGACCAGAGACTTATCATATTTGACTGCTCTGTCTGGCTAAATAAGAAGGGGGAGGTATGTGACGAAATGGACCCTTTAATATATAATGTAGGAGGATTTCTTATTCATCCAGACATATCATATTGTATATAGGTTTGTAAACTTGTAATGGTCAAAGAGAATTTCTTACAGTATTGTCATAGATTTCTGTGGTTAAAGTTTAGCTTGGTAATGTAATTATCTAACCTGTTTGTCATTGAAGGCCAGAGAACTTAATTATGCTAATCGTCCATTGTCTATTACCCTGTGAATGTGGATTGAGGCTCCAGCCACTATTGTGTTATTGTCATGGTTTGCAGACTGATTGTCTCAGACTAACATTCCATTGTAAGGTGCTATATCAATCAGCATTTGGATTGCAATAGTACCTAAAATATGTTAAACGAGGATTGGAGTTCAGCGAATGAAAAGACTGTGTTATTGCACCAATCATGACGTCCCCAATATCCTACAATGAGGGCTGAGGGTATATAAGGAGGACTATTCACTTTGACCAGCAGTTTTAGGAGATTGGAGCTAGATTCTGTCTAGTGGCCTGAGTCTAGGGATTTTCGGTCCCGGCTCGAGGTCACTGGATTGGATACAGGCAGTTAATCTAGGGTCTTCGGATCCGATTGGCTAGCCATAACCCCAGGCCTAGGCATTTCGGTGCCGACCAAGGGGATCAGAACACGGACTAAGGAACCACAAGGACTTCAGCATCGCATTCGGCTGTGATAGACTGCTTACGGACACGGAAGCAACCCAGGTTGGGAAGATACAGTCACCTGGCTACAGACTTTGCCATGCTGCATTCTAAACCCTGGTGAGCCAGCGGAAGGGTGAGACTCTGTTGCCTGTTACATTATGTGTTATGCTTGGTTATGCATTATATGCTGTTAACTGTTTGGGGATCCAATAAAGCCTTGATATTGTGATTCCCTCACCCTGTGTTGTCTGAGTAGTGTTCCGCCCACGGTTAAGGAGCTCGGGCGTTCAGTTGGGGATGAGCCCTGGTCCACGCTGTCTTTGTAAAGGCGGCTGGGCCTGCGGACGAGAGCGCCCCCTGACCCCCGGGTCTCCACATACGGTACTTATCTTTTCATGAAAATCTAGCTTTAGGGAGCACTTGGAGTTGAACCAAGGACCTTTTGATCTGCAGTCAAATGCTCTGCCACTGAGCTATACCCCCTATCAATGATGACTTTTTTTTACACTTTTTGATACACAAATATTTAATGCTTTACAGTGTCCTACATTATTCTGCAGTTTCTTACTCTACCATGCTTGATTTTCTCTCAAAAATCTTAATGATTGTAAAACGTACAAAAATTTTTTTGGGAATTATTTGGTCACAACTCAATTCTCAGTTGTAGAGTCTTCCAACGTGCTAAATGTATCAATTCATAAAGCATCATGTTTGTGCTACTTAAATGCAATGTTTCAGAATTCTCTTTTATTGCATTTTTCAAAACTACTTTGTTCATCAGTTACGTTGTATTTACTTGAGTTTCTTTCTGTTTTTAGAGGTATCAACTTCAAGTAACTGAATTGTTAAGAAATTAGGTACTTATCTTTGCATAAAAATGTAGCTTTAGGGGGTTTCTTGGAGTTGAACCAAGGACCTCTATGATCTGCAGTCAAATGCTCTGCCACTGAGCTATACCCCCTTCTTATTATGATTTTTTTTTTTACAATTTTTGATACACAGATATTAAATGCTTTACAGTGTACTATATTATTCTGCAGTTTCTTAGTCTGCTATGCTTGTTTTTCTCTCAAAAATCTTAATGATTGCAAAATGCACAAAAAGTGATTTGGGAATTATTTGGTCACAACTCAATTCTCAGTTGTAGAGTCTTCCAACGTGCTAAATGTATCAATTCATAAAGCTTCATGTTTGTGCTACTTAACGCAATTTTTGTAAAAAATTTTTATTCTATTTTTTAATTATACTTTATACATCAGTTAGATTGCAATTACTTGAGTTTATTTCAGTTTTTAGAGTTAAGAAATTAGGTACTTATCTTTTCTTGAAAATCTAGCTTTAGGGGGCACTTGGAGTTGAACCAAGGACCTTTTGATCTGAAGGTAAATGCTCTGCCACTGAGCTATACCCTCTTTTAACTACTGGTACAACTTTTTTTTACATTTTTTGATACACAAATATTAACCCCTTCCCGACCCTTGGCCCACCGTTTGGGCCATGAAAACAAGTTCATTCCCGACCCTTGGCCCAAGGGGTGGGCCATGGAATGATCGGGCTCCTGCAGGCCGGGTGAGGGTCTCACTGACCTGTCACTCGGCCTGCAGGTACATGGGGAGTTGTACAACACCCCAGGGGGGGTCGATTTGCCCCCACCCCCCCGGCTACAGGCGCGGTGATTGGCACTCAAAAGTGAAAGTGAAAATCACCGCGCCTGTAATGCTTCCCTGCCTGCCGCTGCTATCCCTACCCTCCGATCTGCTCCCCTGGCATCCTCTAACTGCCCCCCTGTCCCCCACCTCTCTTTCCTGCCCCCTCTTCATCTTTCTTACCTGAGGATCCAGCTGCAGGAAGTGATCTGACAGCTCCAGCACAGTGATCCACAGTGACCATTATGTGATCACTGTGGATCACTGTGCTGGAGCTGTCAGTTCACTTTCTACAGCTGGATCCTGAGGATCTAGCTACAGGAAATGATCTGACAGCTCCAGCACAGTGATCCACAGTGACCATTTTGTGATCACTGTGGATCACTGTGCTGCAGATGTCAGATCACTTTCTGCAGCTGGATCCTGGGGATCCAGCTGCAGAAAGCAATCTGACAGCCTGGGCGCACTGATGCACATAGTGGGTCTCTGCGCCCGGGCTCTTAGATCGCTGCTCTACAGCCCGATCTCCCTGCATGGGCATCGAGCTGCAGAAAGTGATCTGACACCCCGGGCACAGTGACCCACTATGTGCATCACTGCGCCTGGGCTGCCAGATCGCTTTCCGCAACTCGATCCCCATGCATGGGGATCGAGCTGCAGAAAGCAATCTGACAGCCTGGGCGCAGTGATGCACATAGTGGGTCACTGCGCCCAGGCTCTTAGATCGCTGCTCTGCAGCCCGATCTCCCTGCATGGGCATCGAGCTGCAGAAAGCGGTCTGACAGACCAGGCGCAGTGATGCACATAGTGGGTCAATGCGTCTGGGCTGCCAGATCACTTTCCGCAGCTCGATCCCCATGCATGGGGATTGAGCTGTGGAAAGCGATCTGGCAGCCCAGGCGCAGTGATGCACATAGTGTGTCACTGCGCCTGGGGTCTCAGATCACTTTCTGCAGCTCAATCACCATGCTGGCGGATCGGGCTCCAGAGTAGCGATCTGAAAGCAAAGGTGATCGAGCGTCGTGGGACCTTCGTTGTGGACTACGTCGGAGACAATTGAACGTCGTGGGACCTTCGTTGTGGACTACGTCGGATCTTTTTATAATAAAGATGGAGTCCGAATTGTGTCTGTTTTTTTTTCAGATAAACAGATTTTTTTTCTGTGTGTATTTATTGACTATTTACCATACTAGAGATTCCTGATGGCGGGTCTAACATTGGCCCTATATTATGAATCTCGGGCTTAGTGCCAGCTGCCAATAAAAAGCTGGCATTAACCCCTTTATTACCCAGTTAGCCACCGCCACCAGGGCAACTGGAAGAGCGTGGGTACAGCACCAGAAAATGGCGCTTCAATGAATGCGCCATTTTCTGGGGTGGCTGCGGGCTGCAATTCGCAGCATGGGGGGCCCAGAACGCTTTGGCCTCTCTATGCTGAGGATTCCAGTCCCCAGCTGCCTAGTTGTACCTGGCTGGACCAAAAATATGGCGGAGCCCTATGTCATTTTTTTTCTAGAAATAATTCTAGAAATAAAAAAAAAATAGGCTTCGCTGTATTTTTGGTTCCAGCCAGGTATGACGAGGCAGCTGGGGGCTGGTGGCAGTCCGTAGCTGCCAAGTTGTACCTGGCTGGACCAAAAATATGGCGGAGCCCAATGCCATTTTTTTTTCTAGAATTAGTCCTAGAAAAAAAAAAAATGGGCTTCGTTGTATTTTTGGTTACCAGCCAGGTACAACGAGGCAGCTAGGGGTTGCTGGCAGTCCGTAGCTGCCAAGTTGTACCTGGCTGGACCAAAAATATGGCGGAGCCCCATGCCATTTTTTTCTTACTTCTACCAATAAAATGATAAGTAGCTTTGCCTTATTTTTGGATGCCAGCCAGGTACAACTTGGCAGTTGGGGGGCTGCAATCCTCATCGTGGAGGGACCCAAATGTTGTGGCCCCCCACGCTGCAAATTGCAACCCACAGCCACCCCAGAAAATAGCACATTAAATGTGCCATTTTCTGGTGCTGTACCTCAACTCTTCCAGTTGCCCTTGTGCTGGTGGCAATGCTAGTGGCACACAGGGGTTCTCCATACGCGACATGGAGTCAGCTAACAATTCCAATTGTTAGCGGACACCATGTCGCGTATGGAGAGCCCCTGTGTGCCTAAACATTGGAGCTCCCCCACAAGTGACCCCATTTTGGAAACTACACCCCCCAAGGAACGTATCTAGATGCATAGTGAGCACTTGAACCCCCAAGTGGTTCACAAATTGATCCATAAAAATAAAAAAGTTATTTTTTTTTCCACAAAAAAATTATTTTTTCATTTTTACGGATCAATTTGTGAAGCACCTGGGGGTTCAAAGTGCTCACTATGCATCTAGATACATTCCTTGGGGGGTCTAGTTTCAAAAATGGGGTCACTTGTGGGGGAGCTCTAATGTTCAGTCACACAGCGGCTCTCATACGCAACATGGTGTCCGCTAACAATTCCAATTGTTAGCGGACACCATGTCGCGTATGGAGAGCTCCTGTGTGCCTAAACATTGGAGCTCCCCCACAAGTGACCACATTTTGGAAACTAAACCCCACAAGGAACGTATCTTGATGCATAGTGAGCACTTGAACCCCCAAGTGGTTCACAAATTGATCCATAAAAATAAAAAAGAACTTTTTCTTTTCCACAAAAAAATTTATTTTTTCATTTTTACGGATCAATTTGTATAGCACCTGGGGGTTCAAAGTGCTCACTATGCATCTAGATACGTTCCTTGGGGGGTCTAGTTTCCAAAATGGGGTCACTTTTGGGGGGGCTCTAATGTTTATTCACACAGCGGCTCTCCATACGCAACATGGTGTCCGCTAACCGTTCCAATTGTTAGCGGACACCATGTCTCGTATGGAGAGCCCCTGTGTGCCTAAACATTGGAGCTCCCCCACAAGTGACCCCATTTTGGAAACTAGACCCCCCCCAAGGAACGTATCTAGATGCATAGTGAGCACTTTGAACCCCCAGGTGCTTCACAAATTGATCCGTAAAAATGAAAAAATAAATTTTTTGTGGAAACAAAGTACTTTTTCATTTTTACGGATCAATTTGTGAAGCACTTGGGGTTCTAAGTGCTCACTATGCATCTAAATAAGTTCCTTGGGGGGTCTAGTTTCCAAAATGTGGTCACTTGTGGGGGAGCTCCAATATTTAGGCACACAGGGGCTCTCTAAACGTGACATGGTGTCCGCTAACAATTTGGAAAATCAGCTCAAATTGTTAGCGGACACCATGTCACATTTGGAGAGCCCCTGTGTGCCTAAACATTGGAGCTCCCCTACAAGTGACCCTATTTTGGAAACTAGACCCCCCAGGGAACTTATCTAGATGGGTTGTGAGCATATTGAACCCCCAGGTGCTTCACAAATTAATGAAAAAAAAAATATTTTGTGGAAAAAAAGTACTTTTTCATTTTTACGGATCAATTTGTGAAGCACCTGGGGGTTCAAAGTGCTCACTATACATCTAGATACGTTCCCTGGGGGGTCTAGTTTCCAAAATGGGGTCACTTGTGGGGGAGCTCCATTGTTTAGGCACACAGGGTCTCTCCAAACGTGACATGGTGTCCGTTAACAATTTGAATGGAAATCAGCTCAAATTGTTAGCGGACACCATGTTACATATGGAGAGCCCCTGTGTGCCTAAACATTGGAGCTCCCCTATAAGTGACCCCATTTTGGAAACTAGACCCCCCAGGGAACTTATCTAGATGGGTGGTGAGCATTTTGAACACCCCAGTGCTTCACAAATGAATCTGTAAAAATGAAAAAAGGAAATTTTTGTGGAAATATAAGTACTTTTTCATTTTTACGAATGAATTTGTGAAGCACCTGGGGGTTCAAAGTGCTCACTATGCATCTAGATACGTTCCCTGGGGGGTCTAGTTTCCAAAATGGGGTCACTTGTGGGGGAGCCCCAATGTTTAGGCACACAGGGGCTCACCAAACGCAACATGGTGACAGCCAACAATTTGAGCTGATTTTTATTCAAATTGTTTGCGGACACCATGTCGCGTTTGGAGAGCCCCTGTGCGTCTCCACATTAGAGCTCCCCCACAAGTGACACCATTTTGGAAACTAGACCCCCAGGGAACATATCTAGATGGGTAGTAAGCATATTGAACCCCCAGGTGCTTCACAAATTAATGAAAAAAAAAGATTTTTGCGGAAAAAAAAGTAAATTTTCACTTTTACAGATGAATATGTGAAGCACCTGGGGGTTGAAAGTGCTCACTATGCATCTAGATACATTCCTTTGGGGGTCTAGTTTCCAAAATGGGGTCACTTGTGGAGAAGTTCCTATGTGGAGACGCACAGGGGCTCTCCAAACGCAACATGGTGTCCGCTAACAATTTGAGCTCATTTTGCATTCAAATTGTTAGCGGACACCATGTCGCGTTTGGAGAGCCCCTGTGCGTCTCCACATTAGAGCTCCCCCACAAGTGACCCCATTTTGGAAACTAGACCCCCAAAGGAACGTATTTAGATGCATAGTGAGCACTTTCAACCCCCAGGTGCTTCACAAATTGATCCATAATAATGAAAAAGAAATTTTTGTGGAAAAAAAAAGTGTTTTTTCATTTTTATGGGTGAATTTGTGAAGCACCTGGGGGTTCAAAGTGCTCACTATGCATCTAGATACGTTCCTTGGGGGGTCTAGTTTCCAAAATGGGGTCACTTGTGTGGGAGCCCCAATGTTTAGGCACACAGGGGCTCACTAAACACAACATGGTTACAGCTAACAATTTGAGCTGATTTCTATTCAAATTGTTAGCGGACACCATGTCGCGTTTGGAGAGCCCCTGTGTGCCTAAACCTTGGCGCTCCCCCAAGTGACCCCATTTTGGAAACTAGACCCCTCAGGGAACATATCTAGATGGGTAGTGAGCATATTGAACCCCCAGGTGCTTTACAAATTGATCTGTGAAAATGAAATAGTACTTTTTTTTTCACCAAAATTTTATTTTAGCCTAAATTTTTTCGTTTTCACATGGCAACAGCATAAAATTCATTCTAAAATTTGTTGGGCAATTTCTCCTGAGTACACCGATACCTCATATGTGGTCATAAACCACTGTTTGGGTGCACGGCAGGGGTCAGAAGGGAAGGAGCGCAATTTCACTTTTTGAATGTAAAATTAGCTCCAAAATTCAAATTGCGCTCCTTCACTTCTGAGCCCTGCCGTGCGCCCAAACAGTGGTTTATGACCACATATGAGGTATCGATGTACTCGGGAGAATTTGCACAACACATTTTAAGATCCATTTTATCCTGTTGCCCATGTGAAAATGAAAGAATTGAGGCTAAAAGAACATTTTTGATAAAAAAATGAAAATATCCATTTTTTGTTTCCACTTTGCTTGAGTTCCTGTGAAGCACCTGAAGGGTTAATAATGTTCTTGAATGTAGTTTTGAGTAGCTTGAGGGGTGCAGTTTTTGGAATGGTGTCACTTTTGGGTGTTTTCTGTCATGTACACCCCTCAAAAGGACTTCAAATATGATGTGGTCACTAAAAAAAATGGTTTTGTAAATTTTGGTTGAAAAATTGCTCATGAACTGTGAACCCTCATAACGTCCTAACAAATTTTTTTTTTCTTCCAAAATTGTGCTGATGTGAAGTACACATGTGGGAAATATTATTTAATAACTTTTTTCTGTCACATATCTCTCTTGTTTATCAGAAAAAAAAATAAAAAATGTGAAAATTGTGAAATTTTCAAAATTTTTGCCAAATTTTTGATTTTTTCACAAATAAACGCAAAAATTATCGACTTAAATTTAATACTAGCATGAAGCCCAATATGTCACGAAAAAACAATCTCAGAATCGCTAGGATCGGTTGAAGCGTTCCTGAGTTATAACCTCATAAAGGGACACTGGTCAGAATTGCAAAAATGGCCAAGGTCTTTAGGGTCAAAATAGGCTGGGTCCTGAAGGGGTTAAATGCTTTACAGTGTACTATATTATTCTGCAGTTTCTTACTCTGCTATGCTTGTTTTTCTCTCAAAAATCTTAATGATTGCAAAATGCACAAAAAGTGATTTGGGAATTATTTGGTCACAACTCAATTCTCAGTTGTAGAGTCTTCCAACGTGCTAAATGTATCAATTCATAAAGCTTCATGTTTGTGCTACTTAACGCAATTTTTGTAAAACATTTTTATTCCATTTTTTAATTATACTTTATTCATCAGTTAGATTGCAATTACTTGAGTTTATTTCAGTTTTTAGAGGTATCAACTCCAAGTGACTGAATTGTTAAGAAATTAGGTACTTATCTTTTCTTGAAAATCTTGCTTTAGGGAGCACTTGGAGTTGCACCAGGGACCTCTTGATCTAAAGTTAAATGCTCTGCCACTGAGCTATACCCTCTTTCAATTACCGTGTATACTTGTGTATAAGCCGAGTTTTTCAGCACAATAATGTGCTGAAAAGTCTCCCCCTCGGCTTATACACGAGTCAATCGGTATGCTGTGGGGGGGGGCTGTGACCGGGGGCTGGATGAGGCAGGAGGGAGCCACAGTGACTGCAGGAGGTCACGTGGAGCCGCCTCATTAGTGTAATGAATATGCACTGCATCCCCCCATCCATCAGAAGCGGGGGGAGCGGTGCATATTGCACTACACTGGCCCCTATCAGAGTTATCCAACCCCCCCTCCTTAGTATGTGTCCCCCAGGCTGCGACACATATTAAAATAACAAACATTTCATACATTACTCATCCGGCGCCGCTCCTTCGGTCCCGGCTTCTTCCTGCTTGTGCCGGTGTCATGTGACCGGGCACAGCCGATGACGTCATCTGCTGCGTCGGCCACAGGGATAGAAGCCGGCACAAGTAGGAAGAAGCCTGGAGACGGAGGAGCGGTGCCGGATAGGTGATGCATGAAATGTTTGTTATTTTAATATGTGCCGCAGCCTGGGGGACACATATTAAGGAGGGGGGCTGGATAACTCTGATGGGGGCCAGAATACCGCTGCTGAGGCCCTATATACTACTGCTGGGACCCTGTATACCACTGCTTGGGCCTTATATACCACTGCTGGGTCCCTATATACCACTGCTGGGGGCCTGTATATTACTGCTGAGGCCCTATATACCACTGCTGGGACCCTGTATACCAATGTTGGGGCCCTGTATACCACTGCTGGGGCCCTATATACCACTGCTGGGGCCCTATATACCACTGCTGGGGGCCTATATATTACTGATGGGGCCCTATATACCACTGCTGGGGCCCTGAAAACCACTGCTGAGGCCCAATATACCACTGCTGGGGCCCTGTATACCACTGCTGGGGCCCTATATACCACTGCTGGGGGCCTGTATATTACTGCTGGGGCCCTATATACCACTGCTGAGGAGGCCTGTATATCACTGGGGCCTGTATACCACAGCTGTATACCACTGGGGCTGCTGTATATACTGCTGGGGCCTGCATTTACCACTGGGAGGCTGCTGTAATACTGCTGGGGCCTGTATATACCACTGGGGAGGCTGCTGTATACCACTGGGGCTGCTGTATATACTGCTGGGGCCTGTATATATCACTGGGGAGGCTGCTGTATACTACCACTGGGGAGGCTGCTGTATACTACCACTGGGGAGGCTGCTGTATACTACCACTGGGGAAGCTGCTGTATACTACCAGTGAGGAGGCCTGTATACCACACTGCCGGGGGCTGTATATCTGTGCTGGGGTCCACCCTCGGTTTATACACGAGTCAATGGGTTTTCCCAGGTTTTGGGGGCAAAAGTAGGGGGGTCGGCTTATACACGGGTCGGCTTATACACGAGTATATACGGTACAACTTTTTTTTACACTTTTTGATACACAAATATTAAATGCTTTACAGTGTCCTATATTATTCTGCAGTTTCTTACTCTGCCATGCTTGTTTTTCTCTCAAAAGTCTTAATTATTGTAAAATGCACAAAAAGTTTTGTGGGACTTATTTGGTCACAATTTAATTCTCAGTTGTAGAGTCTTCCAACGTGCTAAATGTATCAATTCATAAAGCTTCATGTTTGTGCTACTTAACGCAATTTTTGTAAAATTTGTGTATTCCATTTCTAAATTATACTTTATTCATCAGTTTGATTGTAATTACTTGAGTTTGTTTCAGTTTTTAGAGGTATCAACTCCAAGTAACTGAATTGTTAATAAATTAGGTATGTGTCTTTTCATGAAAATCCAGCATTAGGTGGCACTTGGAGTTGAACCAAGGACCTCTTAATCTGCAGTCAAATGCACTGCCACTAAGCTATACCCCCTTCCAATTATGATTTTTTTTTTTACAATTTTTGATACACAAATATTAAATGCTTTCCAGTGTCCTATATTATTCTGCAGTTTTTTACTCTGCCATGCTTGTTTTTCTCTCAAAAATCTTAATGATTGCAAAATGCACAAAAGTTTTTTGGGAATTATTTGGTCACAACTCAATTCTCAGTTGTAGAGTCTTCCAACGTGCTAAATGTATCAATTCATAAAGCTTCATGTTTGTGCTACCTAAATGCAATTTTTCAGAATTTTTATTATTGCATTTTTCAAAATTACATTGTTCAATAGTTAGATTGTATTTCCTTGAGTTTATTTCAGTTTTTAGAGGTATCAACTCAAAGTAACTGAATTGTTAAGAAATTAGATCCTTATCTTTGCATGAAAGTCTTACTTTAGGGGGCACTTGGAGTTGAACCAAAGACCTCTTGATCTACAGTCAAATGCTATGCCACTGAGCTATACCCCCTTTCAGCTATGATTTTTTCATACAATTTTTGATACACAAATATTAAATGCTTTACAGTGTCCTATATTATTTTGCAGTTTCTTACTCTGCTATGCTTGTTTTTCTCCAAAGAATCTTAATGATTGCAAAATGTACAAAAATTTTTTTGGAAATTATTTGGTTACAATTTAATTCTCAGTTGTAGAGTCTTCCAACGTGCAAAATGTATCAATTCATAAAGCATCATGTTTGTGCTACCTAAATGCAATTTTTCAGAATTTTATTTATTGCATTTTTCAAAATGACTTTGTTCATCAGTTAGATTGTATTTACTTGAGTTTATTTCTGTTTTTAGAGGTATCAACTTCAAGTAACTGAATTGTTAAGAAATTAGGTACTTATCTTTGCATAAAAATATAGCTTTAGGGGTAGTGATGGGCGAATCCTAAATTACTCGGAATCGCTTGACTCTAGCGAGTCCGAGCCCAGGACTCGTTACTCGTTGCGAGTCTAGCGAGTCCAATGTTAATGAATGGGGAAGCGAGTAATAGCGAGTAGTGTGAGATTTACAAATCGCAGATGTGTCTCGGAAGCTTCAGCCTGAAGCAATCCTAGTTTTGTCATTTATTTGCATTGCTCGTTTACTTTGTAAGTAATCGCTGACTCGCACAGATAAGATCCTGTCTTCTCTGTGTTCTGGCTGCCCCAGCTCCAGGGTCCTAGAGCCTGCCTGCTGCCTGATGTAGCAGTGCTGAGATTGTTCTCAGTCTGCTCATTCCCTGTGTACAGACATGAATGTCTGTGCACAGAGATGATGTAGCAGAGCTGAGATTGTTCTCAGTCTGCTCATTCCCTGTGCATAGAGATCTATATATATGCACAGGGGATGTAGCATAGAGGACATCGCGTTTTGGATTGCGTCGGACGGAAGAGGATTTTTTTAATTAAAGATGGAGTCCCTAATGGCTTTTTTTTTTATTTCTAATAAAAAATTTTCTTTGTGTTGTGTTTTTTTAAAACAATTTAATAGAAATTCATGGCGGTCATGTCTAATATTGGCGTGACCGCCATAAATTTCGGGCTTAGGGCGAGCTGATAATACAAAGCTGGCCCTAAACCCTTTATTACCCAGCGTGCCACCGCTACCAGGGCCGCTGGAAGAGCGGGGTTCAGCGCCAGAGGATGGCGCTTCAATGAACGCGCCATCGTCTGGGGCGGCTGCGGGCTGCAATTTGCAGCGGGGGGTGCCCAGAAAGCTTGGGCATCCCTGCGCTGCGGATTCCAGCCCCCAGCTGCTTAGCTGTACCTGGCTAGACATAGAAATTGCGCGGAGCCCCACGCATTTTTTTTAAATTATTTCATGAAATTCTGAGATTCTGACTCTGACTCTGGGACTCTGACTCTGAAATTCATGAAATAATTTTAAAAAAATGCGTGGGGCTCCGCGCAATTTCTATGTCTAGCCAGGTACAGCTAAGCAGCTGGGGGCTGGAATTCGCAGCGCAGGGATGCCCAAGCTTTCTGGGCACCCCCCACTGCAAATTGCAGCCCGCAGCCGCCCCAGAAGATGGCGCGTTCATTGAAGCGCCATCCTCTGGCGCTGAACCCCGCTCTTCCAGCGGCCCTGGTGGCGGTAGCACGCTGGGTAATAAAGGGGTTAATACCAGCTTTGTTATACAAGCTGGTATTAAGCCCGAGATTCTTAATGTCAGGCCACATTTGACCCAGCCACTAAGAATCTCCAATAAAGGGTTAAAAAAACACAGAAAATTTTTTATTTGAAATAAAAAAAAAGCCATTAGGGACTCCATCTTTAATTAAAAAAATCCTCTTCCGTCCGACGTAGTCCAAAACGCGATGTCCTCTCTGCTCATCCCTGTGAATAGATAGATGTCTATGCACAGGGAATGAGCAGACTGAGAACAATCTCAGCACTGCTACATCATGTCTGTGAGCAGGCAGGCTCTAGGACCCAGGAGCTGCACAGAGAAGACAGCTGGACTCGGCTCGCAAAGAAACAGCAGTTACTTTGCGAGTTTCCCTGCTATCACTGGCACAGTAGCCAGTGATTACTCGCACGAGTCTAATGCAAACAATGGCAATCCTAGTTTTGTCAGGATTGATATTGATTTGCATTGGACTCGTGTGAGTAATCACTGGGAAACTCGCAGAGTACCGAGTCCTGCGAGTCCCTTACTACTCACCGAGTAATGAGTCCTAGCGAGTAGATTCGCCCATCCCTATTTAGGGGGTTTCTTGGAGTTGAACCGAGGACCTCTATGATCTGCAGTCAAATGCTCTGCCACTGAGCTATACCCCCTTCTTATTATGATTTTTTTTTTTACAATTTTTGATACACAGATATTAAATGCTTTACAGTGTACTATATTATTCTGCAGTTTCTTAGTCTGCTATGCTTGTTTTTCTCTCTAAAATCTTAATGATTGCAAAATGCACAAAAAGTGATTTGGGAATTATTTGGTCACAACTCAATTCTCAGTTGTAGAGTCTTCCAACGTGCTAAATGTATCAATTCATAAAGCTTCATGTTTGTGCTACTTAACGCAATTTTTGTAAAAAACTCTTATTCTATTTTTTAATTATACTTTATACATCAGTTAGATTGCAATTACTTGAGTTTATTTCAGTTTTTAGAGGTAAGAAATTAGGTACTTATCTTTTCTTGAAAATCTAGCTTTAGGGGGCACTTGGAGTTGAACCAAGGACCTTTTGATCTGAAGATAAATGCTCTGCCACTGAGCTATACCCTCTTTTAATTACTGGTACAACTTTTTTTTACACTTTTTGATACACAAATATTAACCCCATCCCGACCCTTGGCCCACCGTTTGGGCCATGAAAACAAGTTCATTCCCGACCCTTGGCCCAAGGGGTGGGCCATGGAATGATCGGGCTCCTGCAGGCCGAGTGAGGGTCTCACTGACCTGTCACTCGGCCTGCAGGTACATGGGGAGTTGTACAACACCCCAGGGGGGTCGATTTGCCCCCACCCCCCGGCTACAGGCGCGGTGATTGGCACTCAAAAGTGAAAGTGAAAATCACCGCACCTGTAATGCTTCCCTGCCTGCCGCTGCTATCCCTACCCTCCGATCTGCTCCCCTGGCATCCTCTAACTGCCCCCTGTCCCCCACCTCTCTTTCCTGCTCCCTCTTCATCTTTCTTACCTGAGGATCCAGCTGCAGGAAGTGATCTGACAGCTCCAGCACAGTGATCCACAGTGACCATTATGTGATCACTGTGGATCACTGTGCTGGAGCTGTCAGTTCACTTTCTACAGCTGGATCCTGAGGATCTAGCTACAGGAAATGATCTGACAGCTCCAGCACAGTGATCCACAGTGACCATTTTGTGATCACTGTGGATCACTGTGCTGCAGATGTCAGATCACCTTCTGCAGCTGGATCCTGGGGATCCAGCTGCAGAAAGCAATCTGACAGCCCGGGCGCACTGATGCACATAGTGGGTCTCTGCGCCCAGGCTCTTAGATCGCTGCTCTACAGCCCGATCTCCCTGCATGAGCATCGAGCTGCAGAAAGCGGTCTGACAGACCAGGCGCAGTGATGCACATAGTGGGTCAATGCGTCTGGGCTGCCAGATCACTTTCCGCAGCTCGATCCCCATGCATGGGGATTGAGCTGTGGAAAGCGATCTGACAGACCAGGCGCAGTGATGCACATAGTGGGTCAATGCGCCTGGGCTGCCAGATCACTTTCCGCAGCTCGATCCCATGCATGGGGATTGAGCTGCGGAAAGCGATCTGGCAGCCCAGGCGCAGTGATGCACATAGTGGGTCACTGCGCCTGGGGTCTCAGATCACTTTCTGCAGCTCAATCACCATGCTGGCGGATCGGGCTCCAGAGTAGCGATCTGAAAGCAAAGGTGATCGAGCGTCGTGGGACCTTCGTTGTGGACTACGTCGGAGACAATTGAACGTCGTGGGACCTTCGTTATGGAGTACGTCGGAGCGATCGAGTGTCGTGGGACCTTCGTTGTGGACTACGTCGGATCTTTTTATAATAAAGATGGAGTCCGAATTGTGTCTGTTTTTTTTTCAGATAAACAGATTTTTTTTCTGTGTGTATTTATTGACTATTTACCATACTAGAGATTCCTGATGGCGGGTCTAACATTGGCCCTATATTATGAATCTCGGGCTTAGTGCCAGCTGCCAATAAAAAGCTGGCATTAACCCCTTTATTACCCAGTTAGCCACCGCCACCAGGGCAACTGGAAGAGCGTGGGTACAGCACCAGAAAATGGCGCTTCAATGAATGCGCCATTTTCTGGGGGCGCTGCGGGCTGCAATTTGCAGCATGGGGGGCCCAGAATGCTTGGGCCTCTCTATGCTGAGGATTCCAGTCTCCAGCTGCCTAGTTGTACCTGGTTGGACCAAAAATATGGCGGAGCCCCACGTAATTTTTTTTCTAGAATTAGTTCTAGAAATTAAAAAAAAAATGGGCTTCGCTGTATTTTTGGTTCCAGCCAGGTATGACGAGGCAGCTGGGGGCTGGTGGCAGTCCGTAGCTGCCAAGTTGTACCTGGCTGGACCAAAAATATGGCGGAGCCCTATGTCATTTTTTTTCTAGAAATAATTCTAGAAATAAAAAAAAAATAGGCTTCGCTGTATTTTTGGTTCCAGCCAGGTATGACGAGGCAGCTGGGGGCTGGTGGCAGTCCGTAGCTGCCAAGTTGTACCTGGCTGGACCAAAAATATGGCGGAGCCCCATGCCATTTTTTTTTCTAGAATTAGTCCTAGAGAAAAAAAAATGGGCTTCGTTGTATTTTTGGTTACCAGCCAGGTACAACGAGGCAGCTAGGGGTTGCTGGCAGTCCGTAGCTGCCAAGTTGTACCTGGCTGGACCAAAAATATGGCGCAGCCCCATGCCATTTTTTTCTTACTTCTACCAATAAAATGACAAGTAGCTTTGCCTTATTTTTGGATGCCAGCCAGGTACAACTTGGCAGTTGGGGGGCTGCAATCCTCATCGTGGAGAGACCCAAATGTTGTGGCCCCCCCCACGCTGCAAATTGCAACCCACAGCCACCCCAGAAAATAGCACAATAAAGGTGCCATTTTCTGGTGCTGTACCCCAACTCTTCCAGTTGCCCTTGTGCTGGTGGCAATGCTAGTGGCACACAGGGGTTCTCCATACGCGACATGGAGTCAGCTAACAATTCCAATTGTTAGCGGACACCATGTCGCGTATGGAGAGCCCCTGTGTGCCTAAACATTGCAGCTCCCCCACAAGTGACCCCATTTTGGAAACTACACCCCCCAAGGAACATATCTAGATGCATAGTGAGCACTTGAACCCCCAAGTGGTTCACAAATTGATCCATAAAAATAAAAAAGTTATTTTTTTTTCCACAAAAAAATTATTTTTTCATTTTTACGGATCAATTTCTGAAGCACCTGGGGGTTCAAAGTGCTCACTATGCATCTAGATACATTCCTTGGGGGGTCTAGTTTCCAAAATGGGGTCACTTGTGGGGGAGCTCTAATGTTCAGTCACACAGCAGCTCTCCATACGCAACATGGTGTCCGCTAACAATTCCAATTGTTAGCGGACACCATGTCGCGTATGGAGAGCCCCTGTGTGCCTAAACATTGGAGCTCCCCCACAAGTGACCACATTTTGGAAACTACACCCCCCAAGGAACGTATCTTGATGCATAGTGAGCACTTGAACCTCCAATTGGTTCACAAATTGATCCATAAAAATAAAAAAGTACTTTTTTTTTCCACAAAAAAATTATTTTTTCATTTTTACGGATCAATTTGTATAGCACCTGGGGGTTCAAAGTGCTCACTATGCATCTAGATACGTTCCTTGGGGGGTCTAGTTTCCAAAATGGGGTCACTTTTGGGGGGGCTCTAATGTTTAGTCACACAGCGGCTCTCCATACGCAACATGGTGTCCGCTAACCGTTCCAATTGTTAGCGGACACCATGTCGCGTATGGAGAGCCCCTGTGTGCCTAAACATTGGAGCTCCCCCATTTTGCAAACTAGACCCCCCCAAGGAACGTATCTAGATGCATAGTGAGCACTTTGAACCCCCAGGTGCTTCACAAATTGATCCGTAAAAATGAAAAAATAAATTTTTTGTAGAAACAAAGTACTTTTTCATTTTTACGGATCAATTTGTGAAGCACTTGGGGTTCTAAGTACTCACTATGCATCTAAATAAGTTTCTTGGGGGGTCTAGTTTCCAAAATGTGGTTACTTGTGGGGGAGCTCCAATGTTTAGGCACACAGGGCCTCTCTAAACGTGACATGGTGTCCGCTAACAATTTGGAAAATCAGCTCAAATTGTTAGCGGACACCATGTCACATTTGGAGAGCCCCTGTGTGCCTAAACATTGGAGCTCCCCTACAACTGTCCCCATTTTGGAAACTAGACCCCCCAGGGAACTTATCTAGATGGGTTGTGAGCATATTGAACCCCCAGGTGCTTCACAAATTAATGAAAAAAAAATATTTTGTGGAAAAAAAGTACTTTTTCATTTTACGGATCAATTTGTGAAGCACCTGGGGGTTCAAAGTGCTCACTATACATCTTGATACGTTCCCTGGGGGGGTCTAGTTTCCAAAATAAGGTCACTTGTGGGGGAGCTCCAATGTTTAGGCACACAGGGGCTCTCCAAACGTGACATGGTGTCCGTTAACAATTTGAATGGAAATCAGCTCAAATTGTTAGCGGACACCATGTCACGTTTGGAGAGCCCCTGTGTGCCTAAACATTGGAGCTCCCCTATAAGTGACCCCATTTTGGAAACTAGACCCCCCAGGGAACTTATCTAGATGGGTGGTGAGCATTTTGAACACCCTAGTGCTTCACAAATTAATCTGTAAAAATGAAAAAAAGAACATTTTTGTGGAAATATAAGTACTTTTTCATTTTTACGGATGAATTTGTGAAGCACCTGGTGGTTCAAAGTGCTCACTATGCATCTAGATACGTTCCCGGTGGGGGGTCTAGTTTCCAAAATGGGGTCACTTGTGGGGGAGCCCCAATGTTTAGGCACACAGGGGCTCACCAAACGCAACATGGTGACAGCTAACAATTTGAGCTGATTTTTATTCAAATTGTTTGCGGACACCATGTCGCGTTTGGAGAGCCCCTGTGCGTCTCCACATTGGAGCTCCCCCACAAGTGACCCCATTTTGGAAACTATACCCCCCCGGGAACATATCTAGATGGGTAGTGAGCATATTGAACCCCCAGGTGCTTCACAAATTAATGAAAAAAAAAGATTTTTGCGGGAAAAAAAAGTACATTTTCATTTTTACAGATTAATATGTGAAGCACCTGGGGGTTGAAAGTGCTCACTATGCATCTAGATACGTTCCTTTGGGGGTCTAGTTTCCAAAATTGGGTCACATGTGGAGAAGCTCCTATGTGGAGACGCACAGGGGCTCTCCAAACGCAACATGGTGTCCGCTAACAATTTGAGCTCATTTTGAATTTAAATTGTTAACGGACACCATGTCGCGTTTGGAGAGCCCCTGTGCGTCTCCACATTAGAGCTCCCCCACAAGTGACCCCATTTTGGAAACTAGACCCAAAAAGGAACATATCTAGATGCATAGTGAGCACTTTCAACCCCCAGGTGCTTCACAAATTGATCCATAATAATGAAAAAAGAAAACTTTTGTGGAAAAAAAAGTGCTTTTTCATTTTTATGGATGAATTTGTAAAGCACCTGGGGGTTCAAAGTGCTCACTATGCATCTAGATACGTTCCTTGGGGGGGTCTAGTTTCCAAAATGGGGTCACTTGTGGGGGAGTCCCAATGTTTAGGCACACAGGGGCTCACTAAACACAACATGGTTACAGCTAACAATTTGAGCTGATTTCTATTCAAATTGTTAGCGGACACCATGTTGCGTTTGGAGAGCCCCTGTGTGCCTAAACATTGGCGCTCCCCCCAATTCACCCCATTTTGGAAATTAGACCCCTCAGGGAACATATCTAGATGGGTAGTGAGCATATTGAACCCCCAGGTGCTTTACAAATTGATCTGTGAAAATGAAATAGTACTTTTTTTTTCACAAAAATTTTCTTTTAGCCTAAATTTTTTCGTTTTCACATGGCAACAGCATAAAATTCATCCTAAAATTTGTTGGGCTATTTCTCCTGAGTACACACCGATACCTCATATGTGGTCATAAACCACTGTTTGGGTGCACGGCAGGGGTCAGAAGGGAAGGAGCGCAATTTCACTTTTTGAATGTAAAATTAGCTCCAAAATTCAAATTGCGCTCCTTCACTTCTGAGCCCTGCCGTGTGCCCAAACAGTGGTTTATGACCACATATGAGGTATCGATGTACTCGGGAGAATTTGCACAACACATTTTAAGATCCATTTTATCCTGTTGCCCATGTGAAAATGAGAGAATTGAGGCTAAAAGAACATTTTTGATAAAAAAATGAAAATATCCATTTTTTGTTTCCACTTTGCTTGAGTTCCTGTGAAGCACCTGAAGGATTAATAATCTTCTTGAATGTAGTTTTGAGTAGCTTGAGGTGTGCAGTTTTTGCAATGGTGTCACTTTTGGGTGTTTTCTGTCATGCACACCCCTCAAAAGGACTTCAAATATGATGTGGTCACTAAAAATAATGGTTTTGTAAATTTTGGTTGAAAAATTGCTCATGAACTTTGAACCCTCATAACGTCCTAACAAATTTTTTTTTTCTTCCAAAATTGTGCTGATGTGAAGTACACATGTGGGAAATATTATTTAATAACTTTTTTCTGTCACATATCTCTCTTTTTTATCAGAAAAAAAAATAAAAAATTTGAAAATTGTGAAATTTTCTAAATTTTTGCCATATTTTTGATTTTTTCACAATAAAACGCAAAAATTATCGACTTAAATTTAATACTAGCATGAAGCCCAATATGTCATGAAAAAGCAATCTCAGAATCGCTAGGATCGGTTGAAGCGTTCCTGAGTTATAACCTCATAAAGGGACACTGGTCAGAATTGCAAAAAAGGCCAAGGTCTTTAGGGTCAAAATAGGCTGGGTCCTGAAGGGGTTAAATGTTTTACAGTGTACTATATTATTCTGCAGTTTCTTACTCTGCTATGGTTGTTTTTCTCTCAAAAATCTTAATTATTGCAAAATGCACAAAAAGTGATTTGGGAATTATTTGGTCACAACTCAATTCTCAGTTGTAGAGTCTTCCAACGTGCTAAATGTATCAATTCATAAAGCTTCATGTTTGTGCTACTTAACGCAATTTTTGTAAAACATTTTTATTCCATTTTTTAATTATACTTTATTCATCAGTTAGATTGCAATTACTTGAGTTTATTTCAGTTTTTAGAGGTATCAACTCCAAGTGACTGAATTGTTAAGAAATTAGGTACTTATCTTTTCTTGAAAATCTAGCTTTAGGGAGCACTTGGAGTTGCACCAGGGACCTCTTGATCTGAAGTTAAATGCTCTGCCACTGAGCTATACCCTCTTTCAATTACTGTATATACTTGTGTATAAGCGGAGTTTTTCAGCACAAAAAATGTGCTGAAAAGTCTCCCCCTCGGCTTATACACGAGTCAATCGGTATGCTGTGGGGGGGGGGGGGCTGTGACCGGGGGCTGGAGGAGGCAGGAGGGCGCCACAGTGACTGCAGGAGGTCACGTGGGGCCGCCTCATTAGTGTAATGAATATGCACGGCATCCCCCCATCCATCAGCGGCGGGGGGATCCAACCCCCCCTCCTTAGTATGTGTCCCCCAGGCTGCGGCACATATTAAAATAACAAACATTTCATACATCACTCATCCGGCGCCGCTCCTTCGGTCCCGGCTTCTTCCTGCTTGTGCCAGTGTAATGTGACCGGGCGCAGCCGATGACGTCATCTGCTGCGTCGGCCACAGGGATAGAAGCCGGCACAAGCAGGAAGAAGCCTGGAGACGGAGGAGCGGTGCCGGATAGGTGATGCATGAAATGTTTGTTATTTTAATATGTGCCGCAGCCTGGGGGACACATATTAAGGAGGGGGGCTGGATAACTCTGATGGGGGCCAGAATACCGCTGCTGAGGCCCTATATACCACTGCTGGGACCCTGTATACCACTGCTTGGGCCTTATATACCACTGCTGGGGCCCTATATACCACTGCTGGGGGCCTGTATATTACTGCTTAGGCCCTATATACCACTGCTGGGGCCCTGTATACCACTGCTGGGGCCCTGTATACCACTGCTGGGGCCCTATATACCACTGCTGGGGCCCTATATACCACTGCTGGGGGCCTATATATTACTGCTGGGGCCCTATATACCACTGCTGGGGCCCTGAAAACCACTGCTGAGGCCCAATATACCACTGCTGGGGCCCTGTATACCACTGCTGGGGCCCTATATACCACTGCTGGGGGCCTGTATATTATTGCTGGGGCCCTATATACCACTGCTGAGGAGGCCTGTATATCACTGGGGCCTGTATACCACTGCTGTATATCACTGGGGCTGCTGTATATACTGCTGGGGCCTGCATTTACCACTGGGAGGCTGCTGTAATACTGCTGGGGCCTGTATATACCACTGGGGAGGCTGCTGTATACCACTGGGGCTGCTGTATATACTGCTGGGGCCTGTATATATCACTGGGGAGGCTGCTGTAATACTGTTGGGGCCTGTATATACCACTGGGGAGGCTGCTGTATACCACTGGGGGTGCTGTATATACTGCTGAGGCCAGTATATACCACTGGGGAGGCTGCTGTTTACTACCACATGGGAGGCTGCTGTATACTACCACTGGGGAGGCTGCTGTATACTACCACTGGGGAGGCTGCTGTATACTACCACTGGGGAGGCCTGTATACCACACTGCTGGGGGCTGTATTTCTGTGCTGGGGTCCACCCTCGGTTTATACACGAGTCAATAGGTTTTCCCAGGTTTTGGGGGCAAAAGTAGGGGGGTCGGATTATACACGGGTCGGCTTATACACGAGTATATACGGTACAACTTTTTTTTTACACTTTTTGATACACAAATATTAAATGCTTTACAGTATACTATATTATTCTGCAGTTTCCTACTCTGCTATGCTTGTTTTTCTCTCAAAAATCTTAATGATTGCAAAATGCACAAAAAGTGTTTTGGGAATTATTTGGTCACAATTCAGTTCTCAGTTGTAGAGTCTTCCAATGTGCTAAATGTATCAATTCATAAAGCTTCATGTTTGTGCTACTTAACGCAATTTTTTTAAAACATTTTTATTCCATTTTTTTATTTATTCATGAGTTAGATTATAATTACTTGTTTATTTCAGCTTTTAGAGGTATCAACTCCAAGTAACTGAATTGTTAAGAAATTAGGTATGTATCTTTTCATGAAAATTAAGCTTTAGGGGGCACTTGGAGTTGAACCAAGGACCTCTTGATCTGCAGTTAAATGCTCTGTCACTAAGCTATACCCCCTTTCGATTATGATTTTTTTTTTTACACTTTTTGATACACAAATATTAAATGCTTTCCTGTGTCCTATATTATTCTGCAGTTTCTTACTCTGCCATGCTTGATTTTCTCTCAAAAATCTTAATGATTGCAAAATGCACAAAAAGTTTTTGGGAATTATTTGGTCACACCTCAAGTCTCAGGCCGGCTTCACACTGCGTGTGTGATCCGATCCGTGGCTGTCCGATTGAGGCAGACAGCCGCGGAACGGATCAACACACAGGACTGGGGGGGCTATTATGCCTTCCGATCCTGTGTGCAGCGCACGCAGTTCTTGCTGCTGATAGGCGAGGACCGCGGGTGCCGCGGTCCTGACCTGTCACCGACAGCAGCTGCGTGCGGCTGCACACAGGATCGGAGGGCGTAATAGCCCCCCAGTCCTGTGTGCTGATCCAGTCCGCGGCTGTCTGCCTCAATCGGACAAGCTTCAAGCGGACAGCCACAGATCGGATCACACACGCAGTGTGAAGCCGGTCTAAGTTGTAGAGTCTTCCAACATGCTAAATGTATCAATTCATAAAGCTTCATGTTTGTTCTACTTAAATGCAATTTTTCTGAATGTGTTTTATTGCATTTTTCAAAATTACTTAGTTCATCAGTTAGACTGTAATTACTAGAGTTTATTTCAGTTTTTACAGGTATCAACTCCAAGTAACTGAATTGTTAAAAAATTAGATACTTATTTTTTCATGAAAATCTAGCTTTAGGAGGCACTGAGAGTTGAACAAAGGACCTCTTGATCTGCAGTCAAATGCTCTGCCACTAAGCTATACCCCCTTCCAATTATAATTTTTTTTTTACAATTTTTGATACACAAATATTACATGCTTTCCAGTGTCCTATATTATTCTGCAGTTTCTTACTCTGCCATGCTTGTTTTTCTCTCAAAAAACGTAATGATTGCAAAATGCACAAAAAGTTTTTTGGTAATTATTAGGTCACAACTCAAGTCTCAGTTGTAGAGTCTTCCAACGTGCTAAATGCATCAATTCATAAAGCTTCATGTTTGTGCTACTTAAATGCAATTTTTCAGAATTTTTTTTATTGCATTTTTCAAAAATACATTGTTCATCAGTTAGATTGCATTTACTTGAGTTTATTTCAGTTTTTAGAGGTATCAACTCCAAGTAACTGAATTGTTAAGAAATTAGGTACTTATCTTTTCATGAAAATCTAGCTTTAGGGGGCACTTGGAGTTGAACCAAGGACCTTGAGATCTGCAGTCAAATGCTCTGCCACTGAGCTATACCCCCTTTCTATTAGAACATTTTTTACACTTTTTGATACACAAATATTAAATGCTTTACAGTGTCCTGTATTATTCTGCAGTTTCTTACTCTGCTATGCTTGTTTTCCTCTCAAAAATCTTAATGATTGTAAAATGCACAAAGTTTTTTGGGACTTATTTGGTCCCAATTCAATTCTCAGTTGTAGAGTCTTCCAACGTGCTAAATGTATCAATTCATAAAGCTTCATGTTTGTGCTACTTAACGCAATTTTTGTAAAATTTGTTTATTCCATTTCTAAATTATACTTTATTCATCAGTTTGATCGTAATTACTTGAGTTTGTTTCAGTTTTTAGAGATATCAACTCCAAGTAACTGAATTGTTAAGAAATTCGGTATGTGTCTATTCATGAAAATTCAGCTTTAGGGGGCACTTGGAGTTGAACCAAGGACCTCTTAATCTGTAGTCAAATGCTCTGCCACTAAGCTATACCCCTTCCATTTATGATTTTTTTTTTTTTTACAATTTTTGATACACAAATATTAAATGCTTTCAAGTGTCCTATATTATTCTGCAGTTTCTTACTTTGCCATTCTTGTTTTTCTCTCAAAAATCTTAATGATTGCAAAATGCACAAAAAGTTTTTTGGGAATTATTTTGTCACAACTCAATTCTCAGTTGTAGAGTCTTCCAACGTGCTAAATGTATCAAATCATAAAGCTTCATGTTTGTTCTACTTAAATGCAATTTTTCAGTTTTTAGAGGTATCAACTCCAAGTACCGTATATACTCGTGTATAAGCCGACCCGTGTATAAGCCGACCCCCTACTTTGCCCCCAAAACCTGGGAAAACCTTTTGACTCATGTCTAAGCCGAGGGTGGACCCCAGCACAGGTATACAGCCCCAAGCAGTGTGGTATACAGCAGCCCCAGAGGTATATACAGCAGCCCCAGTGGTAGTATACAGCAGCAGCCCCAGTGGTATATACAGCAGCAGCCCAAGTGGTAGTATCCAGCAGCCCCAGAGGTGTATACAGCAGCCCCAGAGGTAGTATACAGCAGCCCCAGAGGTATATATAGCCCCAGTGGTAGTATACAGCAGCCCCAGTGGTAGTATACAGCAGCCCCAGTGGTAGTATACAGCAGCCCCAGAGGTATTATACAGCAGCCCCAGAGGTATATACAGCCTCAGAGGTATATACAGCAGCCCTTAGGTAGTATACAGCAGCCCCAGTGGTGTATACAGCAGCCCCAGAGGTAGTATACAGCAGCCCCAGAGGTATATACAGCAGCCCCAGTGGTAGTATACAGCAGCCCCAGAGGTAGTATACAGCAGCCCCAGAGGTATATACAGCCCCAGAGGTATATACAGCCCCAGAGGTATATACAGCAGCCATTAGGTAGTATACAGCAGCCCTAGTGGTGTTTAAAGCAGCCCCAGAGGTAGTATACAGCAGCCCCAGAGGTGTATACAGCAGCAGCCCCAGGGGTGTATACAGCAGCAGCCCCGGGGGTGTATACAGCACCAGCCCCAGGGGTGTATACAGCAGCAGCCCCAGAGGTATACAAGCCCCCCCATCAAGATCCAGGGCCCCCCTCCTTGCTCGGCAAACCTGTAAAGTAAAATCATACTTATCACTGTCCTGTCGCGCCGTCCCGCCGCTGCCGACATCACGATCCCGGCTTCATTCAGCGTCTTCCGGCTTCCTGTGGTCGCGGGCAATGACGTCATTGCCCGCGACCACAGGAAGCCGGAAGAAGACGGGATCGTGATGTCGGCAGCGGCGGGACGGCGCGACAGGACAGTGATAAGTATGATTTTACTTTACAGGTTTGCCGAGCAAGCAGGGGGGGTCCTATATACTCGCGTATAAGCCGAGGGGGGACTTTTCAGCCCAAATTTTGGGCTGAAAAACTCGGCTTATACGCGAGTATATAAGGTAACTGAATTGTTAAGAAATTAGGTACTTATCTTTTCATGAAAACCTAGCTTTAGGAGGCACTTGGAGTTGAACCCAGGACCCCTTGATCTGCGGTCAACTGATCTGCCACTGAGCTATATCCCCTTCCAAGTACGATTTTTTTTTTTTTATAATTTTTGATACACAAATATTAAATGATTTGCAGTGTCCTATATTATTCTGCAGTTTCTTACTCTGTTATGCTTGTTTTTCTCTCAAAAATCTTAATGATTGCAAAATGCACAAAACGTTTTTTGGGAATTTTTTGGTCACAACTTAATTCTCAGTTGTAGAGTCTTCCAACGTGCTAAAAGTATCAATTCATAAAGCTTCATGTTTGTTCTACTAAAATGCAATTTTTCTGAATTTGCTTTATTGCATTTTTCCCAATGACTTAGTTCATCAGTTAGATTGTAATTGTGGAGACCCGGGGGTCAGTGGGTGCTCTCGTCCGTAGGCCCAGCCGCCTTTACAAAGACAACGTGGACCAGGGCTCATCCCCAACTGAACGCCCGAGCTCCTGAACCGTGGGCGGAACACTACTCAGACAACACAGGGTGAGGGAATCACAATATTAAGGTTTTATTGGATCCCCAAACAGTTAACAGCATATAACGCATAACCAAGCACAACACATAAATGTAACAGGGAACAGAGTCTCACCCTTCCGCTGGCTCACCAGGGTATAGAATATAGCACAGCAAAGTCTGTAGCCAGGTGACTGTATCGTCCCAAACTGGGTTGCTTCCTTGTCCTTAAGCAGCCTTTATCACAGCCGAATCCGATAATCCGATACTGAAGTCCTTGTGGTTCTTTAGTCCGTGTTCTGATCCCCTTGGTCGGCACCGAAATGCCTAGGCCTGGGGTTATGGCTCGCTAATCGGACCCGAAGACCCTAGATTAGCTGCCTGTATCCAATCTTCAATCTCCAATCCAGTGGACCTCTAGCCGGGACCGAAATCCCTAGACTGAGGCCACTAGACAGAATCTAACTCCAATCTGCTGGTCAAAGTGAACAGTCCTCCTTATATACCCTCAGCCCTCATTGTAGGATATTGGGGACGTAATGATTGGTTCAATAACACAGTCTTTTCATTGGCTGAACTCCAATCCTCATTTAACATATTTTAGTACTATTGCAATCCAAATGCTGATTGATATAGCACCTAGAAGTGATACAATGGAATGTTAGTATGAGACATTGAGTCTGCAATCAATGACACTTAAACAATAGTGGCTGGGGCCCCTGTACATGGAATCAACATTCACAGGGTAATAGACAATGGACGATTAGCATAATTAAGTTCTCTGGCCTGCTATGACAAACAAGTTAGACAATTACATTACCAAGCTAAACTTACACCAGTCATCTATGAAAATACTGTAGGAAATTCTCCTTGGGCAATACCAGTTTACAAGCCTATATACAATATGATATGTCTGGGTTACATAAGAAATCATCATATGTCCTACATTGAAGGGGTCCATTTCGTCACAGTAATTACTTGAGTTTATTTCAGTTTTTAGAGGTATCAACTCCAAGTACCATATATACTCGTGTATAAGCCGAGTTTTTCAGCCCAAAAATTTCAGTCCCGCATCCCCAGTAATGCAGGGCCCCCACCCTCATGCTCCGGTCACCTGTAAAGCAAATTATACTTATCATTGTCCCGCTGTCCGCGCCCGCCGCTGCCGACATCGCGATCCTCCATCTTCATGCGTCTTCTTCCTGTTTCTGTGCGCGTCGCAGGCAATGACGTCATTAACGGCGACGCGCACAGGAAACAGGAAGAAGACGCATGAAGATGGAGGATCGGGATGTCGGCAGATGCGGGCGCGGACGGCAGCGGGACAATGATAAGTATAATTTGCTTTACAAGTGACTGGAGCATGAGGGGGGGGCCCTGCATTACTGGGGCTGCCTGTATACTACCACTGGGGCTGCTGTATATAGGGGCTGCTGTATACACCACTGGGGCTGCAATACCACTGGGGCTGCTGTATATAGGGGCTGCAATACCACTGGGGCTGCAATACCACTGGGGCTGCTGTATATAGGGGCTGCTGTATACACCACTGGGGCTGCAATACCACTGGGGCTGCTGTATATAGGGGCTGCAATACCACTGAGGCTGCAATACCACTGGGGCTGCTGTATATAGGGGCTGCTGTATACACCACTGGGGCTGCAATACCACTGGGGCTGCTGTATATAGGGGCTACAATACCACTGGGGCTGCAATACCACTGGGGCTGCTGTATATAGGGGCTGCTGTATACACCACTGGGGCTGCAATACCACTGGGGCTGCTGTATATAGGGGCTGCAATACCACTGGGGCTGCTGTATATACCACTGGGGCCTGCTGTATATCATACTGCTGGGGCCTGTATACCACTGCTGGGGGCTGTATACCTGTGCTGGGGTCCACCCTCGGCTTATACGCGAGTCAATAGATTTTCCCAGGTTTTGGGGGCAAAAGTAGGGGGGTCGGCTTATACACGAGTATATACGGTAGCTGAATTGTTAAGAAATTAGGTATTTATCTTTTCATGAAAATCTAGCTTTAGGAGGCACTTGGAGTTGAACCAAGGACCTCATAATCTGCAGTCAAATGCTCTGCCTCTGAGCTATACCCCCTTTCAGTTATGATCTTTTTTTACAATTTTTGATACACAAATATTAAATGCTTTACAGTGTCCTACATTATTCTGCAGTTTCTTACTCTGTGCTAAATGTATCAATTCATAAAGCTTCATTTTTTGCTAATAAATGCAATTTTTCTGAATTTTTTTTTTACATTCTTAAAAATTACTTTATTCATCAGTTAGATTGTAATTTCTTGAGTTTATTTAAGTTTTTAGAGGTATCAACTCCAAGTAACTGAATTGTTAAGAAATTAGGTATTTATATTTGCATGAAAATATAGCTTTAGGGGCCACTTGGAGTTGAAATAAGGACCTTTTGATCTGCAGTCAAATGCTCTGCCACTAAGCTATACCCCCTTTCGATTATGATTTTCTTTTTACACTTATTGATACACAAATATTAAATGCTTTACAGTGTCCTACATTATTCTGCAGTTTCTTACTCTGCCATGCTTGTTTTTCTCTCAAAAATCTTAATGATTGTAAAATGCACAAAAGTTTTTTGGGAATTATTTGGTAACAACTCAATTCTCAGTTGTAGAGTCTTCCAATTATCAATTCATAAAGCTTCATGTTTGTGCTACTTAAATGCAATTTTTCAGAATTTTTTTTATTGCATTTTTCAAAATTACTTTGTTCATCAGTTAGAACAGGGGTCTCAAACTCGCGGTGCCGCCGCTTTCCCCGCTATAACATTACTTGCGGCCGCTTCACTGTCTCTGCCGCTCGCTCTGCCGCTCTGTAAGCTCAATACAAGCCCCTCAGCCAATTAGAGGCCGCTGACGACGTAACCTGCGGGCCTCTCATTGGCTGACGGTGACTCGCATTGAACTTGCAGAGCGAGCGGCAGAGACAGTGAAGCGGCCGCAAGTAATGTTATAGTGGGGAAAGCGGTGGCACCATGCACTGGACCGCCGCCAGCATGGTTCTTGGTCCAAAGTGCTGGGGCCACACAGGGAAGCCTCAGGGTCCCCATGCACTGGACCAGCATGGTTAGTGCAATAAAAGTGTGTGCTAGTGTGAGTGCCTGTGAGTGTGCATGTGAGTGCCTGTGCCTGTAAGTGCCTGTGAGTGTGAGTGCCTGTGCCTGTGAGTGCCTGTGAGTGTGAGTGCCTGTAAGTGTGAGTGCCTGTGAGTGCCTGTGCGTGTGAGTGTGAGTGCCTGTGAGTGTGAGTGCCTGTAAGTGTGAGTGCCTGTGCCTGTGAGTGCCTGTGCGTGTGAGTGTGAGTGCCTGTGAATGTGAGTGCCTGTGCCTGTGAGTGCCTGTGAGTGTGAGTGCCTGTAAGTGTGAGTGCCTGTGCCTGTGAGTGCCTGTGAGTGTGAGTGCCTGTAAGTGTGAGTGCCTGTGCCTGTGAGTGCCTGCGCATGTGAGTGTGAGTGCCTGTGCCTGTGAGTGCCTGTGCGTGTGAGTTCCTGTGAATGCCTGTGCCTGTGAGTGCCTGTGAGTGTGAGTGCCTGTGAGTGCCTGTGAGTGCCTGTGAGGGTGAGTGCCTGTAAGTGTGAGTGCCTGTGCCTGTGAGTGCCTGTGAGTGTGAGTGCTTGTGAGCGTGAGTGCCTGTGAGCGTGAGTGCCTGTGAGTGCCTGTGAGTGTGAGTGCCTGTGCCTGTGAGTGCCTGTGCCTGTGAGTGCCTGTGAGTGCCAGTGCCTGAGTGCCTGTGAGTGCGAGTGCCTGTGAGTGCGAGTGCTTGTGAGTGTGAGTGCCTGTGAGTGTGAGTGCCTGTGAGTGTGAGTGCCTGTGAGTGTCTGTGCCTGTGAGCTTGAGTGCCTGTGAGTGCCTGTGAGCGTGAGTGCCTGTGAGCGTGAGTGCCTGTGAGTGTGAGTGCCTGTGTGTGTGAGTGCCTGTGAGTGTGAGTGCCTGTGAGTGTCTGTGCCTGTGAGTGCCTGTGAGTGTGAGTGCCTGTGAGCACCTGTGAGTGTCTGTGCCTGTGAGTGCCTGTGAGTGTGAGTGCCTGTGAGTGCCTGTGAGCGTGAGTGCCTGTGAGCGTGAGTGCCCGTGAGTGTGAGTGCCCGTGAGCGTGAGTGCTTGTGTGTGTACCTGTGCCTGTGAGTGTGAGTGCCTGTGTTCGTGACTGCCTGTGTTCATGAGTGCCTGTGTGTGTGAGTGCCTGTGTGTTGTGAGTGCCTGTCTTGAGAGTGCCTCTTGAGTGCCTGTGGGTGTCATAGTGCCTGTGGGTGTCAGCGAGCCTGTGGGGTGCCTGTGAGTGTGAATGCGTGAGGGTGTCAGAGTGCGCGATTTTGTACAGAAGTGTGTGATTATAACAAAAGTCCTTGGTGGTCCGCATTCTTCATCAGGTGGATTTACCTGATGAAGATGGCGGGCCGCCGTGGAAACACGTTGTGGTTTATTAAAGGTAATTAAACGTGTGCCTCCTGTGCTCTTGCGCTTCTGTTATAATCTCACACTTCTGTACAAATATCATATCCCCATCCTAGGGTTGCAGCAGGAGCAGCTGTGAGCCAAAGTCACCGCTAACAGAATCCAAAGGACCTGCGGTGACGTAGCTGAGAACGTCACAGGGGCAGGTGATCGGCTGCTCGAGTCACCTGACCGGAAGAAGGAGCTGCTTGTGGAGGAAACCCCGACCGCTGGAGTCCGGAGCCATCCACTGCGATACGCCGAGGTTGTGCAGGGTTGCAGAACCTCCAAAGGTGAAATGCGAACCCCCCATATCTGTTATTGACACCCCCACTAGACCACCAGGTACCACTCATGGGTTGTGCTTCCCCCGCTTTTGTTCCACGTGAGTGTGAGAGTGTGAGTTAATGTGAGTGTGGGTGTGATTGTGAGTGAATATGTCTGAGTGTGTAAAAAGAAGGCAGACCAGGTTGGGGATATCACTAAAAAAGAGGTCCAGCATTGGGGACATTACTACACTATGGGGGCCAGGATGGGGACATCACTACAAAAGGGGACCAGCATGGGGGACTGGATGGTGACATAACTACAAAAGGGGACCAGTAAGGGGGTCATCATTACAAAAAGGGACCAGCACGGGGGACATTACTACAGAAGGGGATCAGGTTGGGGATATTAGTACAAGAGGGCGACCAGGATGGGGACCAGTATGGGGACATTACAACAAGAAAGGGACCAAGATGCGGACATTACTACAAGAAGGGGATCAGGATTTGGACGTTACTACATTGACCAAAAAATCTGGTATTACTAAAAATGTCAGGGTACCGTCACACCAGGTGACATCGCCCCGTGTAAAGTGGCGATTTTGCACCGAAAAATCGGCTCAGAGTGGTCGCCTGGTTTCACAGCACTGCTGTGAAACCAGGCGACCACTCTCAGGCGATGTGTAAGCATCGCCCTGTGTAACATCGCGAATAGCCATGTTACAGGCGATGGGAGCCATAGGCTCCCATGTTACAGGATCCCTGCTGGGGTTTCTAGACACCCCAACAGCGACATTGCCTGAACCATCGCCAAAGCATCACCGAAGGTATCGCCGCGTCTAAACACACGACGCTGACGGGGTGCCAAAAATGTGTGTCGCCTGCGATATCTCCGGCGATGTCACCTAGTGTGACGGTACCGTTAGTCCTACAAGCAATGCGGCCCCCGATAAAAAATTTTTTCTATGTGCGGCCCACCAACCCAGCCGAGTTTGAGACCCCTAAGTTAGATAGTATTTACTTGAGTTTATTTCAGTTTTTAGAGGTATGAACTCCAAGTAACTGAATTGTTAAGAATGAAAATCTAGCTTTAGGGGGCACTTGGAGTTGAACCAAGGACCTTGATGATCTGCAATCAAATGCTTTGCCACTGAGCTATACCCCCTTTCAACTATAATTTTTTTTTTTTTACAATTTTTGTTACAGAATTATTAAATGCTTTACAGTGTCCTATATTATTCCGCAGTTTCTTACTCTGCCATGCTTGTTTTTCTCTCAAAAATCTTAATGATTGCAAAATGCACAAAACATTTTTTGGGGAATAATTTGGTCACAACTCAATTCTCAGTTGTAGAGACTTCCAACGTGCTAAAGGTATCAATTCATAAAGCTTCATGTTTGTGCTACTTAAATGGAAATTTTCAGAATTTTTCTTATTGCATTTTTCAAAATTACATTGTTCATCAGTCAGGTTGTATTTACTTGAGTTTATTTCAGTTTTTAGAGGTATCAACTCCAAGTAACTGAATTGTTAAGCAATTAGATACTTATCTTTGCAAAAAATCTTACTTGAGGGGGCACTTGGAGTTGAACCAAGGACCTCTTGATCTGCAGTCAAATGCTCTGCCGCTGAGCTTTACCCCCTTTCAGCTATGATGACTTTTTTCATACAATTTTTGATACACAAATATTAAATGGTTTACAGTGTCCTATATTATTTTGCAGTTTCTTACTCTGCTATGCTTGTTTTTCTCTAAAGAATCTTAAAGAATGCAAATGCACAAAAGGTTTTTTGGGACTTATTTGGTCACAATTTAATTCTCAGTTGTAGAGTCTTCCAACGTGCTAAATGTATCAATTCATAAAGCTTCATGTTTGTTCTACGCAAATGCAATTTTTCTGAATTTGATTTATTGCATTTTTCACAATTACTTAGTTCATCAGTTAGATTGTAATTACTTGAGTTTATTTCAGTTTTTAGAGGTATCAACTCCAAGTAATTGAATTGTTAAGAAATTAGGTACTTATCTTTTCATGAAAATCTAGCATTAAGGGACGCTTGGACTTGAACCAAGGACCTCTTGATCTGCAGTCAAATGCTCTGCCACTGAGCTTTACCCCTTTTCAGCTACAACTTTTTTTACACTTTTTGATACACAAACATTAAATGCTTTACAGTGTCCTATATTATTCTTCAGTTTCTTACTCTGCCATGCTTGTTTTTCTCTCAAAAATCTTAATGATTGCAAAATGCAGAAAAAGCAATTTGCGAATTATTTGGTCACAACTCAATTCTCAGTTGTAGAGTCTTCCAACATGCTAAATGTATCAATTCATAAAGCTTTATGTTTGTGCTACTTAAATGCAATTTTTCAGAATTTTTTTATTGCATTTTTCAAACTTACTTTGTTCATCAGTTAGGGTACTTTCATATCAGCGTTTTTTTGAAATCGCGACAGATGCGGTGAAAAAACCACATCTGCCGCAATTACCGCATAACGGCTGCACTTGCAGCCAAGGACCTCTTGATCTGAAGGCAAATGCTCTGCCACTGAGCTATACCTCCTTTCAATTACAAGTTTTTTTTACACTTTTTGATACACAAATATTAAATGCTTTGCAGTGTCCTATATTATTCTGCAGTTTCTTTCTTTGCCATGCTTGTATTTCTCTCAAAAATCTTAATGATTGCAAAATGCACAAAAAGTTTTTTGGGAATTATTTGGTCACAACTCAATTCTCAGTTGTAGAGTCTTCCAACGTGCTAAATGTATCAATTCATAAAGCTTCATGTTTGTTCTACTTAAATGCAATTTTTCTGAATTTGTTTTATTGCATTTTTCACATTTACTTAGTTCATCAGTAAAGGCCACTTCACACACACAGATATCTGAGTCCAATATCTGAACAGATCTCTGGTTGCAGTGAAATCATGGATACATTGCTCCATGTTGTACACCGCCACAAAATGGAGCAATGTATCCATGAGTTCACTGCAACCAGAGATCTGTTCAGATATTGGACTCAGATATCTGTGTGTGTGAAGTGGCCTTTAGGCTGGGGTCACACACACAGATATCTGGGCAGATATTGTTCACAGATCTCTGGTTGCAGTGAAATCATGGACAGATTGCTCCATTTGTACACAGCCACAAAATGGAACCATGTGTCCATGATTTCACTGCAGCCAGAGATCTGTGAACAATATCTGCACAAATATCTGTGTGTGTGACGTGGCCGTTAGATTGTAATTACTTGAGTTTATTGCAGTTTTTAGAGGTATCAACTCCAAGTAACTGAATTGTTAAGAAATTAGGTACTTATCTTTTAATGAAAATCTAGCTTTATGAGGCACTTGGAGTTGAACCAAAGACCTCTTGATCTATAGTCAAATTCTCTACCACTGAGCTATAGACCTTTTCAATTACAGCATTTTATTACAATTTTTGATACACAAATATTAAATGCTTTCCAGTGTACTATATTATTCTGCAGTTTCTTACTCTGCTATGCTTGTTTTTCTCTTAAAAATCTTAATGATTGCAAAATGCACATAAAGTTTTTTGGGAATTTTTTGGTCACAACTCAATTCTCAGTTGTAGAGTCTTCCAATTTGCTAAATGTATCAATTCATAAAGCTTCATGTTTGTGCTACTTAAACGCAATTTTTCAGAAATTTTTTTATTCCATTTTCTATTATACTTTGTTCATCAGTTAGATTGTAATTACTTGAGTTCATTTTAGTTTTGAGAGATATCAACTCCAAGTAAGGCTAGCTTCACACTGCGGCGTGTTCCGGTCCAGGGCTGTCAGGGGTGACAGCCCGGGACCGGATTTTGGCTCCATAGGATACTATATGGCTGGACGGAGCTGGATGGAGCCAGATGGCTGTTATCTGCCATCCGGCTGCCATCTCGCCGGATGAATCCTGGAGAAGTGGGATTTTTCGGCCGAATCCAAAAACATTACATGCTACGTTTTTGGATCCAGCCGAAAAATCCCACTTCTCCAGGATTCATCCGGCGAGATGGCAGCCGGATGGCAGATAACTGCCATCCGGCTCCATCCAGCTCCGTCCGGCCATATAGTATCCTATGGAGCCAAAATCCGGTCCCGGGCAGTCACCCCTGACAACCCCGGGCCGGATCACACCGCAGTGTGAAGCCAGCCTAACTGATTTGTTAAGAAATTAAGTACTTATTTTTTCATGAAAATCTAGCTTTAGGGGCACTTGGAGTTGAACCAAGGACCTCTTGAGCTGCAGTCAAATGCTCTGCCACTGAGCTATACCCCTTATGAACTACTCTTTTCTTTTGCAACTTTTGATGCACAAATATTAAATGCTTTACAGTGTCATATTATTCTGCAGTTTCTTACTCTGCTCTTCTTGTTTTTCTCTCAAAAATCTTAATGATTGCAACATGCACAAAAAGTTATTCGGGAATTTTTTGGTCACAACTCAATTCTCAGTTGTAGAGTCTTCCAACTTGCTAAATGTATCAATTCACAAAGCTTCATATTTGTGCTATTAAAATGCAATTTTTATGAAAAAGTTTTATTCAATTTTACTTTGTTCATCAGTTAGATTGTAATTACTTAAGTTTATTTTAGTTTTTAGAGGTATCAACTCCAAGTAATGTAATTGTTAAGAAATTAGGTACTTATCTTTTCATGAAAACCTAGCTTTAGGGGGCACTCAGAATTGAACCAAGGACTTCTTTATTTGCAGTTAAATGCTCTGCCACTGAGCCATACCCCCTCTCAATTATGATTTTTGTTTTTACAATTTTGATGCATAAATATTAAATGCTTTACAGTGTACTACATTAGTCTGCAGTTTCTTACTCTGCTATGCTTGTTTTTCTCTCAAAAATCTTAATGATTGCAAAATGAACAAAATGTTTTTTGGGAATTTTTTGGTTACAACTCAATTCTCATGGCCACTTTACTCGTCACAACATCGTTTCGATATTGGAAACAACAGCACAGGAGTGAGCACTTTTTTGGCTGAAATCCAAGATCGCATAGGACATGTTACACGGGGCGATATCGGCAGGCAACACAACTCCGATGTCTACGCCCCCTTGTACGTGCGACCCAGGAATGACCATTAACATGGGAGAGAATAGGAGAAGTTGCTCTCCAAGTCGGTGTTGGGCTGTCACACAGCACAGATCCTGCCAGATTATCCATCCAATATCGGGCAGTTGGAGAGCCTGCTCATTTCTCCCCCGATATCGGTTTGGTAATGTTCTTGCGTCGCATTGCACATTTACACCATAGAACATACGAACGATATTGGGGCCAACGCACTAACCACGTGACTTTTTGTCGAAGTTGGACGCCGATATCGGGACATGTAAAGTGGCCATCAGTTGTTGAGTCTTCCACCGTGCTAAATGTATCAATTCATAAAGGTTCATGTTTGTGCTACTTAACGCAATTTTTGTAAAGTTTTTTTATTCCATTTTTCAATTATACTTTATTCATCAGTTAGATTGTAATTACTTGAGTTCATTTCAGTTTTTAGAGATATCAACTCCAAGTAACTGAATTGTTAAGAAATTAGGTTCTTATCTTTTCATGAAAATGTAGCGTTAGGGCACACTTGGAGTTGAACCAAGGACCTTGTGAGCTGTAGTCAAATTCTCTGCCACTGAGCTACATCCCCTTTCAATTACAACTTATTTTTTAAATTTTTGATACACAAATATTAAATGCTTTCCAGTGTACTATATTATTCTGCGGTTTCTTACTCTGCTATGCTTGTTTTTCTCTCAAAAATCTTAATGATTGCAAAATGCGCAAAAAGTTTTTTGGGAATTATTTAGTCACAACTCAATTCTCAGTTGTAGAGTCTTCCAATGTGCTAAATGTATTAATTCATAAAGCTTCATGTTTGTGCTACTTAAACGCAATTTTTCTGAAATTTTTTTATTCCATTTTCAATTATACTTTGTTCATCAGTTAGATTGCAATTACTTGAGTTCATTTCAGTTTTGAGAGATATCAACTCCAAGTATCTGATTTGTTAAGAAATTAAGTACTTATCTTTTCATGAAAATATAGCTTTAGGGGGCACTTGGAGTTGAACCAAGGACCTCTTCTACTGCACTCAAATGCTCTGCCACTGGGCTATTCCCCCTATGAGCTACTCTTTTCTTTTGCAACTTTTGATACACAAACATTAAATGCTTTACAGTGTCATATTATTCTGCAGTTTCTTACTCTGCTCTTCTTGTTTTTCTCTCAAAAATCTTAATGATTGCAACATGCACAAAAAGTTATTTGGGAATTTTTTGGTCACAGCTCAATTCTCAGTTGTAGAGTCTTTCAACGTGCTGAATGTATCAATTTATAAAGCTTCATGTTTGTGCTATTTAAACGCAATTTTTCTGAAATTCTTTTATTCTATTTTTCAATTATACTTTGTTTATCAGTTAGATTGTAATTACTTGAGTTTATTTCAGTTTTTAGAGGTATCAACTCCAAGTAATGTAATTTTTAAGAAATTAGGTACTTATCTTTTCATGAAAATCTAGCTTTAGGGGGCACGTGGAATTGAACCAAGGACTGAGCTATACCCCCTCTCAATTACGATTTTTGTTTTTACAATTTTTGATACATAAATATTAAATGCTTTACAGTGTACTACATTATTCTGCAGTTTCTTACTCTGCTATGCTTGTTTTTCTCTCAAAAATCTTAATGATTGCAAAATGCACAAAATGTTATTTGGGAATTTTTTGGTTACAACTCAATTCTCATGGGCAATTTACATGTCCCAACATCGTTTCGATATTGGAAACAACAGCACGGGAGCGCGCACTTTTTTGGCTGAAATCCAAGATTGCATAGGAGATGTTACACAGGGCGATATCGGCAGGCAACACAACTGCGATGTCTACACCCCCTTGTACGTGCGACCCAGGAACGACCATTAACATGGGAGAGAATAGGAGAAATTGCTCTCCAAGTCGGTGTTGGGCTGTCACACAGCACGATCCTGCCAGATCATCCATCCAATATCGGGCAGTTGGAGAGCCTGCTCATTTCTCCCCCGATATCGGTTTGGCATCGTTCTTGCGCCACATTGCACATTTACACCATACAACACACGAACGATATCGGGGCCAACGCACTAACCACGTGACTTTTTGTTGAAGTTGGACGCCGATATCGGGACGTGTAAAGTGGCCATCTGTTGTTGAGTCTTCCACCGTGCTAAATGTATCAATTCATAAAGCTTCATATTTGTGCTGCTTAATGCAATTTGTCTGAAATTTTTTTATTCCATTTTTCAGGTATCGGTGTACTCATGAGAAATTGCCCAACAAATTTTTGGATGCATTTTATCCTGTTGCCCATGTGAAAATTAAAAAATTGAGGCTACAAGAACTTTTTTTGTAAAAAAAACTACTTTTTCAATTTTATGGATTAATTTGTGAAGCACCTGGGGGTTCAAAGTGCTCACTATGCATCTAGGTAAGTTTCTTGGGGGGGTCTATTTTCCAAAATGGGGTCACTTGTGGAGAGCTCCAATGTTTAGGAACACAGGGCTCTCCAAATGCAACATGGTGTCCGCTAACAATTTGAGCTGATTTTCTATTTAAATTGTTAGCAGACACTATGTCTTGTTTGGAGAGCCCCTGTGTACCTAAACATTGGAGCTCCCCCACAAGTGACCCCATTTTGGAAACTAGTCCTCCCATAGAACATATCTAGATGCATATTGAGCACTTTGAACCCCCAGGTGCTTCACAAATTGATCCGTAAAAATGAAAAAGTACTTTTTTCCACAAAAATTTTCATTTTTCATTTTTACGGATCAATTTGTGAAGCACTTGGGGGTTCAACGTGCTCACTATGCATCTAGATATGTTCCTTGGAGGGTTCTAGCTTCCAAAATGAGGTCAGTTGTGGGGGAGCTCCAATGTTTAGGCACACAGGGGCTCTCCAAATGCGACATGGTGTCCGCTAACAATTTGAGCTGATTTTCCATTCAAATTGTTAGCGGACACCATGTCATGTTTGGATAGCCCCTGTGTACCTTAACATTGGAACTCCGCCCACACATGACCCCATTTTGGAAACTAAACCCCCCAAGGAACATGTCTAGATGTATATTAGCACTTTGAACCCCAGGTGCTTTACAAATTGATCCGTAAAAATGTAAAAGTACTTTTTTTTTGACAAAAAATTTCATTTTTGATTTTTACGGATCAATTTGTGAAGTATCTGGGGGTTCAAAGTGCTCACTATGCATCTAGATGCATTCCTTGGGGGGGTCTAGTTTCCAAAATGGGGTCACTTGTGGGGGAGCTCCAATGTTTAGGCACACAGGGGCTCTCCAAACGCGACATTTGAGCTGATTTACCTTTCAACTTGTTAGCGGACACCATGTTGCATAAGGAGAGCCCTTGTATGCCACCAGCACAAGGGCAACTGGAAGAGTTGGGGTACAGCACCAGAAAATGGTGCCTCTAATGAATGCACTATTTTCTGAGGTGGCTGTGGTTTGCAATTTGCAACGTGGGGGGCCCACAATATTTGGGTCTCTCCACGCTGAGGATTCCAGCCCCCCAGCTGCCAAGTTGTACCTGGCTGGCAAACAAAAATACGGCAAAGCTCCATGTAATTTTATTTGTAGAATTGAAAAAAAAATGATGTGAGGCTTCGGCATATTTTTTGTCCATCCAGGTACAACTTGGCAGCTACGGACTGCCACCAACCCCCAGCAACCTCATTGTACCTGGCTAGCAACCAAAAATACAGCAAAGCCCAAATTTTATTTTTATTTAAAGAACAAATTTTAGAAAAAAAAATTACGTGGGGGTCCGCCATACTTTTGGTCCAGCCAGGTACAACTTGGCAGCTACGGACTGCCACCCACCCCCAGCTGCCTTGTTGTACCTGGCTGGCAACCAAAAATACAGTGAAGCCCATTTTTTTTATTTATAGAACAAATTTTAGAAATAAAATGACGTGGGGCTCGGCCATACTTTTGGTCCAGCCAGGTACAACTTGGCAGCTACGGACTGCCACCAACCCCCAGCTGCCTCATTGTACCTGACTAGCAACCAAAAATACAGTGAAGCCCATTTTTTTTTATTTATAGAACAAATTTTAGAAAAAAAATGATGTGGGGCTCCGCCATACTTTTGGTCCAGCCAGGTACAACTTGGCAGCTAAGGACTGCCACCAATCCCCAGCTGCCTTGTTGTACCTGGCTGGCAACCAAGAATACAGCGAAGCCCATTTTTTTTTATTTCTAAAACTAATTCTAGAAAGAAAATGACGTGAGGCTCCGCCATATTTTTGGTCGAGCCAGGTACAACTAGGCAGCTGGGGTCTGGAATCCTCAGCATAGAGAGGCCCAAGTGTTCTGGGCCCCCCAAGCTGCGAATTTCAGCTTGCAGCCGCCCCAGAAAATGGCACATTCATTGAAGCGCCATTTTCTGGCGCTGTACCCAGACTCTTCCAGTTGCCCTGGTGTCGGAGGCAAACTGGGTAATAAAGGGGTTAATGCCAGCTTTTTTATTAGCAGCTGGCACTAAGCCCAAGATTCTTAATGTTGGGTCAATGTTAGACCTGGTCATTAGGAATCTCTAGTAAATAGTCAAAAAAATACACCACACAGAAAAAAATCTTTTTATTTGAAGAAAAAACGCAAACAAAATTCGGACTCCATCTTTATTATAAAGATCCGACGTAGTCCACAATGATGGTCCCACGATGCTCAATCGCCTCCGAGGTAGTCCACAACGAAGGTCCCACGATGCTCAATCGCCTCTGCCGTAGTCCCCAACAAAGGTCCTACGACGCTCGATCGACTCTGCTACATCCACCGTCCATAGTGGATCACTGCGCCCAGGCTGTCAGATCGATACTCTGCAGCCTGATCCCCCTGCGTGGGGATCAAGCTGTAGAAAGCGATCTGACAGCCCGGGTGCAGTGATCCACTAAGTGGATCACAGTGCCTGGGCTTCCAAATTGCTATTCTGCTGCCTGATCCTCCTGCATGGGGGATCGAGCTGCAGAAAGCGATCTGACAGCCCAGGCGCAGTGATTCACTAAGTGGATTACAGTGCCCGGGCTACCAGATTGCTATTCTGCAGCTCGATCCCCTATGTAGGGGGATCGAGCTGCAGAGAAGCAGCAGCGGCTCACCTGGTCCATCCAGGCAGCGGGCGGCGGCGGGAAGACGCAGGAATGACGGTGTAAAGAAGGCGGTGGCAGTAAGAATGCAGCGGCGGCCGGCAAAAGTGCCTGCACCACCGCCATGTTTGTGAAGCTGAAGGGTAGTGATCAGATCACTCCCCATCAGCACTAGAGGGGGTGAACCCCACCCCCTCCAGCACTCCAGCCTATAGAAGGGGCTCTTACCGCCCCTTCTATAGGTGGAGACAGGATCACTGTGATTGACTGTTTCAACAGCCAATCACAGTAAATCTGGGGCAGGGTAGGGAATCCACCCCCCCTGACCTCAAGCCTCGGTGCTCTGTGATAGGAATCACAGAGCACTGGGGCCCGATAGCGGTTACCGTCGCAACGGTGCCACGGTAACTGCCATGACGTTAAGGCACCGACTTTCATGACGTTACACAACGTCAAAGGTCGGGAAGTGGATAAATGCCTTACAGTGTCGTATATTAAACTGCAGTTTTTTACTCTGCTATGCTTGTTTTTTTCTCAAAAATCTTAATGATTGCAAAATGCACAAAAGGTTTTTTGGGAATTTTTTGGTCACAACTCAATTCTCAGTTGTAGAGTCTTCCAAAGTGCTAATTGTATCAATTCATTAAGCTTTATGCTTGTGATACTTAAACGTGATTTTTCTGAATTTTTTATTCCATTTTTCAATTGTACTTTATTCATAAGGAAGATTGCAAATATGTGAGTTTATTTCAGATTTTAGAGTTCTCTTCCCCAAATAACTAGACTGCTATACATGAGTAACTTATCCTTTAATGAAAATTTAATTGTAGGGGGCACATGGAGTTGAACAAAGGACCTCTTGATCTGCAGTCAATTGTGCTGCCACTGAGCTATTCCCCTTTTCATTTATGAAGTTTTTTTTTTATCTGGATCCTGTGGTTTTATATGGATCCTGTGGTCCCTCTGTCTCTCCCTGTTCTCCCTGCGTCTTCCCTGTCTCTCCCTGTTCTCTCTGTCTCTCCCTCCTAAATCTCCCCCCTCCCCACTCATCTATCCTGTCCCCTCCTCCTCTCTTCCCCCTCCCGGAGGATACTTCACCTTTCCGGTGCCTCCAGGGATGCGACCGTTTCCATCTGGCTGCAGTACCTGTTATTACTTACAGAACCGTTCAGCTGATGTGTCAGCTAATCGGCTTGGTGATGTCACAAGAGGTCCTGCACCCAGATAGGGACGGTCACATCCCCGGAGGCGCCGGAAAGATGAAGAATCCTCCAGGAGGAGATTTATTATTTTTTACATACCGGAGGAAAGAGGAGGGGAGAGGAGAGGGGAATGGACAGGGGAGAGGTAAGGATAGGGGAGAGGGGGTGAGGAGATGGAGGAAGGAGATGCAGGGAGAACAGGGAAAGACAGGGTTATATACTGAGCACTGCTTCTGGGCATGCTCAGTACATAACCACTGAGCCATCTTCAGATCTGATGTAGACTTAGATCCAATGTCCATAGGCTCCCATTGTAACTTCCTACGGACGGAGACCCAAGATGGCCGCCGACTGAGAGGGATGTGCACCAGAGAGCTCTGCATGATCTTACTGAATCTGAGGCATCCTATCCCTGGAAGTCTGAGAAGCAACCTGGATTACACCGGGTGGCAACCCCCAGACACCAAGGAACATTAAAATCCCAGTATTTCGGAGCCCTGGACCCAAACATAGCACTTTGGAGGGAACTTGCCTGACCCCCCACCTCCTGCACATGGAGCTTGACTGTCCCCGCTGTCTGAAGTTGCCTGATCCGCGGTGAGTGCAGCCCCCCTAAAGGACCCTGCCACCGACCGCACACTTCCCTGGAGACCCTGTTGCAGGACCCGTGCTTAGAAGAGGAGCCTAGGGAGAGGCGCGAGAGAGGAGCTGCGTGACGGGGAAGCGCTTTCCCGCCGGCCGTCATTAGTGTGGGACCGCGCTTCCAGGAGACTCTTTGGCGCCCGCCGCCCGCACGCCAGCTGATAAGGCTGCTACGGACCCGTGAGTTAGCGGCGGCCACGAGCTGTTTGAGGCTGAGGTGAGCGGGACGGCGCTTGAGGGAGAGGGGCCTACAGGGGAGCACACACCCGGGACAGCGGTGCTGCAGCGGCAGCTTCCGCCTGTAGAACAGAGATGCAGATGGAACAGGATGGCACTGGAGGGATTGTTAAGGGGCAAACGGCGCCACTTTACAAAGTCACCCTGCAGAGGTGCCTGTGAAGAAACTCGGTGGTGAGCCCACATACGGACTGGATGCTTACAGAGGCTGATGATTTACACAACAGCGGGTCCTAAGTGCAGCTTGAGGGGGGTCATTGTATTAAAGCTCCCCCCCCCTTTTCAAGACCTAGACACCAAGGTCAATCGTAAACTAACAAGAAGGAACTGCTAATATATGCCACATCCTCTCTGTTGTGTGCTTCACTACACAGCTGAAGTATACTGTGATAAACATAAGTAATATACCTCTGCTTTACAGATTTTGTCGGACCCTTTTACTTAACAGCAGAGCCATCTCCTGCACAAAAGTGGAATTGCACCAAATATCCTTTTTTTCCAGTCTGGCTAAACCAACGCCTCCTTTGGATCCCCAATTGCCCAATCTGAGCTACAGAGTGAAACTTGTTGGGCTCCCCTGGCTCCCCTGTACCCTCTTATAGACATATTCCAACCAGCTTAATACAATCCCCCTTGACATGTGAATAATTTAACAACGCGGGGGGTTAGAGAGGCCCGGGACAAAAGAAACATCCTCCAGACTTAAACAACATGCTTAAACCTGCCAATAAAACATCTAAGACGCCAGCAAAGTCAGGAGGCCATACCACTCAAGCAGATCTGGATAAATATATACATAAATAACCAACCATGACGACAACATCCAAATACGCACGCCAAAAGCTTAACAATGACCAGTCTGACTCGGAACTAGACAGTGTGGAGAGTGACGAGGGGACTTCCAAATCAACACGTGTAACCAGATCCTTCATTAAGCGGATCATAAACGCAGCATTAACCGAAGCGTTAGAGCCTATCCGCAGAGACATTGCAGAAAATAAACAAGACCTCTCGCACATGGGCCATAGGGTGGAGGCACTGGAAACTTCCCATACTCAAGCGGTTCAACACTCCAACACCGTATTGCATAGCCTCCAACAACATGAAGAACACCAAATTTTGATGATGCTGGAAGACCACGAAAATAGAGAAAGGAGGAACAACCTGCGACTGAAGGGGATTCCAGAAACAGTTGGTCAGGACGCCCTAATTCCCACTGTCAGAGATTTATTTAGGTCCATCTTAACCACAGAAGATCCAACAGACATGGAGCTAGTAAGGGTCCACAAAGCCCTACGACCAAAACCTCCAGCGTCGGAACCACCTAGAGATGTGATCTGCAGATTTCTGGACTTTAGAACCAAAGATCTCATACTCCGCAGGGCCATAGAAGCATCAGAAATATCTTGTAATGGCTCGGCGGTGCAGATCTACCAGGATCTGTCGGCGATTACATTAAAGAAAAGAAGACTCCTAAAACCCTTCACCACTATTCTCCATCAGAGACACTTCCCCTACCGCTGGCTGTTCCCTTCGGAATCTCCATTTCTGCTAACGACAGGAGGTTTCAAGCAAGGACATCGGCAAATATAAAGAAAGTCTGCTCTGGTCTGGACATTGTACTTGACCACTACCCTGACCTAGATGCAGTCACTTCGGCGAGCTTATTGACACCAATTCCCCATCCTCCACAATGGCAAACTGTCCTAACACCTAAATCGCAACGGAACAAGAGGAAGAATACCAAGCAAGTGATGTCTTCAACTGACGACACTCTGCCAGGATGATCGAGCGAGGAAACCTACGGAGAATAGACATCCTGACCGTGACCATTTTCAAAGGAGAGGAGAATTTCACTTGACTTAACTGATTCTCTCTCTTCTCCCAAATAATTACCAAAATTCTGTTTAAAGCGATACTGTTGATGTTATGAGTGGCTAAATGGCTTATATATACAAAACAAAAATTGACCCAAGATCTGCTTCAGCTAGATTATGCAGGGACTTATATGTTTTTGTCGGTAGCTATGTTCTTTAGAAGAGATAACAATAGCCTCAGGAATTTCTAGAAGTTATATTGAATTTTAAATATAAAGCATTGGAGTTTATATGTTAACCAGTTATGTAACCCCCGGGGCTTTGACCCCCCCACCGATATCTCAGAAGACTTTCGGACCGAGGATCGTTGAGCATATCCATGATACAATTGAGGTTACCAATGTTCAAAATTGTTTTTATGTATGTTATGTTTATGTTCTCTCCCTACCCCACCTTTCAGATCTTTTCCCCCCAATATTCCTACCACCCGACTCCAAATCTGCTCCGACCAGATGCAACAGGGATGATCCACGGCCGGAAAAGCTACCCGTTTATCAGACACCATGACATCAAATCGTAATTCGTTCCGCATTGTCTCCAATAATGGCCATGGCCTCAACTCACCCATACCTCGTTCACAAACATTGCAACACTTTAAGAAATCTAGATGTGATATCCTGTTTCTTCAAGAAACACACTTTCGGAAAGAATAATCACCCTCCTTTGAAAAATGCTTTTATGATAGGTGGTACCACGCCTATACCCCCATAAAGGGAGCCAGAGGAGTAGCAATCGCCCTATCCAAAGATATTCCCTCTTTGTTGCAAGAGAGTTTGGTTGACTTGGAAGGCAGATACATATTCATTAAGGGTTTAATTGGAGGCAATGTGGTAACACTGGGAAGCATGTATGCACCGAATACCCAACAACTGAAGTGGTTTAGGAGAGTTGTAAACAAACTAAACTTATTTAAAGAAGGTACAGTACTATTGGGAGGCGACCTAAACGTCGCCCTTGAGCCTACTTTAGACACATCGTCCGGGAAAAGCAATATTTCCAAAACAGACTTACTGAATATACAGACCCTGCTACAGACTGCAGAACTGATAGATATATGGAGATATCTGCATCCAAGAGACAAGACGTATACATATTATTCCCACCCTCACAAGACCTACCATAGATTGGACTACATTTTGATATCATGATACATACTACCAAAGACGTCAAATGTAGATATTCTCCCAGCACTTTACTCAGATCATGCTATAATAACTCTAACCCTAGAACTACAGAAACCTCTCTCCAACTTTAGGACTTGGAGACTGAATGAGACTCTATTACGCTCAGCTGAAACTAGAGCTAAAATCCAGACAGCGATAACTGACTACTTTTCCTTTAATGCTACATCCGAAATAGACCCAACAACAGTCTGGGAGGCACATAAAGCTACAATACGCGACCAATTAATTTCAATAGCTTCTTATCTCAACAAAAAGAGATGAAGTGACTTAGAGACGATCTACAAAGGTTTCGCTAGACTAGAACTAGAACACCAGCGGACACATTCACCTGATACACTCATCCAACTAACTAATCTTAGACAACAGCTTAAAGATATTCTAAATAGACAAGCTGCCAAATATTACTCCAATTGGAAAAATCGCTTGATGGTTCATGGGGATAAAGCCTCTAAATTGATGATGTCGCTGATCAAAAAAATCGCAGACACGTACATTCATACATAAAATTAAACTGAAAGACGGTTTTATAAGGAATTGTAGCACCAGTTGAATCTCCATGAGCAGGAAGCGACAAAAATTAAAAGATCAACAGACATTGACTCCTTCCTCACCTCCCTGTCCCTGCCACAATTGAATGAAGCTCAACGAGCCCAATTAATTAAACCATTCAACTTGTCTGAGGTCCAGTCCATCCTGTCGAACAGCCCCACTGGTAAATCACCCGGACCAGATGGTGTTACCTCAGCATATTACAAAACTTTTACGCAGAGCTTGGGACCACATCTACTTAATAAGTGCAATGCGGTGCTCTCTGGCAGTTCCCTCCCCCCTCAGTCGCTAGAAGCACACATCTCACTTATTCATAAAGAGGGTAAGGACCCGACATCATGTGGAAGCTACCGGCCCATCTCACTACTGAACGTCGATTTAAAAATTTATGCAAGCCTGTTAGCAAAACATTTAGCGGTGGTGGTCCCACATTTAGTTTCCCTGGAACAGACGGGCTTTGTGCGGGGGAGGGAGGGGAGGGACAACGCCAGTAGGGTACTGCATTTACTGCAACACGCCAGAATTACTAAGATCGCACTGGTCCTAATAGGCACAGATGCTGAGAAAGCGTTCGACAGGGTGGATTGGTCATTTCTACGACATGCACTTGCAGCTTTTAACTTTCCTTCAGCACTAATATAAGCAATCTTTAAGATGTATCACTTCCCATCGGCAAGACTACGCATTAATAATTTATTATCAGACCCTTTTGTAATACAGAATGGTACGAGGCAGGGATGCCCTTTGTCGCCACTGCTTTTTGTGCTCATAATGGAACCGCTTTTACCAGTATTCAGTTGAACACAGAGATAGAGGGAGTGGTAACACAGAAGTTCCACCATAAGTCGGCGGCATTTGCTGACGACTTGCTGGTCGTTCTCTCTAATCCTGACAGGGGCATCCCTGCCTTACTACATACGCTGAAACGATATGGTTACCTTTCCGGATATAAAATCAATCCGACTACGATTTTGGCTCCGTGACTAAATCGGACAGCTACGGATGGTGCTAAAATCGGATGCCAATAGGGACACATCTGAGCACATCTGTTGCCCATAGGAATACATGGTAGGCAAAATCAGATCCATGTGTATTTGTTTTGAAACGAATACACACGGATGCTCCAATATCGTGATGTGAAGGCAGCCTTAGGAATTTTTTGGTCAGAACTCAATTCTCAGTTGTAGAGTCTTCCAAAGTGCTAATTGTATTAATTCATAAAGTTTTATGTTTGTGCTACTTAAACGCAATTTTTCTAAAGTTTTTGTCTTGCTTTTTTCAATTATACTTTATTCATAAAGAAGATTGTAACTAGAGATGGGTGAACCCGAACTGTAAAGTTCAGGGTCCGTACCGAACACCTGGAAAGTCTGTGTTCGGGCACAGATGTCGAACACAGACTTTCCTGGGAAGTCTGTGTTACAGTTCGAGTTTGGGTTCAGGGGTGGGAGAGCTGTAAAAATACAGAAAATAGTTATTAATTAGCATTATACTTACCACGTCCCATTACCCTGCTGTGTCTACTTCCGGTCCTGCTCATTATCTAGATATTCACTGCAGAGGGGACTAACAGACAATCACAGACACTATCACAGAGAATGGGCATCTGCTTACAGAGATATGCAGCAGAGCTGAAGATGTTACCTGTGCATCATGTTGGAGGGAAGGTTTTTTGTTTGTTAATTAAAAATAGGAAGCATGGTTGTCTTCCATTTTACTTCTAAATGTTTTTTTCAGTGTTGTGTTTTTTTACTGCTTACACTAAGAATTTCAGACCAGCAGCCAATAAAAAGCTGGCATTAACCCCTTTATTACCCTGCACGCAAATGCCAGCAGGGTCACTGGAAAAGTCAGGGTACAGTGCCAGAAAATGGCACTTCTATGAATCTACCATTTTCTGGGGCATCTGCGGGCTTTAATTCACAGTGGGGAGGCCACACAAAGCATGGGCCACCCTGTTCTTAGGATTCAAGCCCCCAGCTGCCTAGTTGTAACTGTCTTGAAACCAAAAATACCACGAAGCTCCATGTCAGGTTTTTTTTAATTAATTCATGAAACTCATGAAATAATTAAAAAACGGGTTTCCCTGTATTTTTTATTTCCAGCCAGGTAAAAATCAGCGTCTGGGGGTAGGGGGCTGCCTGTACCTGCCTGCTGTACCTGACTAGCATACAAAAATACGGTAAAGCCCCATGTCATTTTTTTAAATTATTTCAAGGAATAATTTTATAAAAATGGCTCAACTATATTTGTTTTTTGGTGCTTTTTTTGGCCAGTAGATGCAGATGAACACATTGAATACAATGCACCAAAAAACCATGAAATCTGCTGCAAAAACAGCGTTATTGTTTTGGTGCTTTTTTGGTCCAGGAGATGCAGATGAACATATTGAACATAATGCATGCAGTTTTGTGGCAACATTGCACCAAGAAAGCATGAAATACGCGGCAAAAAACGTGTGGCTGGTTTGGTGCTTTTTTTGGCCAGGAGATGCAGATGAACATGTTGAACCCAATGCACCAAAATAGCATGAAATCTGCGGCAAAAAACGCATTGTGATTTAGGTGCTTTTTTTGGGCAGGAGTTGCAGATGAACACATTGAACAGAATGCATGCAGTTTTGTGCCACCATTGCACCAAAAGAGCATGAAATTGGCAAAAAAATGCATCAGGGTTTTTGTGCGCCAATTCTCTGTGACAGCATCTGTGATTGACTGTTGGGTCCCTCTGCAGTGAATATCCAGGAAGTTAATGAGTGGCCCCGGGAGTACAAGTGGGTGGATGCCGATAAGTATAATGCTGTTTAATAACTATCTTCTTTCTTTTACTGCCTCCTAGCCCCCATCCCATAACTTTACATCCTAGTTTGGGATTCAGACTCAAGTTCCAGCCACTTTCAACCCCAACCTGAACTTTAAAAAAACTTTGGGCAAGTTTGTTGAACCCGAACATCGGCAGGTTCGCTCATCACTATTCCTTACTAAGCTCTGGGGTCTATCCAGAACCTTGAGCATAATATGTAGGATTTGAGGAAAAATACCTTACCTGTAGAGAACTGCAACCCTACATGTGCAATGGCTTTTGATGTAGTATATGCTAAGTTACAATTTTTGTATCAAGATATTTTTCGACATAATATACTGTAAGTCTCAGTTCACAGAGTGTGTTGCTGAATAGATTTTTTTCAATGCGGTATTTAACAAAAACTATGGATGTAAATTGATATATAGATGAATCCCATCGTTTACATTTTTATCTTTCCCAACTGAACAGCACATTCGTTTTCCAGCAATCAGAAATAAGCATGGGTAAAGTGACTCTCACATTTCCACTTGGATCTACTCCTGTAATTCCTACCTCGGTCACTAGGCGACGCCGTATTCCATCTATGGATGGTGTTAGTGATGTGTCCTCATCTGGACCTGCTCCCATAATTTTTGCACCAGCCACTCAGCTGTGCGCCCTATAGATGGTGCTGATGATAAAGACATTGCAATTCTGCCAGGGTGTCCTTCTGCAGCTTCTACCCCTGTCTCCAGACATTGCCATGTTCACACTGTGGGTGATGCTGTTGTTGGGAGAGAGTTTCCTGCAAAGAATTCAGGAGGGCTTTGTACGTCTTCTGGGGTTAGTGTGACTGGGACCTGTTGTGCATCACAGCTTGATAGTGTTGGTATGTGGGCTGTCCAGATGGGGTCATTGATTCCTGAGCCCCTATCTATGGGGAGGGGCCACTCTCTATGTAAACCCTATCTCACTAGTTGCCACTTTTATTCCTGGTTCTCCATTCTGACTTTCTAGTTTCTTTGTGACATTGATTACACCTTGGCCTTGTTCTTTGACTCAGATTTTCCCTTACAATTTTGTACCTCACTGTCCTTCCTCTTTTGACTTGGCTTCCTGACATTTCTACTATCCAGTATTCCACCCTAGCCTATTCCCCAGGCTTCCCTGTTTGATTATCTCCCTGCTCTGGCATGCTGCTTTTCCTTAGGCAGTAACCCCTTGGGCTTTATGTAAATCCAGATTCCTGTATAGGGGGTTTCGGGTGTTAGAGTTTCTCGGGGTTCTGCCTTACCAGCAGCTCTATTAGTTACATTGAACGATTGCTACAGTGATATACTCACAACATTTTCATGTAATGTTAGAATCCAGGCCTGGACCTGCTCCTGGGGCTAAATGGAAAAAAAACTCATGGCAACTGATGCATTTTAGCATCAGTTTTGCCATTTATTTATACATTGGAATACATCAGACTAATAAATGGAGTCTGATACAAAGGCTATACGAGAACCCAGCCTTAACATATTGTATGGTAGGGTCAGAAAATGCTTCATCTGTATGTTTGCTACAGTCTTTTGTGCATCTATTTTATTTGAATGCCTAAGGCACAGTTTCGTGTGGATCAGGATTCTCATACAAAGTTCTATTTTTGGTGTATGACAAGTCTGCTTTAAGTTTTCATATTTGGGTAAGAAACATAAAGAGTTGTGACCATAAAATCAAATATTACATCTCTTCAGTCTGTAGGGTGAGCAGTGATCTGTGAAATGAAGAAGAGATTATGCTGAAAATAACAATTGATTTTTTTGCTCTTTTTTTCCTCTCTCTGAAATAAACTTTAGATTTCCTGAAGTCACTGACTGTTTCAAGCACACTGGTTTTTGAAAATCAATACTATCTAAACCTCAGGTTACTGTGAACAGATCAACTAATTGTGGAACTTTAATACTGTAAAAATAGAGCACCAGTTTTTCTTTTTTGTAATATAATTTTAATGATTTCATCTTAATTAGAAGTTAACACAAATATATCTATAATCCGCAATTAAAAACAACAATAATGAAACTCTATGACATAACCTTAGTTACAAGTAAACCTTATTTCATTACCCTGAATTCATTATCCTGTTTACATGGAATTACTTATGGTTTTGCAGCTGCAACATACTTCATTCTTCTGTGATAATAACATTTTAGAAGGAGTTGGAGGTTATCTGTGGCATTGATGCTAAAATCAAAGCAATGGCTTGCAGGCTTACAATTGTCATTCCAATGCATCCCAAAATATATATATACACACACACAGCGGGTACATAAAGTATTCAGACCCCTTTAAATTTTTTGCTCCTTGTTTCTAGTTTGCAGCCATTTGGTTATTTCAAAGTAGCTCATTTTTTTCTCATTAATGTACACTCTGCACCCCATCTTGACTGAAAGAGAAACAGAAATGTAGAAAGTTTTGCAAATTTATTAAAAAGAAAAAACTGAAATATCACATGGTCATAAGTATTCAGACCCTTTGCTCAGTATTGAGTAAAAACACCCTTTTGAGCTAGTACAGCCATGAGTCTCCTTGGGAATGGTGCAACAAGATTTCACACCTGGATTTCACACCTGGATCATGTGTTTTTTTACAAACTCTATACCAGCTTTCATATGCCTTGCAGTGAGGAAAGACTTTCATCAGGCCACTCTGCCATAAAGGCCCTACTGATGGAAGGCTGCAGTGATAGTTGATTTTGTGGAACTTTCTCCCATCTCCTTACTGCATCTCTGGAGCTTCTGGAGCTCAGCCACAGTGATCTTGGAGTTCTTCTTTCCTCTCTCATCAAGGCTCTTCTCCCACGATTGCTCAGTTTGGCTGGATGGCCAAATCTAGAAGACTTCTTTTGGTCCCAAACTTCTTCCATTTAAGGGTTATGGAGGCCATTGTGCTCTTAGGAACCTTGAGTACTGCAGAAATTCTATTGTAACCTTGGCCAGATCTGTGCCTTACCACAATTCTGTCTCTGAGCTCCTTGGGCATTTCCTTGGACCTCATGATTATCATTTGGTCTGACGTGCAATGTGAGCTTTGAGTTCTTATATACACAGGTGTGTGCCTTTCCAAATCAAGTCCTGTTAGTTTAATTAAAAACAGCTGGACACCAATGAAGGAGAAGAACCATCTCAAGGAGGATCACAAGGAAATGGACAGCAGTTTTTCTGCTTTAATACATTTGTAAAAATGTCTACATTTTTGTTTTTTTAAGTCAAGATGGGTTGCAGAGTGTTCATTAATGATAAAAAAAGAACTGTTTTTAATTGAACAAATGGCTGCAATGAAACAATGAGTGAAAAATGTAAAGGGGTCTGAATACTTTCTGTAACAACTGTATATCACAGGAATGCTTGTATGTGTTTTTGAATGGTGGGGGTTTGGTTCTAAGACTCCACGATCAGTCAAAACACCACTATGAAGTATGGAAGTATGCAAGGTGATGTGAAAGCTCAGTAGTAAATCTACAGCGTTGTCAGACAGGGGTACCAAGGGTTCACCAGTAACATTGATTCTGACAGCCCACTTTTCCACTGCATGCAAAAATACCTGTCCTTAGTATACAAATTTACTTATAATCCTATTTAATATTAAATGGGTTAGCGTGCTTCATGAATGACTACATGTGAATTTTGTATGTAAGAATTGCATATACAGTGTTGGCCAAAAGTATTGACACCCCTGCAATTCTGTCACATAATACTCAGTTTCTTCCTGAAAATGATTGCAATCACAAATTCTTTGGTATTATTATCTTCATTTAATTTGTCTTCAATAAAAAAAACACAAAAAGAATTGTCCTAAAGCCAAATTGGATATAGTTCAACACCAAAAATAAAAAATAAATAACCCAGTTGTCTACATCTTTTTCCTTGAATGTCAACCTAAACCAGCAGCACCATCTCCACCTTCATTCTAGGTAAATATTAGGGAACCTTGTTGGGGCTGTGGTTATTTCAGATATTGAATTGGACACGCATCATCTGTATTCAGTGTATTAAGTTGTGCATTTTATTTATTAGCAGGGTGTAAGCGCAATACCGTGTTTTATTTGGTTTTCATGTTGTATGCATTTAAAATAAAATAAAATAAAATAAAATAAATACCCTCTTGTGACGCACTCGTTGCGGGGCGCCACACTCCCCCTTGGTTGAATACGCTTGTCCCCAAGCGTCACACTACTCACATTACAGAGGTTTTTATATTTTATAACAGGTAATACACTTTTATTAATGACAAGTCATTGTATGCATAAAAGTGAAAAGCAGAGCCCTGCGCTTAGTTACCCAATGTTTACCCTGGTTACCAGCTCCCAGCGTGTGCTGTGTGGCGCTGGGAGGTCGTTGATCGCTGGTCTCCCGCTGTCACACACGCCGATGCTGGCCGCCCAGCGGAGACCAACGATCAAAAAATGGTCCTGGTCATTTACCAACGATCAACGATGAACGACCTGATCGTTGGTAAATGTCACACGCAACAATGTCGTTTCGACGTCACTGCAACGTCACAAAACTGGTGACGTTGCAACGATATTATTAACGATATTGTTCCATGTAACAGGGCCATAAGGCTAGAAGTACACCAGCGTTTACCGCTGCATTCAGGGGGGTTCTGTTAAAGAAGTTGCCTGATATTTGTATTTACTCTACATTGGCAGCCATTTTGTCTTTATAAGAGCCATTTTAGTTTATCATGTCTATTCACTCTGAACTTTATATAACCTTAGTAGGAATGTAATACGGCAATAGTTGAGGGCTGGGAACATAGAAAAATATGCAGACATGGGTATGGTAGAAACATTTCCTATCTTGTGGCCTTGCTTTCCCGTATAAGAATAATAGTCATGGAGTCAGCGGACTGTGACCTTATGAGCATAAGAACAGCAACCAGATGTCTAAATGAATGTGGCAATAGATTTATAAACTGTTTGTAAGACACTTCTTGATGAAGGTGTTGATAGATTTAGATCTGTGCATAACATATTACTTACATTTTTGTATATTTTTGTATGAATATGTCCCCGCCATCTTGCCACGTATTACCCTATTACGTATTACTCCATTGTTAGGTACCTCTGATTATGGTATATAACCTTGCCTTTCTAATAAAGTGTGTGACTCTCTCTTGGAAAGACCTGACTGCTGTGTCTTTTATTGAGCGTCCTGTACACGGTAGACCGGTGCCGATCCTACTTTATTATTTTCTTTTTAGTAATCAGTCTATTCTGGTTAGCATAAGCATACCAGCCCTATTGCCGGCTTTATTAGTTCCTTTTAAAACTGGATTTGGTAGCATTAGCGCAGTGTTACCAGAAAGTTAAGATTGCATTAACGTTGTCAATTCATTCCTATGGCTGATGGAACCCCAAGTGCAGCTCAAACGCTGGTATGTAAGTGTGCCGGAGTTTGAAATCTCGCGCTATTTCCAAGCGCATCTGACATGCCCACCGGGCCCGTGGGATACTCAGACCCAGGTCAGACAGTTCTTTGGGGATGTCACGGTGGCATGACTCGGTTCCATGGCCCTGACAGTGCCATAAAATTGGGGGGAATGTCTTATATGGGAATTAACGTGACGTCACCTGTGGGTTTCGGCAATTGGGGATGGATAGCCGTGGCTGCGGACAGATCCTCTGGGGCTATTGGTAATGCAGCTAGCTGTTTTGCTCTCCATGGGTAAAGTGGGCTCCAGGGCAGTTGTAAAGTCTATCAATAGATGCTTATCAATTCAACACAAGGCAGATGATGCAATAAATGAATCAGCGGACAGTTCACAGTTTACTGACAGTTTGTAGGCTCACCAGCCAGCCTGGTGCTGTGTCCTCAGAGCTAGGGATCCAACCATTCCCGAGTAGATTAGTGGCACTTGTCCGGTACCCCCTTCATGTGTACCTTTCCAGGATGACTCTTGCGCTGGCTCTTGCTCTCCTGCCCAGCGCCTTACACACAGTGTCCTAAGCTAATGGCCTTGGGCCCTTTTGGGCGACTTTCTCTCTGTCCCCTTAGTCCTATGTGGCCACCTTTTCAGCAATTACGTGTGGTTACGGCTGCTGCACATACACATACAGCAGCCTCTGGTTTGCTAGCTGAATCTTAAAGTCTTTTCCACTAGTCTGAGGCCAGTCCCCTATGCGGTCTAGCTCCTCCAGCAAGTCCATCTGGGCAGTCACTGTAACAGGGTTCCTTCAACTAAGGCTCCATGGCGACCCATGATAGTCCACCTTCCCTGGACAGAGGCTCCCCTGAGAGCGCCTTCCTCCTCTCTAGAGCTTCTCTTTCTACTGGGATGAGCTCCTCCAGCCCCAGCTCCAGTCCCCAGGAAGTCTCTTCCTCAAACTCATGGTGTCTCCAACGGCTCCCTTTAACTGCCTGCTCACTTCTTGTTTTTCCCCTTTTTATATCTACTCTTACTTCTTGTTGCTCCCCTACTCTTCTTCCTCCACCCACACCCTCTAACTAGTTCCCCTCCAGCCTGAGATGGGACACTCCCTCAATAGGGTCCACTCAAATCCCTTGGCCTGCAGTGGTGTGGTGTTAGATGCTAGTGTGTGGGTACCAGGTAGTGTCCCCTCCTTACCCGAGAGTGGGGCACCACACCTCTGGATGAGGTGCAGTACCCCTGTGGTGACTGGACCCTCGTGAGTGCCACATACCCCCCCTGTAAAACACAGCATGTTGAGGGCTGGAACAAAGCAACACAGGTGTGAAAACATACAAAACCTTTTTTTGCAAATAGATTTCAACACTTAACATAATGAAGTTAACTCTCTTCCCTTTATGGGAGGCATTTCTCACTTGGACACTGCATATAACTAGTTTAAACATGTACACAATTGTCAAGCAGGGTCCGGTGAAATCCCCTAGGTGGGGTGTCCTTTTCACCGTCCCAAGTGCAATATGGGGGACCGCTAATGCTGGCTCTTGGCGTGACTACAGGGCTTCTCTGGTCACCACATTGGACAACACTTCGGCCACGCCAGATGGTTTTGGTTCTTGGTCAGTACGGAGTGTCCGATATGCACTCACTCTGCTGGTGGAAACCCAGCAAGGAGCACATCAAGTGCCAACTATATACAATAAAAGTTCTGACCATTCATTGTCCATGATAATATCCTGCTTGTTTTATAACCGGGTTTACACTCACCTAGCTAACTAAATATCTTATATTATCACACACATCCACATACATTTTAACACATTAGACACCTAACCAGGTTAGCTAACTATTTACATTTACATTCTGCCACACTTTACTTTCTCTTCCAAGGCAGTTCATTGGATCTTTGGTCACCTCCTTGCTGGGAGAGTCCTGTCTCAAGTTCTACGCTCAGTGGCAACAACTGGCTCGATGCTGCAGCCGGGTCTGACGCTGCTGCTGAACTTGACGCTGCAGCTGAGGTCAAAGCTATTTGGGGTTGGTATGGTTCGGCAACTACTGGTTTTGTTATAGCTGCCGGGGCTAAGACTTCTGGGTGAAGTGCAGCAACTGGGGATGAAGCCACTCATAGTCGGCCTGGCTCTACAACCACAGGAACTGGGGACAGTATATCTTGCTGCACTAACTCTAGATCTATCAGGAACACTGGGTCCAGGTCTCCTTCCGGACCGCTGGGGGAGTCCTCTGCTGCCACCCCACACGCTGGAGATCTCCGGTCGCCTCTTTCCATGGTGGCCACCGGGTCCCTTGCTGCTTCTCTGGCAGCACATGTCATTGCACTCACCTCAGCACTCCTTCCACCCTCTCCTCTTCATGGGTAGTTCCTCCCCATTTTGCTGTCAGCCATACCAGTAGGCGGATCCCCCCAGCTGATGGATAAGTCCTTTTGCATTGAAGTCTTTGTGGTGGGCGGGTATGGCTTCTCAGGCTGTTCGTCAACCTGGCCCATGATGGGAAGCCGCACCACTCCCTTTTGCATACACATGGCACTCTTTCTTTTTGGCAGGTGCTATTAAACAGTCTTATAACATAGTATCTTGGCACATGGTACCCGGGTTACCAGATCCGTACATACTGTTCATGACGCTAAAATGACGCACCGTCCAGGGACATGGGGTACTCAGGACTAGGTCGGACAGTTCTTTGGGGATGTCCCGGTGGCGTGACCCAGCTCTGTGGCCCTGGCTGTGTCATAGAATGGGGAATATCTTACATGGGATTTAACGTGATGCCACCCATGGGTTTCGGCAATTCTGGATGGATAGCCAACGCTGCGGTCAGATCCTGTGGGGCTGTTGGTAATGCAGCTAGATGCTCTGCTTTCCACAGGTAGAGCGGGTCCCAGGGCAGTTGTAAAGTCTATCAATAGATGGTTATAAATTCAACACAGGGTTGGTGACGCAGTAAATTAATTAGAGGACACAGCTGGGTGCAGTCTTCCAGTTTACTCACAGTTCGTAGGCTCACCAGCCAGCCTGGTGCTGCGTCCTTCGAGCAAGGGATCCAGCCACTCCCTAGTAGATTGGTCCCCCTTTTCTGGTAACCCCTTTATGTGTACCTTTCCAGGTCGACTCCTGCGCTGGCTCTCGCTCTCCTGGACAGCGCCTCTCACGCAGTGCCCCAAGCTAATGGCCTCGTGTCCTTTCGTTGACTTTCTCTCTGTCCCCTTGGTTCTATGTGGCCACCTTTTCAGAATTTACATTTAGTTGTGGTTGCTGCATTTACAGACACAGCAGCCTCCGGTTTGCTAGCAGAATCTTAAAGTCTTTTCCACTAGTCTGAGGCCGATCCCCTCTGCGGCCACCTAGCTCCTCCAGCAAGTCCCTACAGGCAGTCACTGTAACAGGGTCCCTCCAAACAGGGCTCTGTAGTGACCCATGGTAGTCCCACTTTCCTGGACAGAGCCTCCCCAGAGCTCCTTCCTCCTCTCTGGAGCTTCACTCTACTCCTTGTCCTGGGATGAGCTCTTCTGGCTCCAGTCCCCAGGACCTTTCTTCCTCACACTCCTGCCGTCTCCAACGCCTCCCTCTAACTGCCTGTTCACTTCCTGTTTTTCCCCTTTTTATATGTACACTTACTTCCTGTTGCTTCCCTACTCTTCTTCCTCCAACCACATCCTCCTCCTAGTTCTCCTCCAGCCTGAGATGGGGCCCTCCCTCAATAGGGTCCACACAGATGCCCTGGCCTGTAGTTGTGTGGTGTAAGATGCTAGTGTGTGGGTACCGGGTAGTGTCAACTTCTTACCTGAGAGTGGGGCACCACACCTCTGGCTGAGGTGCAGTACCTCTGTGGCAACTGGACCCTCGGGGACGCCACACATCACACGATGCATGTAACATGGAAGTGCGCATCATGTGATGCACTTGGAAATAGCGCAAGATTTCAAACTACGGTAATTACATGCCGGCATTTGAACTGCGCTCTGGGTTCCATCAGCCATAGGAATGAACTGACAGCGTTAACGCAGTCTTACCTTTCCGGTATCACTGCGCTAATGCTGCCAAATTCAGTTTTTTAAATGGAACCCCCCTGAATGCACTGGTAAACGCTGGTGTGACCCTAGCCTAAAAGACACTCCAGATGCCTCCAGGACCTCTTCTGGAACCAAGAGTTGATGAACTTTAAACTATGCTATATTACTTTTTAAAGTATGCTTAGTTAATAAGCATAATTTGATTTACTGTACAGGGATCTTGGAATAATAATAAATACCACAATTGGATGGGTTTAAAACAAATCTTCCTGTACCGAGATAATGTGTCCCTGCAATGTACTGTCTAATTGATGTGCCTGACTGTCAGGCCCGTATTTGCCATTAGGCACTCGTAGGCATGTGCCTAGGGCGGCGCCATTCTCACAGGGGCGGCGTCTCAGCGTGTTTTCTTTCTTTCTTTTTTTTTTTTTTCTGGCTCTAGGCCGGCTGGGTCGCAAGCCCTGCCCCCATACCACCCCCCCTTCTCTTCATCATTAGGGCCTCCCCACCTGCCACCCCGCCCACCCACCTCACAATCAGAAGACCCGGAAGAGACGAAGAGAAGGAAGGGCCCGCAAAGGAGGGGAAACTTGAAGTTCCCGCTCTGTTCCCTCCTGTCTCCCGTGCACCCAAGTGCTGCGGTGGTGGCAGCGTTGGCAGCGGTACTGGCGGCTCCTGCACCCAGCCGCCCCCTCACCCAGCCGCCCCCTCCAGACCCAGGGAAACGGGGAAGCAGCTGGCCAGAGGCACTGGAGAATGGTGCGGCTGGCGCATCACTGTGCTCAGAGGGAGCCCGGCCAATGTCAGCAGCCAGCACCAGGTGAGGGACGTGTGAGGGAACTGTGCAGGGGACAGAGGAGCAGGGGGACCGAGGAGAAGAGGACAAAGGAGCAGGGGTCCAAGGAAAAGAGGACAGAAACAGGGGGACAGAGGGGGAGAAGAGGACAGAAACAGGGGGACAGAGAGGCAGAAGGACAGAAACAGGGGAACAGAGAAGAAGAGGATAGAGGGGCAGGGAGACAGAAACAAGGGGACAGGAGGAGGGGAAAGAGGAGGAGCAGGAGGGACAGAGGAGAGGAGGACTGGGGTGCAGAAGGACAGAAGAGCAGCAGGAGGGAAAGTGGAGAGGAGGAAAGGGGTGCAGGTGGACAGAGGAGCAGAAGGACGGACAAAGGAGAGGAGGACAGGGGTGCAAGAGGAGCAGCAGGAGGGACAGAGGAGAGGAGGATGGGGTGCAGGAGGACAGCTGAGCAGCAGGAGGGACAGGAGAGAGGAGGACGGGGGTGCAAGAGGAGCAGCAGGAGGGACAAAGGAGAGAAGGACGGGGTGCAGGAGGACAGAGGAGAGCAGAACGGGGGTGCAGGAGGACAGAGGAGAGCAGGATGGGGGTGCAGGAGGACAGAGGAGAGCAGGACGGGGGTGCAGGAGGACAGAGGAGAGCAGGACGGGGGTGCAGGAGGACAGAGGAGAGCAGGACGGGTGTGCAGGAGGGACAGAGGAGAGGAGGACTGGTGTGCAGGAGGTACAGAGGGGAGGAGGACGGGGGTGCAGGAGGACAGAGGAGAGCAGGATGGGTGTGCAGGAGCGACAGAGGAGAGGAGGACGGGTGTGCAGGAGGGACAGAAGGGAGGAAAACGGGGGTGCAGGAGGACAGAGGAGAGGAGGACGGGGGTGCAGGAGGACAGAGGAGAGGAGAACGGGGGTGCAGGAGGACAGAGGAGAGGAGGACGGGGGTGCAGGAAGGGCAGAGGAGAGGAGTAGGGGGGAGCAGGAGGATAGAGGAGCAGCAGGAGGGACAGAGGAGAGGAGGACGGGGTGCAGGAGGACAGAGGAGAGCAGGACGGAGGTGCAGGAGGACAGAGGAGAGGAGGACGGGGGTGCAGGAGGACAGAGGAGAGGAGAACGGGGGTGCAGGAGGACAGAGCAGACGAGGACGGGGGTGCAGGACGGGCAGAGGAGAGGAGTAGGGGGGAGCAGGAGGATAGAGGAGCAGCAGGAGGGACAGAGGAGAGGAGGACGGGGTGCAGGAGGACAGAGGAGAGCAGGACGGAGGTGCAGGAGGACAGAGGAGAGCAGGACGGGGGTGCAGGAGGACAGAGGAGAGCAGGACGGGGGTGCAGGAGGACAGAGGAGAGGAGGACGGGTGTGCAGGAGGGACAGAGGAGAGGAGGACGGGTGTGCAGGAGGGACAGAGGAGAGCAGGACGGGGGTGCAGGAGGACAGAGGAGAGGAGGACGGGGGTGTAGGAGGACAGAGGAGAGGAGGATGGGGTTGCAGGAGGATAGAGGAGCAGCAGGAGGGTCAGAGCAGAGGAGGACGGGGGTGCATGAAGACTGAGGCTGTGGCTGGCGCTGTGTGTCGTGTTAATGGCGGCTGTACAGTGTGTCTGCCTCCGTGCAGCTGCCGCCACCTTCCTGAGTTGGCAGGGTGTGGCATCCCGGGAGTTGTAGTTCTCCTGCCTGTCCTATATGATTTCTGGGCAGTGTGTTGGGTGCTAGGTGTTCTTGTTCTTCCAAGTGGGCTCAGTGTTGTCCCGCCGCCCGTCTGTGGTCTGTCTGTCTCTTCTGGGATGTCCTCAGCTCTGTGCTGTGCACAGAGAGTGTACCACTATCTCCCCAGCTCCGTGCTGTGCACAGTGTACCACCATGTCCTCAGCTCCGTGCTGTGCACAGTGTACCACCATCTCCCCAGCTCCATGCTGTGCACAGTGTACCACCATGTCCTCAGCTCCGTGCTGTGCACAGACAGTGTACCACCATCTCCCCAGCTCAGTGCTGTGCACAGTGTACCACCATGTCCTCAGCTTTGTGCTGGTTACAGACAGTGTACCGTACACTGTCTGTGCACAGCATAGAGCTGGGGAGATGGTAGTACACAGCACAGAGCTGAGGACATGGTGGTACACTGTCTGTGCACAGCATGGAGCTGAGGATATGGTGGTACACTGTGCACAGCACAGAGCTTAGGACATAGTGGTACACTGTGCACAGCACGGAGCTGAGGATATGGTGGTACACTGTCTATGCACTGAGCTGAGGACATGGTGGTACACGGTACAAAGCACGGAGCTGGGGACATGGTGGTACACGGTCTGTGCACAGCATGGAGCTGAGGATATGGTGGTACACTGTCTATGCACAGAGCTGAGGACATAGTGGTACACTGTATACAGCACGGATCTGGGGACATGGTGGTACACTGTGCACAGCACGGAGCTGGGGACATGGTGGTACACTTTCTGTGCACAGCACGGAGCTGGGGACATGGTGGTACACTGTGCACAGCACGGAGCTGGGGACATGGTGGTACACTGTGCACAGCACGGAGCTGAGGACATGAGGGTACACTGTCTGTGCACAGCACGGAGCTGAGGATATGGTGGTACACTGTGCACAGCACAGAGCTGAGGACATAGTGGTACACTGTGCACAGCACGGAGCTGAGGATATGGTGTTACACTGTCTATGCACAGAGCTGAGGACATGCTGGTACACGGTACAAAGCACGGAGCTGGGGACATGGTGGTACACTGTGCACAGCATGGAGCTGAGGACATGGTGGTACACTGTCTGTGCACAGCACGGAGCTGAGGACATGGTGGTACACTGTGCAAAGCACGGAGCTGAGGACATGGTGGTACACTGTGCACAGCACGGAGCTGGGGACATGGTGGTACACTGTCTGTGCACAGCACGGAGCTGAGGATATGGTGGTACACTGTCTATGCACAGAGCTGAGGACATAGAGGTACACTGTACACAGCACGTATCTGGGGACATGGTGGTACACTGTCTGCACAGCATGGAGCTGAGGACATGGTGGTACACTTTCTGTGTACAGCACGGAGCTGTGGACATGGTTGCTACACTGTACACAGCACGGAGCTGGGGACATGGTGGTACACTGTGCACAGCACGGAGCTGAAGACATGGTGGTACACTGTCTGTGCACAGCACGGAGCTGAGGACATGGTGGTACACTGTACACAGCACAGAGATGGGGACATGGTGGTACACTATGCACAGCACGGAGCTGGGGACATGGTGGTACACTGTCTGTGCACAGCACGGAGCTGAGGACATGGTGGTACACTGTGCACAGCACGGAGCTGAGGACATGGTGCTACACTGTCTCCCGCCGCCTTAAAATCGGTCTGTTTCTCATCCAGGAGAGTCGTATGAGTGTCATCGGTTTTTGGTCCATTTGGCATCCAACTGCTGTTCGAGTGTCCGACATTTCTCTCAGGTCACATCCGTGTGCAATCTGTTCTTTCCTCATCAGCTATTAGTGTAGAATCATTTACAGGAACATTTTAAAGTGTTCTCGGTCACAGAATGATAATGCATCAGTGAAAAAAAACTGATGCCTCTCGGACGGTCCGTGTGCAGTCAGTGTGTGGTATGTAATTTTGTCAGACCCTTAGACTTGCATTGGCGAGTCTCGCGCGTGAATCTCATACTGTCGCAGAATGTTGCGACTTTTTTCTCATCCTGAATCTGGCTGAGAAAAAAGCGTCCGACACTCGCCAATGTGCTCTCAGACATTGAATAACATTGGTCCGAGTGCAATGCGATGAAATCACACATTGCACTCGTCCGAGTTTCACGCCAATACCCTAATAATAAAATCCATATAGTAATCCTACAATGTCTGCTGGACATGGTATGGGGAGGGTTTATGGCTCAGTTAGTGCACACCATACTTGTTATTAACCAGTTAATGCTCTCTTGTCCACCGCACTGCATTGTCAAAAAAGGAAGACAACGAGACAGGCAGCAACATCGCATTGGAGAGCCCCTGACCTCGAAATACAAGATCCTCAGATCCTGGTATTGTGACATCATATTAAGAATAATATTTTTTGCACTTATATTACACTATGCACTCCACAGCACTTTATATACATCATCAACACTGTCCCCATTGGGGCTCACAATGTAAACATCCTATCAGTATGTCTCTGTTGTGTGGTTGGACAAACCTTTTATATGTACTACATGATGAAATGTGGGGGTAGAAGCTACATGAAGCTTGGGGGGAAGGCCGCGACTGGGGGGAAAATTGTCCGTGTTGGGGGGAGGGGCTGCAACGGGGGGAAGAGCCATGATGGGGGAGGGGCTGCAACTGGGGGGAGGCGCTGTGACAGGGGGAGGGGCCGCAATGGGGAGGAGGAGCCGTGACGGGGGGGCGACCGCTGACAGTGCCTAGGGCAGCAGGAACTCCAAATACGGCCCTGCTGACTGTACAGGGACATAGTCTGATCATACCACAGCTCCTATGCTGATATAGGCTGGGGTCACATTTGGATTTAAAAATTCTGATCTTGATCCGGTTTTGAGCTGTTAAAAAGCTCAAAACCGGATCAGGAACAGCAGCCCATAGGGGCCCATTATGTAAACCGTATTGCACTACATGCAATCCGGTTACCACATCCAGATTTTCAGCCTGCATGAAAAATCATGCAGGCTGCAATTTTCAGAGCGGCTTGCAATCTGCAGCAGGATTGCTATAATGGGCTCCTACGGGAGGCCATGCAGCTGCCGCAAGCCACTTGTGGATGCCTGCGGCAGCCTTATGCTTTTTCATCCCTGCTACCACAGGGATGAACAAAAGGTTAATCTTAATAATAGATGAGGGTAACATGTCTCTATGGAGTTCCCACCCTCCCTAGAGACATGCTGTCCACACAGGTCGGCATGTGAGGGGTTAATATGTGCAATTATAGTATAGCTGGCCATTGTCGGCATTTACAATTTTATGAATGAAACCGGCGGCTCCTCACTGTGGAGGAGATACAGTACGTAACCCCCGGTCCGCACCGCTCCAGTCATCCCCTGCCTCCACCCAACCCCCGCCCCACTCCCCTTCCGATCCACACCCCTCCGGCCTCCCCTCGACCCCTCCTTCCCTGCCTCTCATACTTACCAACCTCCGGAGCCGGCTGTCCCGTCCTGCAGCGTCGCTGTCTTCTCTCTGCCTCTGTCACGGCGCTGCTGCTCTGTGTGCGCTGGGACAGAGGCAGAGTTAACCCCTGAGAGACCACACAGGGGTGATCTGCAGTTAACCCCCTGTGTGGTCACAAAGGGTTAACTGCAGATCATCATCCCTGTGTGGTCACAAGGGGTTACCTGACCTGCTGTTAGTCCCTTGTGACCACACAAGAATGATGATCTGCAGTTAACCCCTTCTGACCACACAGGGGGTTAACTTCAGATCAACATCCATGTGTGGTCACAAGGGAGACATGGGGTCACTTCTGGGAAAGCTCCAATGTTTAGGAACGCAGTGGCTCTCCAAACATGACATGGTGTCCTCTAGCAATATGAATGGAAAATTAGCTCAAATTGTTAGAGGACACCATGTCGCGTATGGAGAGCCATAAACCTAAACATTGGAGCTCCCCCACAATTTTCCCCATTTTGGAAACTAGACCCCCCAAGGAACTTATCTAGATGCATATTGAGCTCTTTGAACCCTCAGGTGCTACACAAATTGATCCGTAAAAATGAAAAAGTACTTTTTTTTCAAAAAAAATTTGTTTTGGCCTCAATGTTTTCATTTTCACATGAGCAACAGGATAAAATGCATCCTAAAATGTGTTGGGCAATTTCTCCTGAGTACACCGATACCTCATATGCGATCATAAATCATTGTTTGGGCGCATGGCGGAGCTTGAAAGGGAAGGAGCGCCATTTGAGTTTTTGAATGGAAAATTAGCTTCAAAACTCAAATTGCGCTCCTTCCCTTTTGAGCCCTGCCGTGCGCCCACACAGTGTTTTATGGCCACATATGAAGTATCGGTGTACTCAGGAGAAATTTTCCAATAAATTTTGGAATGCATTTTATCCTGTTGCACATGTGAAAATGAAAAAATTGAGGCTAAAAGAACATTTTTGTTGGAAAAATTAAAATGTACATTTTTTGTTTTCACTTTGCTTTAGTTCCTGTGAAGCACCTGAAGGGTTAATAATCTTTAGCTTGAGGGATGTAGTTTTTGGAATGGTCTCACTTTTGGGTGTTTTCTGTCATGTACGCCCCTCAAAGGGACGTCAAATGTGATTTGATCACTAAAAAATAGTTTTTTTTAAAATTTTGCTGGAAAAATGAGAAATTGTTGCTGAACTTTGAACCCTTATAACTTCCTAACCCAAATCTTTTTTTTTCCAAAATTGTGCAAATGTGAAGTAGACATGTTGTAAATGTTATGTATTAACTATTTTGTGTCACATAACTCTCTGGTTTAACAGAATAAAAATTAAAAATTAGAAAATTGTGAAATTTTCAAATTTTTTGCCAAATTTTATATTTTTTCACAAATAAATGCAAAAATTATCGACCTAACTTTACCACTAACAGGAAGCCCAATATGTTATGAAAAAACAATCTCGGAATCGCTAAGATCCGTTGAAGTATTCCAGAGTTATTACCTCATAAAGGGACACTGGTTAGAATTGCAAAAAACGGTCTGGTCATTAAGGTGGAAATTGGCTCCGTCACTAAGGGGTTAACACATTAACCTTTTGTTCATCCCTGCAGCAGCAGGGATGACCAAAGCATCAGGCAACCAGATTGCACATTATGGAGTAATCCGGTTACCAGATGCGGTTTTAGGGACACATTAAGAATGCAAAATGTGTCTGAAGAGACATGAGATTACCACATCCGGACATGGATGCGGTAACCGCATTTTGCATTCTAAATGTCTTTCAATGCCCCTTAACCAAAGAGTTGCATTCCCGCTTAGGGTTTTGGCACCCATGAAGTTTAAGTACATATTGTATAATATCTCCTGAAAAAAATTAATCAAGTGAAACAGCTTTGTTCTATAGAGACTCATGTTAAATGCAAAAGAGCAAGTGATAAACAATAATTTAAAACAAGAAACAATAAAAAAAAAACAATAGCTTGCTGAAACACTGGTATTGCCACACTTTATATTAAATTAATAGGGCAACACATTTTGACTCACCTGTGGTAAATCACAATTGATAATCACCTGTGATAAATAGTGCTCATGTGACATGAACTAGACAATGTATGATGACTTCAGTGTTTTAAAAAGCCACAGGTTAGGCCCTGTTAGTTTGTCACCTTGGTGAAGACAGAGGAGCTGTCTGAGAACATCAAAACTGCTATTATTAGCAAACACAAGACTTCCAAAGGGTATAAGGTCATCCCCAAAGACTCTGGTATCCCAGTTTCAACAGTGCCCAATTTTAGGAAGTTTGCCAAGTGTGTAACCATCGAGAACCTCACTGGATGTGGAGAAAGGGGGGAAATTGACAAGAGATGTCTTCAAAGGTTGGTGGGAATGGTGTAAAAAACACCACAACAAATATCTAAAGACCTGAAAGCCAACTTGGAACAGTCTGGGGCAATGATTTCAGCAAATACCATAAACTGCTCATTAAACCCAGCAGAGCTTTATGGGAAAAAGCCATGAAAGAATCTATTGCTGATGAAAAGACATGAAAAAGAATGACTGATCAAATAATGCAAAGCAAAAAGAAAAAGGGGCGCAAATGTGTAGGATCCCCTTATTAAAAACGTCTAAGTGGCGTGGGTAGGTGGCCACTCACCTTATCGGGTTGTGCAAGTCCTGCACAACCCGGTTTACCAGCCTCCGCCGACGGTGGTGTGTGTGCTGCCTCTCCGCTCTCCTCTCTCCTGGTCCTCGAAACAGGACATATCCGGTCACGTGACTGCGAAACTGAAATAGCGTCACTGCTCTTTGTTGTGGGTTACCAGGGAAAAGCTAGGTCCTGAAGGCAGATCGTTTGTGCTGTTCCTGAGCTGCTCCAGCTGCCAGTCCCTCTCAAAGGGAGTATTTTTCATGCAAATTAATAGTAATGGCGGTCTGGTTAGGAGCGCTCTAAGGATCAAGCAGACATATAACATGTTTTCATAAATGGCAAACCTTTTATTGATTTCTTAGCTCCCATCACAGCTCCACTACGCGTTTCAACTGTATAAACAGTCTTCATCAGGTGGGTGGTGTCAAACTACCTGATGAAGACTGTTTATACAGTTGAAACACAGAGTGGAGCTGTGAGGGGAGCTAAGAAATCAATAAAAGGTTTGCCATTTATGAAAACATCTGTCTGCTTGATCCTTAGAGTGCTCCTAACCAGTTCGCCATTACTATTTATTTGCATGACTGATCAAATAGTACCTTGACAAACCACAGTCCTTCAGGAAAAATTTTCTGCGGACAGATAAAACAAAAATAGACTTATTTGGCAATGCAATGCAAACGATTGGGTATAAACAGCACAATAAAGCCTATAAGGAAAAGAACACCCTACCAATAGGTTAGCATGATGGAGGATTCATAATGCTGTGGGGTTGTTTGATGCATTCGGTACTGGAGCCCTTGACCGTATCATAGGAATGATAAAATCAGAGAATTATCAAGAGATTTTATAGTGAATTATCCTCTCCATTGTAAGTGGTGGAAAACTACTGTTTGGGCACACAGCAGGGCTCAGAAAGGAAGGTGCACCATTCGAGTTTTGAACTGCAAAAGTGCGTGGAATAGATAGATGTCAGGTCGAATTTGCACAAATAGTAGTTGAACCCCACAAGTCCCCCCATTTTGCAAACTAGATCCCTCAAAGAATTTACTTATTTTTGTGGTGAGATCCTTGTACCCCCAGGTGCTTCACAGAATTTTATGATGTTGAAAATAATAAATATTTTTTTTTTAACCACAAAATTGTTACTTTTGCCCCAGTTTTTTGGGTGCACAGCAGGGCTCAGAAGGGAAAGAGCAACATTTTGGCTTAAATAGATTATAGACACCATGTCATATTCGAAGATCTCCTGACATGCCAAACATCAGACCCCACACAAATGACCCCATTTGACAAACTGCACCCTTCAATGAATTTATATAGCTGTACAGTAAGTATATTATTACAACAGCTGTTTCACAACAGCTGTTTCACAAAATGTTATAATATTATGCAGTGAAGGAAAAATAATACAATTATTACCACTAAAATTTAGCTATGGCCCCAGATTTCCAATTTTCTCAGAAGTAATAGTTAAAAAAGGCCCATTAATGTGTTACATAATTTTTACAGTGCTGTTTGCCTGCACAACAGGGCTCAAGAGGGAAAGAGCGCTATTTGACTTTTGGAGCACAGATTTTCCTAGATAGGTTTCAAACTCCATTTGCCGAGCCCTTAAAGGGGAACTCCAGTGAGAGAAAACTTTTTAGCACAGTTCCTACTCTGCTACATGATGAAGCAGAGCTGTACAATGCAGTTCTAGGATCTATAGATTTCTTATGAATTAATAAAGCACACCTGCTCCTCTGCTCTGGCCCCCACCTCAGGGAATTTAGAATTTTTAGCCTGGCAGCTTCATGTTAGAGCAAAAAGCAGTAGGTATGTCAGGGGCATGGATGCTGGGAGTTGCAGGATCGCCTACATTCCAGTGAGGAGTGATGATGATGATCCATTGAAAGTTGGAGAGATACGAAGATACCATGTTCCTATGGGGAAGGGGAGACCATGCAGAGCTGAATCGATCAATATAATGATTTGCTCCTGCTCCCAGCCTCACAATAACAGTACACATTATGCATCATCATATAGCAGAGGATCACAGCATGTATTTGTATCTGCTTGGTGACATTATTGCTATTTAACCCCCTGTCACATAGGATGGTAGATCAGGGGCTGGATTGTACTGTATGTGTGAGCAAGGGGCCAGTGTCCATGCCCCCTGCCATGCCCCCTCCCTTTACAGAAATGTGAGGGGGCTTGAATGTAGGCTGATCCTGAAGCTCCCAGCATCCACACCCCCGACACACCTCCTCTTCTCTGCTCCTAGATGAAGCTGACATGCAGAAAACTAGGGGTCCATTAGGTGGGGGGCAGAGCAGGGGAGCCGGTATGATTTTATTGAATTATAAGAGATCTATAGATCCTAGAACTGCAGTGTACAGCTCTGCTTCATCATGTAGGAGGGCAGGAACTGTACTAAAAAGTTTTCTCTCACTGGTGTTCCCCTTTAAGTGCCAGAAACCAGAAGCCACATCAAGTGATCACATTTTGGAATTTACACCCCTCTTGGAATTCATCTATGGATGTAGCGATGATTTTGTCTCTGAAAAAGAAACATTTTGGTACCGTGTTATCCAGTTGAAAAAATGTTGATTGCTCTTAGTGGGAGAAACAAGATAACAATCTTGTAGTTGTGATACCTTTTAATGGGTAACAAAAATAAAATAAGTGATGTTACAAGGTGAGCTTTCGAGACGTCTTAGGTCCCTTCATCATGCATGGAATGACAAAATATTGAAACACTGCACACTAGAATGAATGGACATTTAACCAAATAAACAAAAATGCCTGGACATTTAGCTAAATAAGTGAAGCAGCCTGGAGAGGGTCCTTAATCAGCCAGGCTGTGTCTTTGAACAAGATTGTTCAGATGTTATAATGAGCTATAAAACCATTGCTTTGATTTAAACCATCCTGGATAGAGGACTCAGTGACCTGAGTTAACCCCCCTTACAATGCCTCAGCACTCCGGCGTTGAGGGTTTAATAAAGATACAGACCCTAAATGTATTTTTTTAATGAATTTTTCCCAAAAAATTTGATCTGGGCTACGCCGTATTTTTGTGTACAGCAGACCGGAACGGGATGCCTCCAACCCCAGATGCCTATTTGTACGTGCCTGGAAACAGAAATAGAAGCAAGCCCTTTTTTTTAATTATTTCATGAATGTCATGAAATAATAAAAAAGGAAAAAAGCGTGGGGCTTCGTGCTACTTCTATGTCCAGCCAGGTACAGCTAGGGAGCTGGGGCTAGAATCTGCAGCGCAGGGAGGCCCAAGCTTTCTAGGTACCCCCCTCTGCGAATTGCAGCCTGCAGCCACCCCAAGAGATAGCATGTTCATTAAAGCACCATCCTCTGGCACTGTATCCAGCTCAATCAGGGCCCTGGTGCGGTGGCTCACTAGGTAATAAACAGGTTAGGACCAGCTTTGTGTTATCAGCTGGCCCTAAGCCCGAAATTCATGGGGTCACGCCAATAATAGACATGACCGCCATGAATTTCTAGTGAATTTTGTAAAAAAAAAACACAACAGACAGAAATATTTTTTTATTAGTAATAAAACAAAAAAGACACTTAGACTCCATCTTTAATTATTAAAAAATCCTCTTTTTTATTAAAAAAGCCTCTTCTATCCGACGTAGTCCCAAAACGCAATTTCAGCGCTGCTACGTCAATCTGGATAGACACAGACGTCTATGCAGAGTGCTAGCAGGCTGACAACTGAGTATGACAGTCAGGGTTCACCCCAGGTCATTTCTCAGGCTATGACCGCGGGTGAACCCTGCTGTCACAGCCGAACTCTGCCGCCGGCCGCTGGAGATTGTCGAGCGCCGGCAGAGCAGTGAATAAATCTGAAGTTAATGACTTCCGGTTTATTCACTGCTCTTTCGGCTCTCGGCAATCTCCAGCGCGGCTCAGACCAGGAAAGCCGGCGGTGAAGTCCTCTTCACACCGCCGGCTTCCCGCCTCTGTTTTTCTCTCCCCGCTCCCGGTACTGCGCTCCCCCTCCCTGTAGGTGCTTCCCCCGCCCGGTACTAATGTTAAAACACTTATTACATTAATTTTCAATGGTGTTCGACGTGATCGACGGTGTTCGATAAACATTCGATGAACACACATCAAATTCGACGAATCGAATATAATTTGAACACCGGGGTGGTGGCTCATCTCTAGTGTCAATACGTTTTTTTGGATTGTTGGATAGTGAGGAGATCAGGGTGGTGAAGTAGGTTTGCTTGGCAAGATGAAGGGCAGAGTTGTAGGTTTTTAGCATGAATTTGTAATGGATAAAGTCTTCTGGTGAGCTGGTTTTCCTCCATAGGCGTTCAGCACTTCTAGAGCATCACTGGTGGAATAGAGTTTGTGATGTGAGCCAAGGTTGTTTTGTTCTATGTTTGGAGGTTCTGAGGGTGAGGGGTGCTACTTGGTCCAGAGTGTTTCTGAGAGTGCCATTGTAGTGATTTACTGCCAGATCTGGACAGGAGAGTAAAGAGATTGGGGACAGTGATGAGATGAGAGAGTCTGTGAGTATATGAGGGTTGATGGCCTGTAGGTTTCTGGTTGTGTGATAGGTAGGGGTGTGCTGTTGTGGGCAAGGGTGAGTGAGCATGAAGGAGAGGATGTTATGGTCAGAGAGGGGAAGAGGTGAGTTATCTAAGGAGGAGGTTGAGCTAAGCCGGACAAAAACCAGGTCAAAGATGTTACCATCTTTGTGTGTCTCTGAGGTTGAAAGCTAAGCGAGGCCAAGAGAGGTGGTTAGAGATAGGAGCTGGGATCCAGATGGGGAGGTGGGGCTGTTTATTGGGATGTTAAAGTCTCCCAGAATGAGGTTTGGTAATTCTGAGGACATGAAGTGCAGCAGCCTGGCGGAGAAATGACCAAGGTAGTGGGTGGGTGACCCTGGCAGGCAGTATACCAGTGATACTCTGAGGGGGAGAGGATGGATAGCCTACAGGTGTGAACCTCAAAAGAGGGGAATGAGAATGATGGGGCTGGAGGGATGACCTGGAAAGTACATTGTGGCGACAGGAGTAAGCCAACTCCACCACCATGTTTGTTCCCAGGCCTCGGGGAATGAGAGAAATGTAAGCCACCATGAGAAATAGCAGCAGGGGAAGCAGTGTCTGAGTCATGGATCCAGGTATAGTGAGAGGCCAGGAGATTAAGAGAGTTAGTGAGAAAGTAGTTGTGAATGAAGGGACATTTGTTGCACACAGACCGTGGATTCCAGAGAGCACAATTAACAGAGGGGGATGAAGGTGTATAAGTAATAGTAATAAGGCTAGTGGGGTTTCTATGTGAGGTTAGGGAGGGGTTGAAGTTAGCAGAGAGGGGACCAGGATTTGGAGAAATATCACCTGACAGGAGCAGCAGTAAAAAGAGAGAGAGTCGTTTTTGGATTTAGGACTTGGTTTATTATGAAAAACTTTTGAAGATGATGATGAAGATGCTGAAGATAACATGAGAGCTGTACATAGAGTAGGGCAGGAGAGAGGGGCTTATGTGAATGAGTGGTGATGGAGGGGGGATAGGGTGGTAAAAGTGGGTGGTGAAAGCACATAAGAAAACAAACAATGAAATAAAAATCATGGCAAACATTAGTAGTGATAGAGTTATACACATTGCTTGAGTGGCCCTCTATGTCGTTACCTTCCAGCCTAACCCAGTCAATTACGGTCGATATCAGGTCTATTTGACTGAATTCAATTCCAGATATTGTGCCATGAGAGGGTTTGGAATAGGATGTGAGTTCATTAGAAAAATATCATAGCAAGCAGATATCTAGTACCTTCCACTTCCAGCAAATTCCAGTCCAATTCAGTCAAATTCCTTTCTATGCACTTATGTGAGGCACTTGGGTGAGGGACATGGCAGACACATCCTGGCAGATGTGAGAATAGTACATTTATAATAATACAATTGGATTCAGCTGAAATTAGAGAGGAGGGGAGGGAGCTGGAGTTCAATAGGCTAATCAGAAGTGAAAGCAAATGGCACATTTAAACAAAGGATCATAAACTTAGGTATGTAGCATGAGCAATGGGATGAGAAGTTACAAGCATAATCAGATGAAGTATTTCAGCAATGAAAAGGAACATACCGCACTATACATATAGAAATGTAACAGGAAAAGAAGTCAGACACTATTGCTGCAATATTTCAGCGATGAAAATGAACATACTTATGGAAAATGGAGAATGAAGATGATGATTAGTTGATTGTCAGACAGCAGCGGTATAAAATGACCAGGTATATCTTATTAATCTATGAATTCAGTCAAATTGATTTCTATACAATTAGTGAGGCACTCGGGTGAGGGACATGGCAGACACGTCCTGTCAGACGTAAGAATAGTACATTTATAATGTACTATTGATGAAAAAGGGCATTGTAGTAAGTTGTAATAGCTTTACAAAATGAAAAATTAGCAAAATTGCTTTATTAATATAGTTTATTAATCTGAAAAAGACATTATTTTCATTCAAATATGGTGACATAAAAAAGTTATGGCTTCTGGGATGCAATGATGTATAATAATATAGTCATAACTCATTGCATACATTTGGACTTTATTTTTGAAAACTCTCTGAATCGTTCTGCATGATATGAAGATGCCATTTGAGTAGGTGCATCATTTTTAATATTATTTGAAGGAAATGAAAACCAAATCACATCGCTACACTGAGCTTCCTAAAATATTAATCCACCTGTGCAGAATTTCCTATTTTAGTTGTGTATGTGTGAAATTTGGAATAAATATTCTAACAGTTAATAAGCATAAATTTGCTTTGTTTTTTACAGGCATTGAGTTTGATGTCTTATTTTTGAATAGTTTAAAATTGGCTTCAATGTTTAATCTTTGTAATAAGTTTGTATGCATATAGACATAACAACCCTTGTGGCGACTGTTATCTCCCAAGGGGAGAGAAACAGCCACGGCACCAAGCGCCACAGAACCAGCACCATAATGATGTCACTGCCCTCCCAATCTCCCAATGTGACAGCATCAGGGCACCATCTAGAATATATATATATATATATATATATATATATATATATATATATATATATATATAAAGAGAAAAAGACCAGACAGCCTCTCCTTTAAGCTTTTCAGCCCAGGTGCAAATCTATATAGCTGTATTATATATATAACAAAAATGGTAGCAGCACACTGGTTAGGTCAATGCATGCTAACATTGATCTTTATAGATGTTATTTAGTGTTATTTTTGAGAAAAAACTAAAAACTAAAAAGTTTTTTCAAAAAAACTCAGATGTAAAATATTTTTTTTCGTTTTTTTCCGTATTTTATGGTTCTTTGCGCATGCCTTGGACAATATATGCCAGCCCTTCAACCACGTCTCGGTGACCATAACTCTGAAGGCTCCCTATCTACTCTAGAAGCCTCTCTCGTACCCCTGGGGGTCTCTGTTTCCGTGGACGGTAGTAGGAGACATACCTCTTCAGTAGGACCCAGTGGTAGGGAGGCAGGAGGGCAAGTCCAGCAGCAGAGCCAGCTTGCTCTGCACACAATAAATGAAGGAAAAAGACCAGACAGCCCCTCCTTTAAGCTTTTCAGCCCAGGTGCAAATCTATATAGCTGTATTATATATATACTTGTCAGTGCCCCTTACTACACCTGTAAGAGGGGTGCAGTACCCCTGTGGTGACTAGATCCGCAAGGGCGCCACACTTGGCATGGTTTACCCCCTTTTATTGGCAGTCCTGCTCACTTATTTTTTCCATATACTGTATATATATATATATATATATATATATATATATATATATATTTATTCTTTTTTTTTACACTGGTATTGCAGCACCAGGAAGGAAAGCTTGGGAAATTAAGGAAGTCATATGATGGATACACATTTTAGTAATATGGGAATCATTACAAAAAGGAAACATCTCGATTTTAAAGTAAAAGCAAAAGTCGTTATTCCCAATCCTGTAAAAGCATTCATTTCATGCACAGGTGAGCTTCAACAGCATGATGTTTACCTGCTTCCTTTTTGAAGCCCATTCCCTTAACACATCGTAGTAATCAACACAATCACATGGAACATACATAAAAAATGTAAAGCTACACCAATAACTTATAAAACACTGATAAATAATTTTTATCATTAAAGGGAACCTGTCAGGTAGTTTAAACTGCCTAAACTATAGCTACCTGTCCTTGTTAAACAGAACCACAGTAATGTATTCCTATCCATTATGTATGTCAATAAAAGTAACCAAATTCATAAGATATTTTAGGAATATTTCTGGACTTCATTATCATGGGACTAATCGTACATATGACAATTGTAACTATTCCCCCAGAGGAAGACACAAAACACAATTCTAGAGTCCCAGATTACAATAATGCATATTTATTATATAAGACAAGTACGATACAAAAAATCAGAAGCATGTGATATTCCTGTTATATATACACAAGCAGTTCATATAGGACGCACCCTGATGAAGGATTTCTGAAATGCGCATTGGGTGTAGGCGCAGATAGAGCAGAGAGCAGGAAGCAGGTATGATTCATGCGGTCATCTTGCTGTAATATGCTGATGGGTGGGTGATGTGTATTTACAGTGCTATTGTGCAGACGGCCTGATACCATTGTAAAGTGTGCCCCATGTTCAGTCACATATATATATATGTATATATATATATGTATAATATCCTATGTAAAACATAGCTAGTGGATATATAAGTGCCCTGATTGTGTGAGGGAGACTTACTTATTTAATAGCACAGTCACTTTAACCATTAGCTTGGTACCGTGTTTCCCCGAAAGTAGGGCGCCCCCGAATGTAAGGCATGCTTTGGGGGGCCCCTACTTTCTAATATAAGCCACCCCCCCGAATGTAAGGCGTACCTGTCCGGATCACATCACCGGATCTGTGGCACTGCGGCACCGCTCCCCGTGCCCCCGCTGTCCCCACTGTCAGTCCCCGCCAATACGCTGTGCCCTGGAGCTCCGGCACTCTCTCCTTCTCTCCACTCCGCCCACGAGCCCTGCGCCAATCATAGCGCAGGAATCGGCCAGCTGACGTCAGTCCTGGGCTGTGATTGGCCCAGGGCTCCTGCGCTGTGATTGGCCCTGGGCTCCGGCGCTGTGATTGGCCCTGGGCTCCGGCGCTATGATTGGCCCAGGGCTCCGGCACTGTGATTGGCCCAGGGCAGGAGCCAATCACAGCCCAGGACTGACGTCAGCTGGCCCGTGTGCACCACCAAAGCAGCAGAGGAAAAAAAAGAAAGAGGTAAGGTAAGAAAGTGAAAGTGTGTGTGTGTGTGTGTGTGAGATGTGTATGTGTTTGTGTGAGATGTGTGTGTGTGTGTGATGTGTGTGTGTGTGAGATGTGTGTGTGAGATGTGTGTGTGTGTGAGATGTGTGTGTGTGAGATGTGTGTGTGTGTGAGATGTGTGTGTGTGAGATGTGTGTGTGTGAGATGTGTGTGTGTGAGATGTGTGTGTGTGTGAGATGTGTGTGTGTGTGTGTGAGATGTGGCAGGCTGTCATTTTGTCATTTGTCTTTTTTTTTTTGGCTAATATAAGACACCCCCCGAAAGTAAGACATGTCGGTCTTTTTGGACCCAAAAAAAATATAAGACGGTGTCTTACTTTCGGGGAAACACGGTATAAATGATATAATAATTTTTGGATACCTCTTCCTATATGAACTGCTTGTGTATATATAACGGAAATATCACATGCTTCTGATTTTTTGTATCGCACTTGTCTTATACTGTATAATAAATATGCATTATTGTAATCTGGGACTCTAGAATCTTGTTTTGTGTCTTCCTCTTGGGGAATAGTTACAGCTACCTGTCCTTGCAGTTTCCTACTATATTTCTAATCATCCCTGTCTCAGATAAATGGCTAGTGTAATCTACTATATAATTACCTAAGGTGTCTGTCGGTCACAGAAATCGTGCACCAGAAAGAGGCCGCCCATTGGAAGCGCAGACTATGCCTGTGCTGCTCCGGCCTCGCCCACCACGCCGCTTTTTCCTCCATCCTCCTCTCCTCCGCCGCTCTGTGCTCCATCCTCCTCCTGCCACTCCGTCCTCTCCCTGCCTGTGCTGCTCCGGCCTCCCCCACCCTGCCGCTTCGTCCTCCATCTTCCTCTCCCCCGCTGCTCTGTGCTTCGTCCTCCCCCTGCTGCTTCATCCTCCCTCTGCCTGTGCTGCTCCGGCCCCCCCACCCCGCCGCTTCGTCCTCCATTCTCCTTTCCCCCGCTGCTCTGTGCGCTGTCCACCCTCTGCCGCTCCGTCCTCCCCCTGCCTGTGCCGCTCCATCCTCCCCCACCGCTTCCTCCTTTGTCCTCCTCCCCTCCGCCACTCTATCCTCCGTCCTCCCCCTACCTGTGCTGCTCCATCCTCCACCACCCCACCGCTTCGTCCTCCGTATTCCCCCCTCCGCTCTGTGCTCCATCCTCCTCCTGCCGCTCCGTCCTCCCCCTGACCGTGCCACTCCATCGTCCCCCACCCCACCACTTAATCCTCCTTCCTTTGTCCTTCTCCCCCTCCACCACTCCATCCTCTACCCTCCCCCTGCCTGTGCTGCTCCATCCTCCCCCATCCCGCCGCTTCGTCCTCCATCCTCCTCTCCCCCGCCGCTCTGTGCTCCGTCCTTCCACTGCCTGTGCCACTCCATCCTCCCCACCCCACCGCTTCCTCCTCTTTCCTTTGTCCTTCTCCCTTCCGCCACTCCATCCTCCGTCCTCCCCCTGCCTGTGCTGCTCCGTCCTCCCTCACCCCGCTGCTTCGTCCTCCGTCCTCCTCCTGCCGCTCCATCCGCCCCCTGCCTGTGTCACTCTATCCTCACCCCCCTCCACTTCCTCCTTCTTCCTTTGCCCTCCTCCCCCTCCGCCACTCCATCCTCCGTCCTCCCCCTGCCTGTGCTGCTCCGTCTTCCGCCATCCCGCCGCTTCGTCCTCTATCCTCTTCTCCCCTGCCGCTCTGTGCTCCGTCTTCCCCTGCCTGTGCCGCTCTATCCTCCCCCACTCCACTGCTTCCTCCTCTTTCCTTTGTCCTCCTCCCCTCCGCCACTCCATCCTCCATCCTCCCCCTGCCTGTGCTGCTCCATTCTCCCCCACCCCGCTGCTTAGTCCTCTGTTCTCCTCCCCCCTGCCGCTCTGTGCTCTGTCCTCCTCCTGCCGCTCTGTACTCCCCCTGCCTGTGCCACTCCATCCTCCCCCACCCCACCACTTCCTCCTCCTTCCTTTATCCTCCTCCCAACCGCCACTCCAGCCTCCGTCCTCCCCCTGCCTGTGCTACTCCGTCCTCCCCCACCCCGCTGCTTTGTCCTCTGTCCTCCTCCCCCCTGCCGTTCTGTGCTCTGTCCTCCTCCTGCTGCTCTGTACTCCCCCTGCCTGTGCCACTCCATCCTCCCCCACCCCACTGCTTCCTCCTCCTTCCTTTGTCCTCCTCCCAACCGCCACTCCAGCCTCCGTCCTCCCCCTGCCTGTGCTACTCCGTCCTCCCCCACCCCGCTGCTTTGTCCTCTGTCCTCCTCCCCCCTGCCGTTCTGTGCTCTGTCCTCCTCCTGCTGCTCCGTACTCCCCTGCCTGTGCCACTCCATCCTCCCCCCACCCCACCGCTTCCTCCTCCTTCCTTTGTCCTCCTCCCCTCCGCCACTCCATCCTCCGTCCTCCCCCTGCCTGTGCTGCTCCGGCCTCGCCCACCCGCCGCTTTGTCCTCCATCCTCCTCTTCACCGCCGCTCTGTGCTCCATCCTCCTCCTGCTGCTCTGTCCTCCCCCTGCCTGTGCTGCTCCAGCCTCCCCGACCCCGCTGCTTCGTCCTCCATCCTCCTCTCCGCCGCTGCTCTGTGCTCCATCCTCCCCCTGCCTGTGCCGATGCATCCACCCCCACCGCTTCCTCCTCTTTCCTTTGTTCTCCTCCCCTCCACCACTCCATCCTCCATCCTCCCTCTGCCTGTACTGCTCCGTCCTCCCCCACCCCGCTGCTTCGTCCTCTGTCCTCCTCCCCCGTCGCTGTGCTCTGTACTCCCCCTGCCTGTGCCACTCCATCCTTCCCCACCACACACTTCCTCCTCCTTCCTTTGTCCTCCTCCCCTTCGCCCCCCCCGTCCTTTCTCTGCCTGTGCTGCTCCGTCCTCCCCCACCCTGTCGCTTCGTCCTCCGTTCTCCTCCCCTCCGCAGGTCTGTGCTTCGTCCTCCCCCAGCTTGTGCTGCTTTGTCCTCCCCCACCCCGCCACTTCGTCTTCTGTCCTCCTCCCCCCAATGCTCTGCACTCTGTCCTCCCCACCCCACCGCTTCCTCCTCCTTCCTTTGTCCTCCTCCCCTCCGCCACTCCATCCTCCATCCTCCCCCTGCCTGTGCTGTTCCGGCCTCTCCCACCCCACCGCTTCGTCCTCCATCCTCCTCTCCCCCACTTCTCTGTGCTCTGTCCTCCCCCTGCCGCTTTGTCCTCACCCTGCCTGTGCCGCTCCATCCTCCCCCACCCCGCTCCTTCGTCCTCCGTCCTCCTCCCCCCACCACTCTCTGCTCCATCCTCCCCTTGTCTGTGCCACTCCATCCTCTCCCACCCCGCCGCTACCTCCTCCGTCCTCCATCCTCCTCCCCCCTACCGCTGCATCATCCCTCCTCCCCCCGCCACTCTGTCCCCCCCTACCTGTGCCCCTCCATCCTCCTCCCCCTGCCACACCATCCTCGCCCCGCCACTCCGTCCTCAAAGTCCCTCCCTATTCAGCCCTCACCACCTTACCCATGTAATCCCTATTTCTATATTCTAGAATACCCGATGTGTTCGAATCGGGCCACCATCTAGTGTTGTAATAAATACTTTCAATAACTTACATATTCCCTGCAGGGTCTAGATGTATGGGTATTTCCTTTGTGGCTCCATGCCGTCCTCCTTGCCTCGTAATCACGTCCCGGTGGGCATATTAACATAGGCTCCAAGCGTTCACTCAGCATCAGAAAGCTGTGTGCTCATTCCAGGGATAACACCACCGGTGTCATTTCCGGTCCTGCGCATTGCACTGCTATGTTAGGTGTACCATATGAGGCTTAATCATGAGCAGTGCCCATAATTAGAAACCTGCATTAGTACACCTAATATAGCAGCACAATGCACAGGAACAAAAATTACGCCGGTGGTGTAAATCCTGGAATGAGCACACAGCTTTCTGATGCTAGTAACGCGATTGGAGCCTTTGCTGAAACGCCCACTGGTATGTGATTGCCAGGTAAGGAGGACGGCATGGAGCCACAAAGGAAATACATTTTTTCTGCAGGGTCTAGACGTGTTGGTAAGTTAGGCTAGGGACACATTTAGCAGTTCACTTACGTTAGATGGATTTAGTTACTGCAGAGGGAAGACTGCAGTATTGGCCAGCGTTAACGTCGGGTGCTGAGAGCAAACGCTGCTCCATAGTAACCCGATGTTTACCATGGATGCAGCCACACAGGAAGCCCCAGGAACTGCGCTTTAGCAGAGCGCGCAGAAAAACATTGCAGATGTTTTCCTGTGTGCTCTGCTAAAGCGCAGTTCCCAGGGCTTCCAGTGTGGCTGCATCTATGGCAAACATCGGGTTACTATGGAGCAGCGTTTGCTCTCAGCACCCGACGTTACTGCAGTAACGGCATCTGACAAATGTAAGTCACAGGCTGAGTGTGGCCCTAGCCTTAATGAAAGCATTTTTTAAAGCATTACACTATCTGAGACAATGATGATTTGAGATGTAGTAGGAAGCTGTATGAACAGGTAGCAATAGGTTAGGCTGTATAAACTACCTGACAGGTTCCCTTTAAGACTCAATTGGTCCTGCATTTTTGTGCAAATAATCCATCGACTGTAGCTTCTCCTCTTAGTAAGAGTTTATGTAATCTTTGCCCTATGGAAGGAGGTTAACCCTGTCAATATCAGCAAGATTTAACACTTCAGGGTCTACATTGTGTGCTTCATGGACAAGCTTAATTAAATGGGGAGAACCCTTTCCTAAATGAATGGATTTATAATGCTCTTTGAATCTCACATAAAGAGGTCTGATAATTTTTCCAATATAAAATATACCTCAGGGACAAAGCTCCACGTAGACAATGAATATGTTTTTATCATTAAATAAACCTGGAAACTTGATGTATCTCACTACCAATTAAGAGGGGATTTTTTATCTCTTGGAAGAAAGGGCCGTTCACACCTGACGTTACCGACAGGACAAGCTTGATTATAGCCAGTTAGGATCTGATTTTATTTGATTCCCAATTAAAATGTCTTTGGGATTATTACATCTCCTGTAGGTAATTAATGGTCTGAAAGATGCTATCTCTGCCAAATCTGTTACTTTTCAATAAATACTAGTTTTTATCAATAGCTGACCGAAAAGCTCTGTCTAAGGGTCCAAACTTAAAAAAAAAAAATATATACATTTTTCCTCCATTTTTCCCTTTGCATTTTTTATTTCTTACAGAATATGTATAGCACTTACAGTATATATGTGTTTATTAAACAAGTTATTTTCCTTTGGACCTGTGAGGGTCAGGTAATGTGTTTTTACTGACTACTTCAACCACCCTTTAAATAATCACATGACCCATCACCTGACAACATCTATAGAGTTCATTCTATTATAGAGTATCCTGGTGTGTGGAGATCTTCTGTTGCTTCTGGAGACCTGCTGGCTGGGAGATGAGCATTTTGTAGCTTTGGAGTTTGACTACAGCCTTCAAGTTTTTGTATTCATTTTTTATTCTATTTGTATAGGGTTTTACCACTCCTTTCCCAGCCCCACCTGGGTGAGGGAGAGGGAATATTAGACTAGGGCTGACCAGGAGAAGGTCAAGAGTGGCTGCGCAGACATCCTCACCTTCATAGGTACTGTATCTCTGGGATAAGGGACAGCTAGGGCCCATCTAACCTAATGAGCAGTGTAGGAGACGCTTAGGCTGATGGGTCTATTGCTCAGCCAAATATCTCCAATAGTATAGTAAAACAAAATGACTAGCACCTCCAAACAGAACAAAGCAAGTGTGAACAGAGATGCTATGACTGTATAATACACAAAAAATGAATAAAGCAACACTCACCTGGACTAAAAGTCTAATACATTAAAACTAAGTAAAAAGATTTGTAGGAACTTGGTCTAGCAGCCTCATTGGTAATCTGGGGCAAACAGACCGGATTCATGTCAAACTCTTTCTATGTGCCTATCTTTTCTTACTAGTAGGCCCAATGTAGCATCGCAACAATGAGTTTGTGCCAGGCCTATTATTCACAAGTGGTAGGGGATTGTTTCAATGGTTTCAATCCTTCAGCATTGGATTACCACTTCAGGTGCTAGACGAACATTGTTAATATCCCTATCTATCTATCTATCTAACTAGAAAAAAATTCTCTGCAGCACTCAGCTACTACCAATGTGCAAACATGCTAACAAGCGGTATATATTTGAGGAAAAAATTTAAAAACTTACGTTTTTTTCAAAAAACTCAAAATCTTATTTTTTTATTTTCTTGGGGTTCTTGGTACGCACATTGGCCAATGTCCGTTTGCTCATCAGCCGCGACAAGGCGACCCCAGGTCTGATGAGTCCTAACGCTGACATCCCTGTCCTCCTTTTCCTCCCTATCCCACTCTCAAGTGGGCGGACACCATCTCAACCTAAGACCACCTGTGGGTGATGAGGGTGCAAGTTGCAGTCATGGAGCCAGATTCTCCATTCGTTATACACAAAACAGAAAAAAACTGCACAGCACTCACAGACTAATGTGAACTGGTGCCAGCAGGGACACTGGGTCATACAACTAGAAAAAAATTCTCTGCAGCACTCACCTACTACCAATGTGCAAACATGCTAACAAGCGGTATATATTTGAGGAAAAAATTTAAAAACTTACGTTTTTTTCAAAAAACTCAAAATCTTATTTTTTTATTTTCTTGGGGTTCTTGGTACGCACATTGGCCAATGTCCGTTTGCTCATCAGCCGCGACAAGGCGACCCCAGGTCTGATGAGTCCTAACGCTGACATCCCTGTCCTCCTTTTCCTCCCTATCCCACTCTCAAGTGGGCGGACACCATCTCAACCTAAGACCACCTGTGGGTGATGAGGGTGCAAGTTGCAGTCATGGAGCCAGATTCTCCATTCGTTATACACAAAACAGAAAAAAAACTGCACAGCACTCACAGAATGTCTGTGAGTGCTGTGCAGTTTTTTCTGTTTTGTGTATAACGAATGGAGAATCTGGCTCCATGACTGCAACTTGCACCCTCATCACCCACAGGTGGTCTTAGGTTGAGATGGTGTCCGCCCACTTGAGAGTGGGATAGGGAGGAAAAGGAGGACAGGGATGTCAGCGTTAGGACTCATCAGACCTGGGGTCGCCTTGTCGCGGCTGATGAGCAAACGGACATTGGCCAATGTGCGTACCAAGAACCCCAAGAAAATAAAAAAATAAGATTTTGAGTTTTTTGAAAAAAACGTAAGTTTTTAAATTTTTTCCTCAAATATATACCGCTTGTTAGCATGTTTGCACATTGGTAGTAGCTGAGTGCTGCAGAGAATTTTTTTCTAGTTGTATGACCCAGTGTCCCTGCTGGCACCAGTTCACATTAGTCTGTGAGTGCTGTGCAGTTTTTTTCTGTTCTATCTATCTATCTATCTATCTATCTATCTATCTATCTATCTATCTACAGTGCGTTGTGAAAGCATTTGGCCCCCTTGAACTTTTCAACCTTTTGACACATTTCAGGATTCAAACATAAAGATATAAATTCTAATTTCTTTGTGAAGAAAAAACAACAAGTGGGACACAATCGTGAAGTGTAACGAAATTTTTTTGGATGCTTTAAACTTTTTTAACAAATGAAAAGCTGAAAAATGGGGCGTGCGATATTATTCGGCCCCTTTACTTTCAGTGCAGCAAGCTCACTCCAGAAGTTCAGTGAGGATCTCTGAATGATCCAATGTTGTCCTAAATGACTGCTAATGATAAATAGAATCCACCTGTGTGTAATCAAGTCTCCGTATAAACACACCTGCTCTGTGATAGTCTCAGGGTTCAGTGCAGAGAGCATCATGAAGACCAAGGAATACACCAGGCAGGTCCGAGATACTGTTGTGGTGAAGTTTAAAGCCGGATTTGGATACAAAAAGATTTCCCAAGTTTTATACATCTCAAGGAGCACTATGCAAGCGTTCATATTGAAATGGAAGGAGTATCAGACCACTGCAAATCTACCAAGACCCTGGCGTCCCTCTAAACTTTCTTCTTGAACAAGGAGAAGACTAATCAGAGATGCAGCTAAAAGGCCCATGATAACTCTGACTGAACTGCAGAGATCTGCAACTGAGTTGGGAGGGTCTGTCCATAGGACAACAATCAGTCTTTCACTGCACAAATCTGGCCTTTATGGGAGAGTGGCAAGAAGGAAGCCATTTCTCAAAGATATCCATAAAAAGTCTCATTTAAAGTTTGCCACAAGCCACCTGGGAGACACACCAAGCATGTGGAATAAGGTGCTCTGGTCAGATAAAACCAAAATCGAAATTTTTGGTCACAATGCAACACAACATGTTTGGCGTAAAAGCAACACAGCTCATCACCTTCAAAACACCATCCCCACTGTCAAACATTGTGGTGGCAGCATCATGGTTTGGGCCTGATTTTCTTCAGCAGGGACAGGGAAGATGGTTAAAATTGATGGGAAGATGGACGGAGCCAAATACAGGACCATTCTGGAAGAAAACCCGTTGGGAGTCTGCAAAAGACCTGAGAATGGGACGGAGATTTATCTTCCAACAAACAATGACCTCAAACATAAAGCAAAATCTACAATGGAATGGTTCAAAAATAAACGTATCCAGGTGTTAGAATGGCCAAGTCAAAGTCCAGACCTGAATCCAATTGAGAATCTGTGGAAAGAGCTGAAAACTGCTGTTCACAAAGTCTCTCGATGTGCAAAACTGAGTCATACCCCAAGCAACTTGCAGCTACAATTGCAGCAAAAGGTGGTGCTACAAAGTATTAACTCAAGGGGGCAGGATAATATTGAATGCCCCACTTTTCAGTACTTTATTTGTTAAAGTTTAAAATATCCCAAACATTTTGTTCCAATTCACGATTGTGTCCCACATGTTGTTTATTCTTCACAAAAAAATTTGAATTTATATCTTTATGTTTGAAGGCCTGAAATGTGATAAAAGGTTGAAAAGTTCAAGGAGGCCAAATTCTTTCACAAGGCACTGTATATATACAGTACAGACCAAATGTTTGGACACACTTTCTCATTCAAAGAGTTTTCTTTATTTTCATGACTATGAAATTAGTAGATTCACACTGAAGACATCTAAACTATGAATTAACACACATGAAATTATATACTTAACAAAAAGTGTGATACAACTGAAAATATGTCTTATATTCTAGGTTCTTCAAAGTAGCCACCTTTTGCTTTGATTACTGCTTTGCACACCCTTGGTATTCTCTTGATGAGCTTCAAGAGGTAGTCACTGGAAATGGTTTTCACTTAACAAGTGTGCCCTGTCAGGTTTAATAAGTGAGATTTCTTGCCTTATAAATGGGGTTAGGACCATCAGTTGTGCTGTGCAGAAGTCTGGTGGATACACAGGTGATAGTCCTACTGAATAGACTTTTAGAATTTGTATTATGGCAAGAAAAAAGCAGCTAAGATAAGAAATACGAGTGGCCATCATTACTTTAACAAATTAAGGTCAGTCAGTCTGAAAAATTGGGAAACTTTGAAAGTGTCCCCAAGTGCAGTTGCAAAAACCATCAAGCGCTACAAAGAAACTGGCTCACATGAGGACCGCCCCAAGAAAGAAAGACCAAGAGTCACCTCTGCTGCGGAGGATAAGTTCATCCAAGTCACCAGCCTCAGAAATCACAGGTTAACAGCAGCTCAGATAAGAGACCAGGTCAACAACTGTTAAGAAGAGACTTTGTGCAGCAGGCCTTCACGGTAAATTAGCTGCTAGGAAACCACTGCTAAGGACAGGCAACAAGCAGAAAAGACTTGTTTGGGCTAAAGAACACAAGAAATGGACATTAGACCAGGGGAAATCTGTGCTTTGGTCTGATGAGCCTAAGGAGGTGTAATGGTGATGGGGTGCTACGCCAGATGATCTGGCCTCCACAGTCACCAGACCTGAACTCAATCGAGATGGCTTGGGGTGAGATGGACTGCAGAGTGAAGGCAAAAGGACCAACAAGTGCTAAGCATCTCTGGGAACTCCTTCAAGACTGTTGGAAGATCATTTCTGGTGACTTCCTCTTGAAGCTCATCAAGAGAATGCCAAGAGTGTGCACAACAGTAATCATAGCATAAAGGTGGCTACTTTGATGAACCTAGAATATAAGACATATTTTCAGTTGTTTCACACTTTTTGGTTAAGTATATAATTCCTCATGTGTTAATTCATAGTTTTGATGCCTTCAGTGTGAATCAACAATTTTCATAGTCATGAAAATAAAGAAAACTCTTTGAATGAGAAGGTGTCTCGAAACATTTGGTCTGTACTGTATACATAAAGATGTAGCTCTTTTAAACTATTGCAAGAGAAAAATGTCATGATTACTAAAGTTAAAGCTTACACTTACTACAACTAAAGTGATGGACTCCGTAGCGTTAGCTGTCAAGTTACAATTACACACAAACATGTAGGGATGCAGTAGATCAAAAATGCAAAGTCAATGATATAAATAAAAAACACTTTATTTTTCTGTATTACTCACACCTAGTCCTTCACCCATGTACAACAAAAAGGGCCTTTTCACATCTACTTTTTGGCTGCGTTTGTATGTGTTTTTACATCTAAAAATGCAGTAAGACGCATGGGTTAATGCACCCATGGGCTGCAATGCAAAATGTATTGCAAACTCATGCAAAAACGCACGTCATTTTGCAAAAACGCAAAACGCATGCTTTTTGCAAATGCAGCTAAAAACGTGGCCTGCTGCGTCTAGGACTGTGTTTGCAAAAACGGCATGCGTTTTGCGGTTTTGCAAAATGAAATACGTTTTTGCAAGCGTTTGCATTGCAGCCTATGGGTGCGTTAATGAATGCGTTTGGATACATTTTTAGAGGTAAAAAAGGCATACAAATGTACACGCAGGCAAAATCAGCCCAGCTTTGGATGTGAACTGGGCCAAAGACTTTCCACATCATTTTTATTAAGACTTGGACAGTGAGAGAAGAGTTATTTGGCAGGAGGGAAGGAAATCCACAGGATTTCTCTCCAGTTATCACCGATTACTGGCTGGGCCAATTCTCCTATCTATAGATACACATTAATTTTGTCTTCAAAGTAGAGGCTATACTCAACCAATAGCACAATAGTTGTAGAATACCTTTTTAAGGGGGTTAAAATAGAACGTTATTTGCTTTTATTGCACTCTTTTCTTATAACAGTGCATGAGTTATATACAAAATTTTAGATGTATATAACTCATGCTGTTAAAGTTCTGAATTCATAGAAAATGAAATTGACGAATCATACAGACCTGCCCACTCTCTATTATTTAGTAATTTTAAAGACAAAACAACATGAAGTCTAGAAAGATCAATAGTAATGTTTTAAATTCATAGCACAGTTTTTTACTGAACATTTTTCCCGAAGGCTGGAGAAATAAACTGCTTACTAGGAAACAGTGTAATGCATTTCTTTAGTCATGTACATGGAATCAAATGGATTAACCCTATGCCACCCCTCTAAAAAATGATTTATAACATCATTTTCCTGGGCCATTTTGAACATCTTGCTACCTGTCTTCATTTTCTTAAAAACATTCATCAACTTCAATTATTTTCCTTAGTGCCTCATATCTGTCCTTGCAGCAGAAATGCTATTTAAGAATAAAATGCTATTATGTTTATTTCATTATTAATTTAACTAGGATTAAAGTAGTTTTCCAATAAAAAGAAACTGGTGATCTGATCATTTAGACTGCAGCTATTATTGGAAAACTGAATTAATTTCCGTTCTCTGATACCTACTACTCCATTAGACCAGGAATTAAAGAGCAAATAATGGAGGTGGCAGCAGTTAGATATGTAGCAATCTATAAGTTGTATCTTAGCATAGTTTCACACTAGCGTTTTTTTGTATCCAGGCCTTATCTGCATTTCCCCGGACTCTCCCGGACCTCCCCCCCCGGTCAGCATTGTAAAGGTACTGATGTACTTGCACCAGTATTATCACTGATCTGGCCTCACGGATCGGTGATAATACTAGCATGAGAGCATGCAGTTTCTACGGGCTTCATACCTATTTCCGCTGGATGCAGGGCCAAATGACATGCACCTCAGGGGGAATGCCATTGGGAACTGCATTCTGTCCATGCACAGATCAAAAACCCAGATCAATGGGTCCAGATACAACAGGATCCGGATTCTGCCTGATCTGGGTTCTATTGGCTTCTCAGTTTTGTCACAGAGACTAAAAATGCACCAAAATGTATTTTTGGTCTCAGTGAAAAAACTGGGAACACCATCTGAGAATAAAGGAAAGAACTGGATGCACCCGCAAGTTCATCTGGTCCTATTGAAAGTTAATCGGGCCAAAAGTGAATGTGGGCACATCCAGTTCAAGCTGAATCCACATGGATGGTGAAAAACGCCAGTGTGAAACTAGCCTTACACTGTATATATGTGATAACTGCCGGAATGGTAGGCATGGAACTAAATAAGGAACGTGCCTCTGACTGTGGTGCCCACCTGGCTAAAGCTAGAGCAGAATACTGTGCAGTGCCTACTCCCCCCCCCATCCACTCCTTCCCAGGTGAAGCATTAATTTGGCTGCCAGTTAACCAATAGGACCTAAGGGGAAGGGGCATCCAGCCATACCTACAGGGGTTAAATTCAGGTGCCCGATGTCAGTGACTTTCTCTTTCCCTGTGTGGTCACAAAGAGGTTAACTGCAGATCAGGTAACCCCTTGTGACCACACAGGGATGATGAGCTGCAGTTAACCACAAGGGGTTAACTGCAGATCATCATCCCTGTGTGGTCACAAGGGGTTAACAGAAGATCAGGTAACCCCTTGTGACCACACAGGGATGATGATCTGCAGCTAACCACAAGGGGTTAACTGCAGATCATCATCCCTGTGTGGTCACAAGGGGTTAACGGCAGATCAGGTAACCCCTTGTGACCACACAGGGATGATGATCTGCAGTTAACCCCTTGTGGTTAGTTGCAGATCACCATCCCTGTGTGGTCACAAGGGGTTAATGGCAGATCAGGTAACCCCTTGTGACCACACAGGAATGATGATCTGCAGTTAACCACAAGGGGTTAACTGCAGATCATCATCCCTGTGTGGTCACAAGGGGTTAATGGAAGATCAAGTAACCCCTTGTGACCACACAGGGATGATGATCTGCAGTTAACCCCTTGTGACCACACAGGGGGTTAACTGCAGATCACCCCTGTGTGGTCATTCAGGGGTTAACTCTGACTCTGTCCCAGCGCACGCAGAGCAGCGGCGCCGGGACAGAGTCAGAGAGAAGATGGCCGGCGTCGCTGCAGGACGGGTAAGTATGAGAGCAGGAAATGGGGGAGTGCCTCAGAGCGGGGGGGGGTGTTGGGGTCGAGGGTAGGAGGGGATGCCCGAGGGGTGATGGGGGAGTTGGGGCCTTGGATGGCCAGAGGGGTGAGGAACAAGGGGGACGGCCAGAGGGGTGGGGAACAGGGGGGACGGGGAGGCACCAGCCACCAGGAGCTGGGGAGTGGAGCAGGGAATGAGCGAAACACAGGGTGACAGGGGGTGGGGGGGTGGGGGATTACGATGACTTTGGGGGGCCACTAAAGGGTCGCCCAGGAATGGTGGCATCTCTATGCAATCTGACCTGTCAGATTGCATAGAGATGCAGCGGAGGCGGCGGTACCCGCAGGCCGCCGCCATTTTTAGATGTTCTGGGGGAGGGATGGGGGTGGGGGGTGATCCCCAGGGGGGTTATCCCCAGTACTGGGGGTCTTTGGGCATTGAGGGGTTAATACTTTCACTTTGATCCGACATGTGTTTTCATGTCGGATCAAAGTGAAAGTACTTTTTACCGGCACTTTCACTGTTTGTAATGTGGTGATCGGTAAACAGTCATCACATTACAGGTGCCGGTAAAACACCAGCTAATTCCTAATGTCTAGGGTCTCAGCTACAATCGGTATGCTGACACCCTAGAGATTTTAGCTACAGGGGCGGCGCTACAGGGATTTTTCCTGCCTGACGTCTACAGATGTCAGCTGGGCATAAGTACCCTTTTCTTCCGACGTCTGTAGACGTAAGGCTGTCGTTATCAGGTTAAAACATTTCTCCATGCGTGGATGGGTAAAATGGTCACCTTCGCTCATGTTGGCGCATTGAGGACAACCCAAACAAGGGGAAGTGCGCTTACGCACCGTGCTCAAAACAGATTGTCTGAGTGTCAATTTACCAGACCCTATGTCAGCCCATATCAGGTGATCTCTTATATTTCCATTTGTGACAGATTAAGGAATTGCTCTCAAATTCCTTAATAGTGGGGTAAGCTTGGTGGAGGAGGAGCCAATGATCAAAGATTGCCTTTGTTATAAGTGGGGAGAAAGGATGATAGGTTTTGATGAAAGTGACCCTTTTTTTTTTGTATTCACCCTTCGATCATTGGGTTCAGTTGGCTGACATATGGAAAGGGGATACCCTCTAGTAAGGAACTTGTTCGTCCTTTCAAGTTGTCTATTCTGGCATGTTTTAGGATTGGAAGCAATGCCTCATACTCTCTGCTGTTGGGACAATGGCAGGGCATTTTTAACATATCTGGGGTGACTGCTACAATAATAAAGGAGACTATTAAGGTCTATTGTCTTGACAAAAAGATCAGTAGAGATGTTACCACTTCATTAAGTAAAATGGTTGTGTCAAGGAAATCAATCCTTCTCAGCTCATGATGTAATGTAAAAGTGAGCTGTGAGGTAGCAGTATTTATTTAGTGAAAAAATGTCTCAAGTGATGTCACGTCACCTTTCTAAACGCAAAGAATACAATCTATGTATCTTAACCACGAAGTGGCATGTTGTTAAAATAGGGGATTTTCATTTATATGGGTTGCCTTTAATTTTGCCATGTATATGTTGGCGTAAAGGGGTGCCATGTTAGCCCCCATTGTGGTGCCCCTTCATTGGACAAAGAAACAGTCCTAAAAAGGGAATTTGTTATTGTATAAGATCAACAGAAGGGTGTCTTTACAAAATTCCTTCATGAGTTAATTGCACTCTGTCTGTTGATCAAGAAATCACGTAATAGCCTCTACACCAAGTGTGTGGTCGATACTAACTGTTAACGTCCATAGTTACTAAAATGGTATTTCCAGTAAGAGTGCCCAGATTTATTACATGGTCAAGAAATGTTGAGGTGTCCTTGATGTAGCATGGTATTTTGGGTATCAAAGGTGTAAGGATACATTCAAGCGTAATGGATAAGTGAGAAAGGATAGAATCAGAGGAAGTCACAACAGGTCACCTTGGTGGTTTATCAAAGCTTTTATGCACTTTGGGCCAATTATATATGACAGGTATGATTGGGTTTGACTTGACCACATACTCTGCCAATCTCTTATCAATAGTACCATTACCCATGTATTTTGCAATTAGATTTTGAATTTTTAGACTGATCTGTGTGGTAGGATCCAATGGAATAGGGGTATATGTATCCATGTTGGCCAGTTGTTGTAGAATCTTTGCTAAATAGTATAACTTGTCCAGTACCACTATAGAGCCACCCTTATCGGCTGGCTTTATGATGATAATGTTGTTCTTTTTAAGGTTATTTAGTTCTATTGTTTCCTTCTTTGTGAGGTTATAATTACCCCTTTCTTTGTCATTAACATATTTAGCAATGGAATTAGACACAAGAGACACATATGTCTCAACCAGGTGATATGTCCTTGGAGGCTGAAAAGTGCCAGGAATCTTAAGATTAAGATTTATAAAGAGAAAACTATCATTTACAACATTGTCCTGGAGAGGTTCCACGTTACGTGGAAGATCCATCCTATCAAAATGAACATTCAATCTCAAACCATAAATAAGTCAAAGGCAGGGGTTGGGCAGAAGGACAGGCTGTCTCGGTTTTGCACCTTGAACACTTTGACCACATCCTCATCCCCGTCCACCTTCCGAGCCTGATGGGAGGACCCAAAGCGACCCAAAGCGACTCCTGTTGGGAGGCTCTTCTGGTTGGTCAGATTTGACACAAATAGTGAACTTTAACCTTACTTTCCCAATAATTGCAGTCTATAGGATTTACAACAGCTAAAACCCGATTATATGCTCCCCAAGGATCTTCAATGTTGCCATAAACATCACTCTTCAGAATTTCATTACTAGTGTAAGCTTAGCAAGCTAACGTTATAACTTCAGTATACTTCTTCCTTATCCTAAACTATTTTGTCTGTTATATAGTCTTCAGATTTCACTAGATCCCTTTCAATTTGCCTGAATTTGCACCTTTTACACAAAGTGATCGCTTTTAAGATAAGTAGCACTAGTAACCATCTTATTGTCTTCTACTCCATACTCAGTGTAGATCCTTACTCTACCCCACTTTTTTTTTAGGGGAAGGTTATTCTGTATTCTAGAACACTGTGTTCTATTGGATTTAGACCATTCAAAGGTCTTCTACCCCTCAGGTAAAACCCAGTCTTAGTACTGTATCCTTCCAACATCTTTGTACTATGCCCTCTTCATTTTCTTACCTTTCCCTTCATCCTTCCCTCCCTAACTCTTGTTCTTCTCCTCTTCCTTTTCCTTAACCTCCTTACAAATTAGACCAATACCCTTACCGGACCACCTTGATCACGTCACTTACTCCTAATTAAAGAGTACACTATCTTACACTTTCACATGTTAGGTTGCAGGCAAAAAGATTTTTTTTGTGACTACCCATGTGTAAATAATTTGTGTTTGATATATTTCTGTATAGATTGCCATCCTGATAAAGGCCCATGTTGGAGCCGAACTGTCTATTTGGATGTAACCTTTGAACAAAAATGAATGTTTTTCTTTGGATTTTTTAATTCTTTATTGAGTGCCAGAGTTTACATTCTAATAAACAGCAGCGCATCTAGGCCAGGATTGTAGCTCCCAGGACAGGACCTGTCGTTGCTTGGGAAACCGATCAGCTGATCGGTTTCCCAGGCAACGACAGATCTTCAAGCCCTGTAGAAGCTAGAAGACAGAGCGCACCGATGGAGGGTAAGTATTCTCACTGAGTATTTTTTTATTATTTTATTATCACCGTGGAGGAGCGGGGAAGGCCAGGGGAAGCGGGGGGGCCGCGGGGAGTGGAGGGGCAGAGGGAGGGGGGCGGTGGGGAGTGGAGGGGCAGAGAGAGGGAGGGGGCCGCGGGGAGCGGCAGGAGCAGCGGAGGAGGGCAGGAAGAGCAGGGGGCAGGAAAAGCAGGGAGCGGGGGCAGGAGGAGCGGGGGGGCTGTGGACAGAGCTGCCACTGCGGCCACCATGTATCTCGGCAAGATGTATTCTCGCGCCTATTTGCATAGTCTGTGCTCATTGGTGCCCGCCTCTGGCAGGCGCCAATGAGCGGCCTGTGTCTGGCGAGCGATTACGGCGACAGACACACTCAAAAAACCCTTAGACAATTATGTAGTAGATTATATATATATATATATATATATATATATATAGTGGAAATTAAAGACAAAATCAAAGAGAAAGGCTTGTAATTACATGTGCAGAACCCCATAGGGACTGTCTGTGGTTGATTTCACTATGCGACTGAGTCTCAACTTAGAAACATTTATAGTGCTTAATTAATTATCTTACAAAATGCAATTGACATGTACCACTTATCACTGCGGCAGCACCTGGCAGAATTGCTGCATTTATGTGTTTAACTTTTTAAACTACAGTAAAAAGAAGGGATTTTAAAGTCTGGTGTCAGGTGTAATAACTAGTGCTATAATTGACTCACAGAACTATGTTCCACTTGGTTTTTGTTGGGTAATTAATTTTATTTAATTTATTAGCAAAAGTCCTCTTTCACTAGTAAAGTGCATGCCAATGTATTGCTCCGTCATTTGTAATCCTTTGGGAGAGCACACTCTGCTACTGTTCTTGCTAATGAGCCATTACTTATTTCAGTCGGCTTTTTTATTTATATAAAATATGAAGTATTCTTGCTATTTTTATAAAGCTACAAGAAAAATGAAACATTTATATTTATAGCCACAATTTTAAAATTCAAGGCAGCTTCTTTAAAAAAAATAATCCTATGGCGCCATTTACATTTAAGCCATAAATAAATATAACATCTGTGGTGTACAAATCATAGGAGAATGTATTCTTCATATAAATGATATCATATATCACTATGATAGAATGTTAATAATAAAATAGTTCAAGCGAGTTGTAAAGTAATGGACATTAAGTTAATTTAATTCCATTATTTATAATAGGTTGCCATTTTTAATTCTTTCTCTTAAAAATATTTGTAAATATAACTGTAATAAGCAAATTCCAAGCATTTTGTGCATGAAAAACATATTTTTCTTTTGAGTATTACTGATATATGTATCATTATAGAACTTTTAAGGCTGTTTTCACACCACGGTACAATCAGATTCGGGGCTGTCTGGGGTGAACCTGACAGCCCTGCACCCAATTTGCAAACAGAATCTGAGGGCAAATATGCAGAGTGCAGCTGAGGGAGCTGTCCCCTGCTGAAATGGTGCTGAACCACTTCACAGGGGACAGCTCCCTGGTGCTGAAGTTCAGCGTAGCTCACACTGAACTGCAGCCACCGGTGTCCGGATCCCAGATTCTCCGGGATCCTCCTGGATCTGGGCAGTCCAGCGCCATAGACTCCCATGTTAGGGAGTCCAGATTGCCCTGGTTCCGGGAGGATCTGGGAGGATCCAATTTGGGCAGATTTTTCGCCCCGGATACAAAAACGTTGCAAGCAACGTTTTTGTATCCAGGAAGAAAATCCGAATACACCCGGATCCTCCTGGACAGATGGAAACCGGATGGCACATAGCTGCCATCCCACTCCATGCGGCCCCAAAGGGTCTGGGGCTGTCAGGTTCATCCCAGACAGCCCCGGATCTGATTGTACTGTGGTGAGAAGCCGGAATTAGATAGCTGCACAGTTTTTTAAGGAATCCTTTGAAGACACGTAAAAAAATATTTAAAAGTTGCTAAAAGGACTCTTGCAATTAATTTCTATTGTAAAATGTCTGATCGGAGAAAATAAAGTACATGTAAGTTCTTTGAAGCATCTCCTGGTAGAAATGCTACAGTCCTGTATCAGTCTAATAAAAATGCTGCAAATACACTTCATGAAAAAAAACTCTAAAACCCACTTCAGTAAAAAAACATCCTCCAAGAACTCTCCAAATGGTCTTTACACATGGAGCCTTTTTCATGAGTTTTCAGAGCAGAAACTTAGCAGATACTCCACATTTTTGGAGTTTTGAGGTTATAAGTTGTATTTGTTAAGTTTCTTTTCAGTTTCTGCTCAGCGAAGAACTCCTTATGCATATAGCCAAAGAAACCTAAATCAATTCAAATAAACCTTTAAAGAGGAATGGTCATCAATTTAGTAAACAACGAAATAATGGCATGTAAGTGAAGTCTCTTTAATGCAGGTTAATCCTTAATTTTCTGGTAGAGTTGTTTTAGAGAAATAATTGAAATTGTATGCTAATATTTTGCAAGTGCAATGAACGTTGACACTGCACTTGCAGCTCTCTTGCTCTGTTTCTGAACTCTTCATTCAGCTGTTACCCAGGACAATACCATGAACACGCACACAAGGTCAAGATGCATGTTGTGATGTCATGATGTTGTGACCATATGCACATTTGTGCAGAAAAGAACTGGGCCACAATAGAATTGGAGGTTCTGACTTTCAAGTAGAGAAGGACACCTTCAGTGCTAATCATGTTTACCAGAAAAATCTGAGTGGTTTGACAAATTCGGATTTTTCAGATCCATTCAAATGCAGTTGATAGAGAAGTGTAATGACACAATATCAAGGTCTATTGTATTTTTGATGGGTCTAAATATACATAGTATAGACACACAGGAACAATAATGAGAAAAAGTAGATAAGGTAAGTGGGACAGTTTTTTCTTACTTTTATATGGAATAGATGCAGTGTTGCGGGGACCCAAATTAAGGTCAGACATACCACTGTGCCACTGCTGACATGGGTCCCCCGAGACCCTCACTATCTCGTGGCTAGATTGGCGCAGGATGTGGCTGTGGGACTGGCGGACACTGCAGGGGTCCTGGTCGAGGGTTTGGTTATCCTTGCCCCGACACATTAAACTCACATATCATAGGGTTCTTTGCCTATTTGCCATTCTTCTACTGTTTTCTGACTCCAGGCCAGTTCTACATTCATGTTCGCTAGTGTATTGCCACAAGGAAGTAGTCCACCTCAATGTAAAACTATTAGTACTTTACTAGGAACAGCATTAAGAACAATGTCTGCAAGCATTTAACACAGGACACATGCTGGTGCAGTAATTTACACTATTTTCTGGCCTTCCTGTTTCTTTCATCTTTACAACAATTAGTCTCGACACTATGCTGCTGGCTGACCTCCAAGATCCCTGGAGTGAGGATAGGCACAGCTCTACCCCAACAGTCCCCTCGCATGGGTCAATGTGGTTTACTACGTAGATATTCAAAAGACCCAGCAAGTTTGATGGTGCATATGGTTCCAACCCCTTAGGCTGTTTCTGTCTCATCCTCCTTCTGAGGGTAGTTGCACCACTTCCCCTTGTTCTCTTGGTACTTTCCAGGCACTCGGTAGCCACTGGTTCCCTCACTGTTCCTCTGCAGCCTGTAACCTGCCCAGGACCCAATCCCCATTGGCTTTAAATGTCTATTGCTTGACTGTTCACTACCACTTTATACTTTCTGTGATCTCTTTCTGTGTATGCCCTACGCCAACCATAAATCCAAGATAGGAGCTTGAACCAAACACATTAAAAACCCCACGTGTTATCTATCCCCTGTAATGGGTAAGCGAACCCTTTACTGCTCCACTTACTAAATAATAATAATTTTTATTTATATAGCACCAACATATTTTGCAACACTTTACAATTCAGAGGCTATATGATACAATACAATAATATATGATAATAAAATACAATAATATGATAAAATACAATGCAGATAATGTGAAACAATACAAATATAATACAATACAGACAATATGAGACAAGAAAAATAAATTACTGAGACTATTAGGAGTGAGGTCCCTGCCCGCAAGCTTACAATCTATGAGGACATAGGGAGACACAAAAGGTAATAGTAACAAATGCCATCGTATAAGGTCCTGCCATCAATATTATAAATAGGGAATTCATATCATCCTGCATGAACTGCTCAACAGCTGTGATCAGTACAGTACAGATAAAGTGCTATATAATGCATGGGGGTGTAAAAAGATGATACAAGAGGCAGATTTGGAAAAGGACAGAATGGGAATACTTTCTTAGATGAGGTGATGTGGTAGGGTAGTCTAAAGAGATTTGTTTTTAACGCTTGCTTAAAGCTTTGGATATTTGGATTTAATTGAATTGTTCTTGGTAATCTGTTCCAGAAAATTGGTGCAGCTCGTGAGATGTCTTGGAGATGGGAGTGGGAGGTTAAGATTGTAGATTATATCAATATTAGGTCACTTGGGGAACGGAGGGCACGTGTAGGGCAATAGATAGAGATGAGGGAGGAGATGTAGGGCGGTGCTGAGGAGTAGAGATGAGCCACCACCCTAGTGTTCGAATTCGATTCGGTTCATCGAATGTTCGTCGAGCACCGTCAAATCCCATTGAAAACAATGGCAGCCAAACACAAACACATACAAACACATAGAAAACACATAGAAAACACCTTCTAAAGTGTCCAAAAGGTGACAAACTACTCAGAAGATACAACAAACATATGGCAGAGTGAAAACTAGATATAAAAATGCGAAAAGAAAAGAGATAGACAAGTAAAAGGGGTAGGAGACACGGATATAGGCATGTCATGCCGTTCCAAAATCAGTTTTTACTACAGTAGTTGTAAGGCATCATGCACACGATGAGTATTTGTTGAGTTTTACTTCAGCATCTGTAAGGCCACGTCAAGAAGATGAGTATTTGGTGCGTTTTACTTCAGTATCTGGAAGGCTATGTTCAGATGATGATTATTTGGTGCATTTCACTTCAGTATCTGTAAGGCCATGTGCAGATAATGATTATTTGGTGCATTTCACTTCAGTATCTGTAAGGCCATGTGCAGATGATGAATTTTTGGTGCATTTTACTTCAGTATCTGTAAGGCCATGTGCAGATGATGATTATTTGGTGTGTTTCACTTCAGTATCTGTAAGGCCATGTGCAGATAATGATTATTTGGTGTGTTTCAATTCAGTATCTGTAAGGCCATGTGCAGATGATGATTATTTGGTTCATTTCACTTCAGTATCTGTAAGGCCATGTGCAGATAATGATTATTTGGTGTGTTTCACTTCAGTATCTGTAAGGCCATGTGCAGATGATGATTATTTGGTGTGTTTCACTTCAGTATCTGTAAGGCCATGTGCAGATGATGATTATTTGGTGAGTTTTACTTCAGTATCTGTAAGGCCACGTCCAGAAGACGAGTATTTGTTGAGTTTCACTTCAGTATCTGTAAGGCCATGTGCCGATGATGATTATTTGGTGTGTTTTACTGCAGTATCTGTAAGGCTATGTGCAGATGATGATTATTTGATGCATTTCACTTCAGTATCTGTAAGGCCATGTGCAGATGATGATTATTTGGTGCGTTTCACTTCAATATCTGTAAGGCCATTTGCAGATGATGATTATTTGGTGCGTTTCACTTCAGTATCTGTAAGGCCATGTGCAGATGATGATAAATTGGTGCGTTTTACCTCAGTATCTGGAAGGCCTTGTGCAGGCGATGAGTATTTGGTGCGGTTTTTAACACAGCATCTGGAAGGCCTCGTGCACACGCTGAGCATTGTGTCCCATTTAGGGGACTACAAAAAGAGTCTCCATTTTTTCCCAAAAATTTGGGCCCAGACACCACTTCAGTGGCATCAATTGCCCCACAGTTGCAAGCTGAAAATGGTTGGTGAGGTGACTTTCATGCAGCACATTCCAAAATCCACAAGCCTTTAGTCTCCCTATGTAAACTGTAAGTTTTGTTACCAAAATGTAAGTAACGGCCGAAAAACCTGGGTAACTATGAAGACAGCAGAAGAAGGGGCTGCTGTCCAAGTCTTGCCATCCCCACGAGTTGTGTGTCAGTCCTCTGTATGTACAAGTTCCTCCACTGCTTCTGCCTCCTCAACCTCATCTCGGTCCTCCACCTGCACCCAAAGCCTGTCTGGTAATGCCACCCGCGTTCTAACTGTGCACAAGGAATCCTGCACACTTCCTTACTATGATGGCAGCAGGGCTCAACAGCATCAGGGGGTCTTTACCTTGAAATGTATGGGAAATGTGAGTCACACAGCTGACGAGTTGTGGTCTGCTGTGGAGACTGAGTTTCATCAATGCTTGTGTCCACTGAACCTGCAGTCAGGGAAGGCGTGTGCGACAATGCTGCAATGCTGGGTGCAGCCCTCCGCCGGGGCAATGTGGCACATGTGCCTTGCATAGCTTCTTAAACCTGGTTGTCCAGCAAATTTTTGCACACTATCTGTCCCTAGATGGTCTTTAGCAGAGGGCACGGTCACTGTGTGCTCACTTCCGCCGTTCGCATCCTGTAGCTCAACGCCTTGCATCTCTACAGAAGTCGTTAGGTCTGCCAGTTCACCGGCTGAAATGTGAGGTGCCGACATGATGGAATTCAACTATGCACATACTGCAGCAACTGAGGCAGCAGCAATGAGCCCTGGTGCAATACGTCATGACGTATAACCTGGGCCTACGAGATCCAGAGGTAGGGCAAGTCACACTGCTGAAGTGGTCTGAAATGAAGGACCTATGTACCATTCTGTACACTATTGAAATGTCGACGAAGGTCTGAGTCGTATGCAGAAGGGCTCACAAGATCTCCAAAGTGCAGTTGACACTTTATGAATGAGGGTCTACATTATGCTTGCTCAGAACGTTCTTTATCTTGGCCTGGGTCCGACTCCAAAAGTTTCTGGGCATCAGTGCAGATCATTACCTCGTCTTGACTCACAAAAGCTTTTGAGCAGACCTCTGATTACCAGACTCTAGTATGAGTGAAGAGCGATGCATTGTCAACCATCTGTCTTACCCTATAGGCTAGGGTCACACATAAGCCCTTGGTCCGTTTTTGGCTTCATTTTAGGCTTTTTTTTTTTCTAAGTCCAAAAACTGATAGAAAAGCGGATTGGATGTAATAAACACCCTGTCCGTTTTTTTCTGGACCTCAAAACATTGCTATGTCTGTTTTTGAGCCAAAAACGTTGCTAGCAACGTTTTTGGCATCAGTTAAAAAATGCATGCGTTTTTTTAACATGGGGCCCTATGGGAAACGCATGCGTTAACGCATGGCACATATAGGCACCTGCGTTAACCATGCGTTAACGCATATCCGTTTTTAATGAAAAAAATGAAAAAATTACTAAGTCTAAAAAACGTCCAGGGGCGTAGGAGGCTCAAAAAGCACCCCAAAAAAAAACGGATTGGTCATGGAAATCACTTCCAAAAACGGACTTCTATGTGTGACCCCAGCCATACTAAGATGGGTGGCTCGCGACTTGGGATCTGTGCAGAAGCAAGTGGGAATGGGGTGACACCTCTGAGGACTGGTGTATTTGTGAAGTAGAAGTTGAGGTGGAGGAGAGCCCACTTGCTAAAGGGCTTGCTATCTATTCAAGCGCCTGCTCTTTTTGTGCCTCACCGAGAATTGGTATTGATTGTCGTCTGAGTCGTGTCCGTGCGAAAGGGATCATTTCAAAATCTCCAAGGAAAGAAGCAGACATCTTACTTTGGCTGGAAGACGCTCTTTCTCCAGCAGATGTTACTCTTGCTTTCCCACGTACACCACGGACACAAACTGTTTTTCCCTTTCCACCACGCCTATTCCCTTTTCCACCAGCAGCAGGCCTTTTGCCACTCATTTTGAATGTGAACAAATTGGCAACTCTGCAGTTGTTGGCAAAAAATATTCTGATGGAAATCGAGCACAGCTGATTGGCCAGACAGTGTTAGGCTGGGGTCACACATAAGCCCTTGCCGTTTTTGGCTTCATTTTTGTCTTTTTTTTTTTCTAAGTCCAAAAACTGACAGAAAATTGGATTGGATGTAATAAACACCCTGTCCGTTTTTTTCTGGACCTCAAAACATTGCTCTGTCCGTTTTTGAGCCAAAAACGTTGCTACCAAAGTTTTTGGCATCAGTTAAAAAACGCATGCGTTTTTTTAACATGGGGCCCTATTGGAAACGCATGCGTTAACGCATGGCACATATAGGCACTTGTGTTAACGCATGCGTTAACGCATATGCGTTTTTAATGAAAAAATGACTAAGTCCAAAAACGTTCAGAGGTGCAGGAGGCTCAAAAAGCACCCTATAAAAAACGGATTGGTGATGAAAATCATTTCCAAAAACGGACTTCTATGTGTGACCCCAGCCTTACTAGGCTCAAAAAATTACGTTTGCTTGTTCCAGTAAAAAATTATTAGAATGAACTACACTCAAGGTGTATTTGGTTGTATTAAACGTGGCCTACAGTAAGGCTGGGGTTACACATAAGCCCTCAGTCAGTTTTTGGCTTCAGTTTTGTCATTTTTTTTTTCTAAGTCCAAAAACTGACAGAAAAACGCATTGGGTGTAATAAACACCCTGTGCGTTTTTCTCTGGAGCTCAAAACATTGCCCTGTCCATTTTTGAGCCAAAAACGCAGTAAACAGCGTTTTTGGCATCAGTTAAAAAACGCATGCGTTTTCATGCGTTTTTTTTAACATGGGGCCCTATGGGAAACGCATGCGCGAACGCATGCAAACGCATGCACTTGCGTTTGCGCATGCATTCGCGCATGCGTTTTTTTAATGAAAATTCCAAAAACGTACAGGAGTGCAGGAGACACAAAAAGCACCCTATAAAAAACGGATTGGTGATGAAAATGACTTCCAAAAACGGATTTCTATGTGTAACCCCAGCCTAAAGGTTAAGTGAACACTGCTTTTAAGCAAAAACTGACAGGTTAGCTTGTTGCAGTAAAAAATTATTAGAATGAACTACACTCAAGGTGTATTTGGTTGTATTAAACGTTAGTGAATAGTGCATTTAAGCAAAAACTGACAGGTTAGGCTGGGGTCACACATAGAAGTCCGTTTTTGGAAGGGATTTTCATCACCAATCCGTTTTTTATAGGGTGCTTTTTGAGCCTCCTACACCCCTGAACGTTTGTGGACTTAGTCATTTTTTCATTAAAAACGCATGTGCGTTAACGCAAGTGCCTATATGGGCCATGCGTTAACGCATGCGTTTCCCATAGGGCCCCATGTTAAAAAAAGCATGCGTTTTTTAACTGATGCCAAAAACGTTGCTAGCAACGTTTTTGGCTCAAAAACAGACAGAGCAATGTTTTGAGGTCCAGAAAAAAACGGACAGGGTGTTTATTACATCCAATCCGTTTTCTGTCAGTTTTTGGACTTAGAAAAAAAAAATGACAAAAATGATGCCAAAAACGGACCAAGGGCTCATGTGTGACCCCAGCCTTAGCTTGTTGCAGTAAAAAAGTAGAAGAATGAACTACGCTCACGGTGTATTTGGTTGAATTAAACGTTAGTGAACACTGCTTTTAAGCAAAAACTGACAGGTTAGCTTGTTGCAGTAAAAAATTATTAGAATGAACTACACTCAAGGTGTATTTGGTTGTATTAAACATGGCCTACAGTAAAGGTTTAGAGAACACTGCTTTTAAGCAAAAACTGACAGGTTAGGCTGGGGTCACACATAGAAGTCTGTTTTTGGAAGTGATTTCCATGACCAATCCGTTTTTTTTTGGGTGCTTTTTGAGCCTCCTGCACCTCTGAACGTTTTTTAGACTTAGGGCCCTTTCACATCAGTGTTTTTTGAAATTTGCGGCAGATGCGGTGAAAAAAACGCATCTGCCGCAATTACCGCATACCGGCTGCACTTGCGGCACAGTTGCGGTAAACGCCATGCAAAGTATAGGCGTACTTGCGGCAGGTGCGGCAAGTGCGGTTTTGCACTTGCGGCAGGTGCGGCCGCGAAAAAAAACGCGGTCAGCCGCGTTTTTTTCCGCGGCCGCACCTGCCGCAAGTGCAAAACCGCACTTGCCGCACCTGCCGCAAGTACGCCTATACTTTGCATGGCGTTTACCGCAACTGTGCCGCAAGTGCAGCCGGTATGCGGTAATTGCGGCAGATGCGGTTTTTTCACCGCATCTGCCGCAAATTTCAAAAAACGCTGATGTGAAAGGGCCCTTAGTCATTTTTTCATTTTTTTCATTAAAAACGCATATGCGTTAACGCAGGTGCCTATATGTGCCATGCGTTAACGCATGCGTTTCCCATAGGGCCCCATGTTAAAAAAACGCATGCAACTGATGCAAGCAACGTTTTTTGGCTCAAAAACGGACAGAGCAATGTTTTTAAGTGCAGAAAAAAATGGACAGGGTGTTTATTACATCCAATCCGTTTTTCTGTCAGTTTTTGGACTTAGAAAAAAAAAATGACAAAAATGGAGCCAAAAACGGACCAAGGGCTTATGTGTGACCCCAGCCTTAGCTTGTTGCAGTAAAAAAGTAGTGGAATGAACTACACTCAATATTTGGTTGTATTAAATGTTAGTGAACACGGCTTTTAAGCAAAAACTGACAGGTTAGGCTAGGGTCACACATAGCAATGCATTTTTGGAAGTGTTTTTCATGACCAATCCGGTTTTTTTTGGTGCTTTTTGAGGCTCCTGTGCCCCTGAACGTTTTTTGCACTTAGTCATTGTTTGCCAAAAAATGCTAAAAAAAACGGATCCGTTTTTAAACGGCACCCAAAAACGTTGGGAGCAACGTTTTTGGGTAAAAAACGCTCCTAGCAATGTTTTTAGGTGCAGAAAAAAACGGATAGGGTGTTTATTACATATAATCCGTTTTTCTATCAGTTTTTGGACTTAGAAAAAAATAAGTGCAAAAACTGATGCCAAAAACAGACCAAGGGCTTATGTGTGACCCTAGCCTTAGCTTGTTACAGTAAAAAATTATTAGAATCAACTACACTCAAGGTGTATTTGGTTGTATTAAACGTGGCCTACAGTAAAGGTTTAGTGAACACTGCTTTTAAGCAAAAAATGACAGTAGTAGTAGAATGAACTACAGTCATGGCCAAAAGTTTTGAGAATGACACCAAAATGATATTTTCACATGATCTGCTGCCCTCTGGTTTTTATTTGTGTTTGTCTGATGTTTATATCACATACAGAAATATAATTGCAATCATATTATGAGTACCAAAAGGTTATATTGACAGTTAGAATGAGTTAATGCAGCAAGTCAATATTTGCAGTGTTGACCCTTCTTCTTCAGGACCTCTGTAATTCTCCCTGGCATGCTCTCAATCAACTTCTGGACCAAATCCTGATTAATAGCAGACCATTCTTGCATAATAAATGTTTGCATTTTGGCAGAATTTGTTGTTTTTTGTTTGTCCACCCGTCTCTTGATGATTGACCACAAGTTCTCAATGGGATTAAGATCTGGGGAGTTTCCAGGCCATGGACCCAAAATCTCTATGTTTTGATACTTGAGCCATGTAGTTATCACCTTTGCTTTATGGCAAGGTGCTCCATCATGCTGGAAAAGGCATTGTTGGGTGCCAAACTGCTCTTGGACGTTTGGGAGAAGTTGCTCTTGGAGGACATTCTGGTACCATTCTTTATTCATGGCTGTGTTTTTAGGCAAGACTGTGAGTGAGCCGATTCCCTTGCCTGAGAAGCAACCCCACACATGAATGGTTTCAGGATGCTTGACAGTTGGCATGAGACAAGACTGGTGGTAGCGCTCACCTCTTCTTCTCCGAATAAGCTGTTTTCCAGATGTCCCAAACAATCGAAAAGGGGATTCATCAGAGAAAATTACTTTACCCCAGTCCTCAGCAGTCCACTCCCTGTACCTTTTGCAGAATATCAGTCGATCCCTGATGTTTTTTTCTGGACAGAAGTGGCTTCTTTGCTGCCCTCCTTGAAACCAGGCCTTGCTCAAAGAGTCTCTGCCTCACAGTGCATGAAGAAGCACTCACACCAGACTGCTGCCATTCCTGAGCAAGCTCGGCACTGCTGGTAGTCCGATCCCGCAGCTGAAACAGTTTTAAGATACGGTCCTGGCGCTTGCTGGTCTTTCTTTGGCGTCCTGGAGTCTTTTTGACAACAATGGAAGCTCTCTCCTTGAAGTTCTTGATGATGCGATAGATTGTTGACTGAGGTGCAATCTTTCTAGCTGCGATACTCTTCCCTGTTAGGCCATTTTTGTGCAGTGCAATGATGGCTGCATGTGTTTCTTTAGAGATAACCATGGTTAACTGAAGAGAAACAATGATACCAAGCACCAGCCTCCTTTTAAAGTGTCCAGTGGTGTCATTCTTACTTAATCATGACTGATTGTTCGCCAGCCCTGTCCTCATCAACACCCACACCTGTGTTAATGGAACAATCACTAAAACGATGTTAGCTGCTCCTTTTAAGGCAGGACTGCAATGATGTTGAAATGTGTTTTCGGGGTTAAAGTTCATTTTCTAGGCAAATATTGACTTTGCAAGTAATTGCTGTTAAGCTGATCACTCTTTATGACATTCTGGAGTATATGCAAATTGCCATTAGAAAAACTGAAGCAGTAGACTTTGTTAAAATTAATATTTGTATCATTCTCAAAACTTTTGGCCATGACTGTACACTGAAGGTACTCGGTGCTCGGCGAGCATCCCGAGTACCGGGATACTCGTGCGAGTACCGAGTAGTGACAAGCATACTCACTCCTCCCTACTGGCCACATTAAAAGGTCACTCTAAAACCTGCAGTTTTATCACACAGCACAATGTCAAAGCTCTCACAAGTTTTAAGGGAGCACACAATTAGCATGATGACTGCAGCAACGTCGACCTGAGCTGTTGTCTGCAAATTGAATGTTTATTTCTCTACCATAAGCCATCTCCAAAGGTGTTTAAGAGAATTTGGCAGTACATCCAACTAGACTATCAACCATAGACCACATGTAAGCACACCAGCCCAGGACTTCTACATCCAGCATTCCACATCTATGATCACCTGAAACTAGTTACCTGGACAGCTGTTGCAACCATCGGTTAGCATAGCCAAAGGCAAGTGTATGAAAAATAAAAAAGAATGAATACTGTACCTGTCCGATGCCTTTTCCCGGTGTCTGGTGTCCGGTGCCAAGCGAGGTGTCTTCTGCTAGTACCTGCGGTAATGTCAGAGGGGCGTTCCCGGCACTGATTGGGCGCTCGCGGTCATGTGATACATATCACATGACCGTGAGCAGCCAATCAGCGCTGGGACCGCCCCTCTGATGTCACCACAGGTCCTGGCAGGAGACAGTTCTCCTGGCACCAGACACCAGACACCGGGAAAAGGCGTCGGACAGGTAAAGTATTCATTCTTTTTTATTTTTCATACACTTACCTTTGTTTAATTTAGATTTCGTAGTGTATGTTAATACACTGCGAAATCTAATGGGCGGTCACAGCTGTCACAGAGGGGAGGAGGAAGCAGGATTCTTCCTCCCTCTGTGACATCACAGGGATGAAACGCAGGAGCAGCTGCGTAAAGAATTGACATCTCAATTCTTTATGCAGCTGCGTTTTCTCCCATAAACGCACTGCATATTTTTGTGCAATGTCTCCACTGCAAAGTGAATTTCACATTCACTTTGCTGGCAGACAAAATGCACATTGCGTATTTTGAAAAAGCGCACGTAAAAAAACGCGGCAAAATACGCAATGTGTGAACGCAGCCTTAGACAAATTTGTGAACAATATATGTGAGAAAAAGGCCTTTTATGTACCTACAAAATGTCTTAGATCTTTGAGTACAGTATATGAAAAATGGGAGCTAAAACAAAAGTGTTGTGTTTATATTTTTGTTAAATAAATATATATATACTAGTAAAAAGGCCCGATGCAATTGCATCGGGAGCGCGGTGACATGAATTGTGTGTATACAGGCGGGTGAGAGGGTAGCAGAGTATACAGGCGGGTGAGTGGGTAGCAGAGTATAGAGGGGGCTCTGTGGGTAGCAGAGTATACAGGCGGGTCTGTGGGTAGCAGAGTATACAGGCGGCTCTGTGGGTAGCAGAGTATACAGGCGGCTCTGTGGGTAGTAGAGTATACAGGCGGCTCTGTGGGTAGCAGAGTATACAGGCGGCTCTGTGGGTAGCAGAGTATACAGGCGGGTCTGTGGGTAGCAGAGTATACAGGCGGGTCATGTGGTAGCAGAGTATACAGGCGGCTTTGTGGGTAGCAGATTATACAGGCGGCTTTGTGGGTAGCAGAGTATACAGGCAGCTGTGTGGGTAGCAGAGTATAAAGGCAGCTCTGTGGGTAGCAGAGTATAGAGGCGGCTCTGTGGATAGCAGAGTATACAGGCGGCTCTGTGGGTAGCAGAGTATACAGGGGGCTCTGTGGGTAGCAGATTATAGAGGTGGCTCTGTGGGTAGCAGAGTATACAGATGGCTCTGAGGGTAGCAGAGTATAGAGGCGGGTCTGTGGGTAGCAGAGTATAGAGGCGGCTCTGTGGGTAGCAGAGTATACAGGGGGCTCTGTGGGTAGCAGAGTATACAGGGGGCTCTGTGGGTAGCAGAGTATACAGGGGCTCTGTGGGTAGCAGAGTATACGGGGGCTCTGTGGGTAGCAGAGTATACAGGCAGCTCTGTTGGTAGCAGAGTATTGAGGCGGCTTTGTGGGTAGCAGAGTATACAGGCGGCTCTTTGGGTAGCAGAGTATGATGTGGCGGGAGGCTGGAGGGGTGAGGAGAGAAGAGGCTGGAGGGGTGAGGAAAGCAGAGGCTGGAGGGGTGAGGAAAGCAGAGGCTGGAGGGGTGAGGAAAGCAGAGGCGGAAGGCGTGAGGAAAGGTCCGGCTGGAGGCGTGAGGAGAGGTCTGGCTGGAGGCGTGAGGAGAGGTGCGAGTGGAGGCGTGAGGAGAGGTGCGAGTGGAGGTGTGAAGAGAGGTGCGGCTGGAGGCGTGAGGAGAGGTGCGGCTGGAGGCGTGAGGAGAGGTCCGGCTGGAGGCGTGAGGAGAGGTCCCGCTGGAGGCGTGAGGAGAGGTCCGGCTGGAGGCGTGAGGAGAGGTCCGGGTGGAGGCGTGAGGAGAGGTGCGGTTGTAGGTGTGAGGAGAGGTGCGGATGAAGGAGGCGTGAGGAGAGGTTCGGCTGGAGGCATGGGAGAGGTGCGGCTGGAGGCGTGAGGAGAGGTGCGGCTGGAGTCGTGAGGAGAGGTGCGGCTGGAGGCGTGAGGAGAGGTGCGGCTGGAGGCGTGAGGAGAGGTGCGGCTGGAGGCGTGAGGAGAGGTGCGGCTGGAGGCGTGAGGAGAGGTGCGGCTGGAGGCGTGAGGAGAGGTGCGGATGAAGGCGTGAGGAGAGGTGCGGATGGAGGTGTGAGGAGAGGTGCGGATGGAGGGGTGAGGAGGGGTGAGGAGAGGTGCGGATGGAGGGGTGAGGAGAGGTTCGGGTGGAGGGGTGAGGTTCGGTTCGGCTGGAGGTGTGAGGAGAGATGCGGCTGGAGCGGCGACATCACTACTGGGCGGCAGTACGTGGCAGCATGCTGGGGGTGATCGCAGCCCCAGTCACACGGCATTGTCATCTGCAGGGGGGTGAGGAATCAGTCCCTCCCCTCAGGTGACACTTGTGACCTGAGGGGAAGGAGCGGATTGGTCGTTCTGTGGTAAACAGAGGAGGGTCATCCGATTGGTCCAGGACGGCGAGTCCTGGTCAATGGGATGGGCGTCGTATGTTTACAACACAGCGGCCAATCTGCTTGGAGGGGCGGCGGGAAATGGGAGTGAGCGGGGCGTGTGAGGCTTTGCAGCCTGACACGCCCCGCTCACTCCCATTGGGGGGTGGCGGTGCCGCCTACAGGACGACGTCACTGGCTCCTGGCCACAGCTCCTACAGCGCTACTTCAGCAGCATGGCTAGACCGAGTCCCCAGCGGTGAGAGAGCAGGGAGGGGCGGAAGGCACCGCCGGCATGCGGGCAGCGTAGACCTCGGGGAGGGCGGTCGCGATGATGCGCTAGCGGCGTAGCGGACGGTTGGTAGGATGGGGGCGGTGTGAGCTAGTGCCACTACGGCTGTCGATGACGCTATAGTGTCATCGCTGGCAGTGCGCAAAGGATTTGGGGATTGGGCTACAGTGGCGGAATTCCAAACTCGCGATGATATAAGTAGAAGATATGTGTATAAACTGTAAATCTACATATATCTTATATATGTGTATATACTGTATATGTACATCAATGTATATATGTGTATATACTGTATATCTATATGTGTATATATATTACATATGTGTGTATATAGTGTATATCGATCTGTGTGTGTATATAGTGTATATGTATATATGTGTATATAGTGTATATGTATATGTGGGTATATACTGTATGTGTATCAATATGTGTATATACTGTATATGTATATGGATAAAAGTGTATATACTGTATATTGATTTATATGTGTGTGTATATACTGTATATATACATCAAGCGATATATGTGTATATACTGTATATCAATATGTGTATATATATAACATATGTGTGTATATACTGTATGTATCTGTGTGTATGTAGTGTATATGTATATATGTGTATATAGTGTATATGTGGGTATATACTGTATGTGTATGTATATGTGTATATACAGTATATCTATATGGATATATGTGTATATACTGTATAGCGATTTATATGTGTATATATAGTGTATATCGATATATGTGTATATCGATATATATGTATATGTGGGGATATACTGTATATCGATGTATATGTGTATATCCTGGATATCTAGGGATATGTGTACATAGTGTATATGTACATCTATGTATATATGTGTGTATAGTATATGTATATGATATCTGTGTGTATATACTGTATATGTATATATGTGTATATAGTGTATAGATATATGTGGGTATATAGTGTATGTTTATGTATATGTGTCTATAGTGTATATTTATATAGATCTATGTGTATATACTGTATCTCTATATATATGTGTGTATATACTGTATATCGATATATGTGGATAGAGTGTATATGTATATGTATGTATATGTGGGTATATAGTGTATATATATCTATATGTGTATATAGAGTATATGTATGTATATTGTGTATTTAGTGTATATGAATATATATGTGTGTATATACGGTATATCAACATCAATGTATAAAAGAGTATATAGTGTATATGTATGTGTGTGTATATATATATATATATATATATGTGTGTGTATGTACTGCATATGTATATATGTGTACATAAGATATAGGTATCTATATGTGTGTATATAGTGTATAGCTACATCGATGTATATATAGGGGTATATAGACTATATGTATATATATCTGTGTGTATATACAGTCAATGTAGATATGTGTGTATTTAGTGTATATGTACATGTATGACTATATGTGTATATACTCAAGATCTATGTGTATACACTGTATATCTATGTGTATGTGTATATGTATATCTGTGTGTATATACTGTATATGTATATATATAGCGATATATGTGTATATAGGGTATACCTATATGTATATATGTGTATATAATGTAGATAAATATATATCTGTGTAAATAGTGTATATGTATATGTATGTGTGTGTATATAGTGTATATCTATATATGTGTAGATCTGTATAAGTATATGTGTGTATCTACTGTATAGCTATCAGTGTGTATATAGTCAATATGTATGGGTGTGTACATACAGTATATGTATAGGCACATATGTGTATATACTGTATATGTATATATAGTGTATATGTATGTGTGGGTCAAAAGGGTATATCTATGTGTATGTGTATATGTGTATATAGTGTATATGGATGTGTGTATATACTGTATATAAATATGTATGTATATATACAGTATATATATATATATATATGAATATAAGTGGAAATAGTGTATATTTGTAGATTGTAAGCTCCTTTGAGCAGGGTCACCTTCATTTCTTGCTTTATTTATTGTATTTTTTTTTTCTACATTGATTCTATGCCTATTGTTTTGTATCCAATTATTGTACTTTATTGGTTCTCTACTATAATTACTTACTGTATTTTCTGTACTCTAACCCTACATTGTAAAGCGCTGCGGAATATGTTGGCGCTATATAAATAAAGCTTTATTATTATTATTATTATTATTATTATTATTATATGTATGTATATGTGTAGATAGTGTAGATGTATATATGTGTATAGACTGTATATGTATGTGTATATAATGTGTATGTAGATGTATGTATATATGTGTATATAGTGTAGATATGTCTGTGTGTTAATGTAGTGTATATGTATATGTAGATATATGTGTATGTTGTGGTCCTGCGACTATTTGTTCCCTGTGTTGTTTGTCTCAGCGGGAGTGGTGTCTGTGTCTCAGTCGCAGAGCTGGTGTCTCATGGGGGATGCAGGGTGCGGGTCCGGGGCTCCTCTGTCTCCCCGGGTGTCCTCTGTCCCTGAGGAGGTGTGTCAGGGGTTGCGGAGTTGCAGGGTGCGGGTCCGGGGCTGCTGTATGCAGGGTGCGGGTCCGGGGCTCCTCTGTCTCCCCGGGTGTCCTCTGTCCCTGAGGAGGTGTGTCAGGGGTTGCGGAGTTGCAGGGTGCGGGTCCGGGGCTGCTGTGTGCGTGAGCTGCTGTGTCAGGGGGTTTGTGTGCCGGAGGTGGAGGGAGCAGGTCCGGGGCTGCTCTCTATACCCGGGTCTGCTGTGTCCCTGAGGTGGTTAGCGGGGCCGACGTTTGCTAGGATGGTGGGTGGGGCTCGTGATGACGGGAGGATGTGGCGGGGGAGGTATGTGGTGTTAGCGGCAGGATGTTTGCGCGCCATCGCTCGCCGCGCATGATATCGGCACAGTGGCCGGAAGCGCCAAACTGCCGATTATGTATAGATATATATATATATATATATATATATATGGTATATATATATATATAGAGAGAGTGGAGTAAATACATTGAAGGGTATAAGACAAAGAATAATGGACAAAGCACCTATAATATAGTATACAGTTCAAAACATACTAACAAATTAGTAGTACATATTTTGAATAAAAAGAAACTTCTCATAAGGATTGTGAAAGGTATAAATCATATACGCAATGATCAAAAGTACAATATTTCTAATATGCTAATTGTATGGTTGTTAAATTTCTATTACCGTAATGCAATTCTCCTAGTCTTGTTAACAGTGATACATACTGTAGTCCCAAATGTGCATGTCATAAATTATATTTTTGCTTCCTCAGAAGGTTGATGCCTAACTACGTCTTTAAAGTATGAGAGGAAACCCATGGAGAACATACAAACTCATCACAAATGTTATCATTTCTGGAATTTGAACTCAGAACCTAGATGCTCCCAAACAATGGGGCTAGTCACTGACCCAGTTTATTCATTTATTAGCACATACAGTGGAGGGCATAACTGAGTACACCTGAACAGATTGTTCAGACATCCTTTTGTTTCCTTTCAGAATCAACATTTACAATGGGAGACCATATTACAAAATACTCTTACAGATGTAGGCTATTCATGCAAGAAAAGATTAGTTATTTTGCACACCGAAAAAAAATAATTTTCTTAAAAATATCATGAAAGACCATGCTGCAAAATGAGTACACCCAAAATAAAGCTGTAGGAGCTAGGCTAAAGTTTAGAGTTCTAAATACTAGTTAACAAGGGTAAGTCTATTAGAATTTACTTAGACAAAATAAATAAATAAATTGATTCTTGAATTGTTAGAGTATATACTTACTCACAATTTTTTCCTGTTTAAGGACCGCTATTACCTCCAGCAAAAGGGCACTGCGATGGGCGCGGCCTGTGCACCGTCCTACGCAAACCTCTTTCTCGGTTATTGGGAGAGGGAGGTTTTCGGGGATGGTGCGTGGGCCGCGTCCCATGCGCAGTGCTGGCTGAGGTATATAGACGATGTTCTGATCCTATGGACAGGAACAAACGAGGAACTGAGGGAGTTCAAGAAATTACTGAATACCAATCAGTATAACATTAAGTTGACTTTTAATGAACATACCTCAGAGGCTGACTTCCTCGATATAAAACTTGTGGTTCATCCAGACGGCTCCCTGCAGACCAATATGTACTGGAAAACAACTTCTGTCAATGCCCTGCTTCATGCGACCTCAGGTCACACGTCCTCAACAATATCTGCAATCCCAATTGGCCAATTTTTAAGGGCCAGGAGGGTTTGCTCTATGGAAAATTATTTCCAAGAACAGGCGTGTGATCTGAGAGAGAGGTTTTTGGTGAGAGGGTACACAAAACGGAGTATCAAAAATGGGTATCAGAGAGCCTTAAAAACACCTAGAGTAAATCTCCTTACTCCCAAACCAAAACCAGAAGAAAGTGATCAAAGAAGAATTTGATTTATATCGACATTCAATGATTAGTGGGGCAATGAGACAGATTTTGAAACATCACTGGGACATATTGAGGAGGGAGGACACTTTAAAACAGGTCCTCACAGCTCAACCAGCCATGACTGCAAGAAGGGGCAGGAACTTGAGGGATGTAGTAGTACATAGTCACTATGTCCATAGGAGCCAACCCACGATAGGAGACACAAAACCAAGAAAAGGATTCTTTACCTGCGGGGATTGCAAGGGGTGTCGGAATATGGTTAGGGCTACAATTTTTGTAGACTCAAAGGGAGAAAAAGAATGCAAAATTTTGAAATATATCAGCTGTTCCACTTCCATTGTTATCTACTATGCTACATGCACGTGTAGTTTATTCTATATTGGACTAACCACACGGGAGCTACGCATACGTATAGGTGAACATGTTGCAATATAAAAGCGGCAATGAAATTGGAAGTGGACGACCCCACACTGAAAACCATACCCCGACACTTCAAGAAAAAACATAACTGCAACCCGGCAGGTTTCAAAGCTAGGGGCATAGATACCCTTAACTTGGGGTCCCGTGGGGGTAACTATCACAAGAAACCAGCACATTAGGAGTGTAAATGGATAGTAAAATTGGACACGATGAGCCCAAGAGGGCTAAATTAAAAACTTAGTTTTGTTTCCTTCCTATTGTTTGTTGAAACTGCTGACTTGTATGATCATTTTTTATAAGTGGTTTTAAAGTATTTTTAATTCACTTATGCACTTTTCTCTAGTAATCTAGATTCAGAGGTTGATATCACGCACCTTACCACATTGATGATCACCATCAGGATACCTTATACTTGGATAACCAATGGAAATCTCCTTATATGGGAAGGACATTATAGAGGAAGATAAAAGGATGAACCATTTGCAACTGGTGTTATCATGTTGGGTAAAAATATAATAATTGTTGAATTTTGGTCATTGTCCTGTGAAGGGGGTAGTCCGACTGTTTTAAAATGCTGATATGTAGGCAGGCTGAATTGGCGGATTTCACGTCATCTGATGGTATACTATCATGCCCAGAAATATGGATGTATGGGTAATGAATTGGCTGCCATTAGATGATTGTGATCATGCCAATCTGTATAATGGCCATTATACTGCAGCTGGGTACTGTATATATCTATGTCAAATGATGGATGGATGGAATGGGACAAAAAATTGACTATGTATTATACCTATGACAGCTTCTTTATGCAATATGGATAATGATATGAACCTTCCTAAGGAATCTGTAGGTCCATGTTTGGTATAGCATGTGAAAGACCAGGAACTAGCATGGTGGAGGAACTACTTCCGCCCTGAGGTTGAGGTCACTAATGGGGCTCATATACCTATATACCAGATACTAAGATGGGGTATGGTATGTGAAAGACCAGGAATCAACATGGCGGTGGAGCTACTTCCGCCCTGAGTTTGAGGTCATTAACAGGGTTTATATACCTATATACCAGACACTAAGATGGCGGATGAGAAACTTCCACCCAAAGAGTGATGCTATTGATAAGAGCGCTGAGCGCAACTTCCGGCTCCGCCCCTCAATGCGGCAGTAAGCATCTCTAATAGCTGGATGATGTCAGATGATTACTGACTCTGCAGTTAGAAATTGGCCGAAGGTCGGCATGGAGGAGGCGGAGCTGGAGTGGGGGGTGCAGCAGGACGCCAAGCATGAGGGGCATAAATAGATGGAGGCTGGTAGAAGAATGCGGACCCCATTGAGAAAGCTTATAGTAAAACGCATCTTAGGGCACCCGGACACCTTTTCCCCATGATATGGGTAAGTCTAAGGGTCTTTATAGTTTATCAGGACGTGGGGTTGCTTATTAGTACACCTTATCACTGCTTCAGGATTCCCACAGAGGGATATCACCCAGCAGTAATCTAAGCCATACACCTGGGCTAAGAACACCATACCAATGAATTGGGGGCTATACTGTGAATCTAGGGATTTTATTTGTCACAATTCACATTGAAACTGATCGTTTGTATAAAATAAATGTAATACTAAGATGTATCCTATTTTAAATGTTATGAGATGGATTTTATATGCATAGCAAAAAACTTAATAAAATCTTAAACATAGCATGGATTACTTTGATACACCTAAGCTAAAACGGAGCCAAAAACCTCCTTCTTTAATTGTATTTGATTGCAGCAAAAGGAATAAAAATATTTATAAGAGATGGAACTGCAACCATCTCTAAGAGACATCTTGGTGGACCACCGGATTTAACACCTAAGCCATAGCAGCTTCTGATGGACAAGGTTGAAGGAAATCAACATGCAAGTTCACTTCAATTGGCTAAATACAGCGCTAAAAAGCCAAACCAGGGCAAGCATTTCTTGTGGCACTATATGATGTACACCACAGATGAATGGCATGCATAACTATCATCCACAAAGGAAGCCTTTACTAAATCCCATGCACAAAAAAACAACCTACAATTCGCCTTGATCCATGAAGAAAAAAAAATCTCTTTATTTATACTCTGAACTGATGAGAGCAACATAAATGTTTTCTGAACTTCAAAACTGTATGTCATCACAAAGTTTAGTAGCAAAAAGAAAAAGGTTCCTACAGTGAAACATGGTGGTGGCAGTGTCATTTTATGGTGCTCCATCAGAGCTGCTGGTGTCAGGGAGCTACAGTAAATTACATTGATGACATCATCATGAATTCACAGCTGTACTCCTCTATACTGAAAGAGAATATGCTATCATCACTCTGTACCCTTGATAGACATACACATTTTTAACACGACAATGATCCAAAACACATATCTAAGGCCACAAACAGAAAAAACACTGAACATAAGGGTCATAAATTTATGCAAAAATAGCTGCAAGATAGTGACAACAAATTTAAATGTACTCGGGTAATGGGTAATAACAAGGAAAAAAGTGATACACACAAAAGGGAAGTAATAGCATTAAAATATGTGTCAATTTGAATCGAGATACATAATTTTATATAATGTAATTAACAATACATAACAGAGTAATAAAAATATATAGGAAAACTTATTCACGTGACTGGCATATACCATATTTTTGAGACTATAAAACACTATGGGTCATAAGAAGCCTCCAGGTTTTAGAGGAGGAAAAAAATTTGAAGCAAAAAATGTGGTATGAAACACTGTTATGGGGGGATCTGCTACTGGCACTGTTATAGGGGTAATGTACCCCAATTCTGTTCTAAGATTTCCTTCCAGGTATATATGTCCCCCATTCTGGTATTTGTTCCTCATCCAGATATACATCCTCCATCCTCTTATATGTATTCTATACTGATATATTTGTCTCTCCATCCTGGTATATGATACTACATCTTAATTTTTTATCCCAATCCTGGTATAAGTGCCCCATCCTGGAATACGATCCCCCTTCCAGGTATATGTCCACCATCCTAGTGTTTAAAAACCGTCATCCTGGTAAATATTAAATTTGTATAATGACCAGCACTCACTTGTGTGGTATGTTGGTGGTGCTATTGGAAAGGATCAGAAGACACTAATTGCAGAAAAATATAGAATCAATGCACTCGCACAGTTTCTTAGTTGCTTAAAGTGGATTTATTTCAATCAAGGTGAAGATGGTGACTTAGCAGAATTAATGTTTCGGCCTATTACAGGCCTTGATCACAAGTCACTAGAGATAAAATAGAAAAACTTTTTACAATGATGTTATGTGAAGTATATACAGATAGTAACATAACATAGTTTTTAAGGTTGAAGGAAGACTTTAAGTCCATCTAGTTCAACCCATAGCCTAACATGTAAGATATAAAAAGGAAAAACAAATATATACAGATATGTACAAAATATACATTGAGAGCCAGTGTCAACTCTCACTTGTGGTAATATGCAATTAGGACAATTGTTGATTTTGTAAGATGGAGCCAGGAAGCAGAACATAGAAGTGGAAGAGTCATGGAAGATGTGGCAGGATAGAGGAATAGATTGGCTCAATCTATTACCTGCCGTTGTTGTTTATAAAGGACTTATCCAAGGGTGTTGAGCTGGTATGTGGAGTATAGGTATAGCAGCTTGACCTATAGTGAAAGGAGAATATGAATCCCCCAATGTCTGAAAAACATGTAATGTTGTTATTTCTGATAAATGTACCTGGATTGCAGCTGTATAGGATCAAGGGGTATTATAGCCAGCCTGGACTGTGTACAATGGATATATGGTTCCAGGAATCCTGGTATCCAGTGGGTGGTTGTGCTAATAACCTTTGATAAGATCTCAGAAGGAGGATCGCTGGTTATATCTGAAATAAAGTAGCTATAAAAATATATCAGGTTCTTACTGATATATGGTATAAGTATGAATTGTAGGTACTTGCGTTTGTATTATCGGCTGTGTAGACCTGCGACGTGCGCTTGTGTGTCCCAGAGCCTATTGTGATTTTAACCTATGTTTGTATATTTTTGTTTTTTTCTTAGAAAACTGATAATGGATATGATATGGAGCTGAGTTAATACACTGCCTGGTGGACTTTGTGAGATGCCCCGAAATATGGGAAAACAACATGTATTGATGAGAGACCTAAACATCGGAAAGAATTTGGATGTAAAATAAGATAAAAAATTGGTGTAATAATTAGGATTATGTAATGAGGGATGCATATAAAATATAATGTATGGTAGACATATTCATAAATTGATACACGTATGTTTATAATATACTGTATATAAATGTATTATGTGTAGAATGATGTAATTATTCCTATTGCACTTATCACAGCTGGTCTGTGTCTTATTTATTATATTTATCACTCACCTCTACTATTTTTGTATTATAAACATTATTGTATGTACAGTTTATCTGTTTTAAACACTCACATAATTTTGAGAATCTAATGTGTATGTTTGTTATGGTTGAATGGTGCATCCTCAGCATTTGTTATGATACCCAGTTTGTTTTGTCCCTGTAGTATGTCCATGGGTACAGACTTTCAATCCCTGTTTCCCTTAGATCGGGTGAATAGTTTTTGTCTTCAACAAAATGGCCGCCGCCATTTCATTTTTGTAAGATGTGCACATCGCTCTACATTCTGAGAGTTCCGTTCTGTACTGCTCATGCGCGTAAGTGACGTCAATTGACGCCCGGCGCTTGTTCAATCACAGGGGAGGTCTTCTGACGGCGGATATGACGCGGCTTATTGGCGGGCGGTACTTTTGAATTGCTGTGTATTTAACAGCCAGAAATCACTTTGTGAATCAGCCCCTGCGATCAAGCAGTGGCGAAACGGCTGTTAGGGGCGCGCTGCAGGTCAGGGCTCTGTGGGGCAGTATCTAGGACCAATCGCCAGAGTGTGCTATGGGTGAGTAATTCTGATAGCTTACGCTGTGTCATTTATACATATGTGTGCATTCTGTTATTACTTGCGATTTGTACCACTATAAGTACTATTGTACCCATGGAGTGATTGCCTACCTGCAGCCCTTGGAGTTTTCTCCCAATATGTACTTCATTCATAACGTTAACGTGTCTGCTTTTATATATAATTAATAAAGGTGATATTTTATGTAACAGCAACTCCATAGTGGTTTCCACTTATTCTAATGTTTATGGGAGTCTTACTTATGGTCCAATGAAGATACACCATAAAGACAATGTATTTATAAACATGATACTATTTAATGGTGAAAGGTGTGTGGTGATTTTGAAAATTTACACCCTCCACCTACCTGCCTGTTGTGCTCAGCTCCATTCACCATCATTTAGCCCCGACAGAGCAGGCACAGACCGCTCTTGCCAGGGAAAGCATGGCCATGTAAACAGATCAGCGGCTTCTTTTTCACTCTGCTCTGTGGAAGGGGGCGTCAGCCGATCTTGTACTGATTGACAGCCGGATCCTCGCTACCTAATTGGGGAAGTCGGCTTTCAATCAATGTGACATCGTCTATGATGCCCGTCTACAGAGTGGAAAAGCCACCCCTCTGTAGACGTAACATCAATGGGAGCTTCAAAATTCTAACACTGCTCCCTGTTGGCAGTGAACGGTGGTGAACGGTGGTGAACGGCACTGGGCACAACAGGCAGATACTTGCCTGTAAGTGCTTAGGCACAGTTATTTTTTGCTAAATTCCATATAACCTATTTATTGATATATATATATAACTATTGATGCATACAAGGGTAGAATAAATAAATAGCTTCACCATATACCATAGATGATAAACATAGAAAATCATAAATATACATAAATGTATATATATACAGTTAGTAGTATAAAGTGTATATAGTGCTTCAATTCATGTATGTACTAGCACAGGAAATATTAAGCTGGGCTGTATAAAATAAGTTGTACACATCACATAGGTATTAAATATATAGTCCACTATAAGGAACATGTATTTTAGTGTCTCAATATTTTTTGTCCTGTCTTAGCAAAAGATGTTTAATATAGCATTGGCCACAACAATGTAAGTCTAGGGCCATACTTACCAGGTGCCCCACATTAAACGGATGCAGTTACTGCAGAGCCCAGCCTGCAGTAACGGCCAGCGTTAACGTCGGGGGCTGACTGCGAATGCTGCTCCATGGTAAGGCCAGGGTCACACCTGCGGTTCTATTTGCAGATCCTGATCCGGTCTTGAGCATTAAAAATGCTCAAAACCACATCCGAATCCGCAGCCATAGGCTACAATAGAAAATCCGGATTGCACTATTTGCAATCCGGTTACCGGATTTGGTTTTGCAGTCTGTGGTAAAAATGATGCAGGCTGCATTTTTCGGAGTGGTTGCAAAACAGGATCTGTTTTTTTTTATAATGGGAGTCTATGGGAACCGGATCCGGTACCGAATTTACCATGGATTCAGCCACACAGGAAGCCACAGGAACTGCGCTTTTTCCAGGTGCACAGGAAAATGTTGCCGACAACGTTTTCCTGTGTGCTCTGCTGAAGTGCACTTCCTTGGGCTTCCTGTGTGGCTGCATCCATGGTAAACATTGGGTTACCATGGAGCATTGTTCGCAGACAGCCCCCGACGTTAACGCTGGTCATTACTGCAGTATGGGTTCTGCAGTAACGGCATCCATTTAACATGGGGCATCTGGTAAGTGTGGCCCTAGCCTAAGTGTGACCTGAAGTACAAAATACACACTAAATTAAAGCACATGGAAAATCATGAAGAAACATAGATACCTCTGTGATCCAGCAGAAACAAGTGGTGTCTACCCCAACGGATGTTTTGAAATACCTTCCTCATTAAAAATACATAAGGCTGCTTTCACACAGCGTTTTTGTGCTGTCCGAGGGGATCAGACTTTTTGCAGGACCCCTCGGACAGCAACGGATCCAAGCTGATGCCTGCAATCTGATGCCAAATAGGCATCCAATCCTGATATTTTGCAGCATCAGTTTGGATCCTCTCCCTGCTCCTCCTGTCACCTCGTCCCCCTCCTCTCTCCCTCCTGTCACCTTTCTTCCCTCCTCTCTCTGCTCCCTCTTAGTCCCCTCTGTCTCCCCTCTTCGTCCCCTCTGTCTCCCTCTTTGTCCCCTCTTTTGCCCCCTCTTTGTCCCCCTCTTTGTCCCCTCTTTGTCCCCCTCTTTCGCCCTCTCTTTGTCCCCTCTTTGTCCCCCTCTTTGTCCGTCTCTTTCACCCCCTCTTTCCAGACCTTAAAAAATAAAAAAAATCTTTATTCTCACCTATCCACGAGTCCCGTGGTGCTTCCAGCTGTCTTCTTCTGATCCACAGGACCTGGCGTGATGTAACAGTCACATGACCAGTTACCGCTGTAAGCGGTCATGTGACTGCACTGTGACGTCAGGCCAGGTCCTAGAAGCATAGAGCGCCGGAGGCATCGCTGGATCTCCAGAGAGGTGAGAATAAAGTTTTTTTTCTTGAAAGGGGCGGGGCTAAATTGCGACATGCCGGAGCCCGCCCCCTTTCATGACGCGACCAGGCTCTTAGAAGCAGAGAGGGGCGTGCATAATTACAAGGCAGCAGCACACAGGCCACGCCCATTGCAGCTTGCACAGAAACAGAGAAGTCACACAGGACAAAGTAATATAACTTTTTCTCTTACTTTACAAAAGCGATTTTTTCTGCAAAAGGGATGGCTAGAAATGATAAGAGGGGGTGCAGGGACAGGTCTAAAGATACGGGGGGGTCAGTTTCTGGGTTTAGGATCACTTTAATTTATTCTTACATTTTCGACTCAACTCTATTGGCTTGCAAGCTTGTTAAGCTGTCATCCATGAAGGATGTAATGTAGTTCGGGAGAGATTGTTTATTTTTAAATATCAAACTTAGACAGTTGATCAATTTTTTTAAGAGTCTAAGCAATTTAAGGTCAGAAAGTCTTTAATTATAAAAAAAAGACAATAATTGTGTATTCATATAGCATATTGCTAGCAATCGTTGTTGTCCAAGTGCAATCCTAAAATATGTATGTACATATACTAAAACCTTTAGTGTGTGTGTGTGTATATATATATTAGAGATGAGCGAGTACCGAAATATTCGTAATTGCTATACTGGTAACAAATACTTTGCAATAATTGTGCATTTGTTAATTTGTTCCAAATAGTGATTGCAATGCAAGTCAAGGGAAAATGTGAGTAATTTTCTGCTGGACCCGTCAAAGAGGTCTGGAGGCCTGAGGAAAAGGCTGAAATGGATGGGAAAGTGATGAAATAGAATGGGAAGATCCTGGAGAATATGACTGCAGGCATTTCTAACTCACATATGATTTCTGGGAACAAATTAGTCACAGAATTATGCCACTTTTACAGATACAAAAGAATAACTACCAAACCTAATCTAAATTGCATTTAACAGGTGAAAAAGGTTAAGAGTCATCAGGTCAGCCTACAATCTCAACTGTGAAGGATGATGAGATGGAAAATGAGTTAGTCGATGATGAGTCCACTGATCCAACCGGGACCATTGGCACACACCCCCAGCATAGCAACACAGAGGTAGACGAATATGTACCACACAGGTGCCAAGGGGTAGTAGTTTGACCAGAGTGAGAACTGGGTGAACTGTTCCCAAGACGATCCCCACTGTGACCCAGGTCTTGGCATGGGGGCATTTAGCCACTGTGTGGAATATTTTTAATGAAAGTTCTTAAGAGAAAAACATTGTAATCTGTAGCATCTGCCATATCAAGTTGAACTACATGGCAGCCAAGAACCTCAGTAGGTAATACCAGAGTACCAAATCTATGTTCGTGGGTCAAACCACTGCTATGTCACCTGTGCTATGTCTTTCACAATCTGCTGTCCATGAAGCAGGCGCTCCTACCTCCTACCCATGAGCTGCGGTCGCACAGACACAGCATTCAACATGAACCATGTCACCTTTTTTGTCCCAGCGAAGTGTGCCATTGTCTCTGTTCCAGATCTTGGAAAGGAAGTGTAAATACACAAACACACACCCAAAGGCAAAAATATTAAACACTCGCATTGCAAAATTGCTAGCGGTGCAGAGGTTTCCCTTTAGGCTTGTGGGAACTGAGTCTTTCAGTGATCTCTTGGCTGTGGCTGACAAATGATACTCGATTCCCTGCCAGAGCCACCCAGTGTTCCTTCCCTGTTTTACAGAAGCATGTGTAAAACAATATCAACCATGCTATCAGCAACACCGTAAGTGGGAAGGTCCCCATAACAACAGACATATGGAGAAGTTGTTGTGGACAGTCAGAGACAATACATTTCTCTGATAGCACACTGGGTGAACCTGGTGGTGGGAGAGACAGAGTGACAGCCTGGAACATCACACATCCTACCTAGTGGGCCCAACTTCCATCATGGTTTCTATCTCCTGGTATGCTATTTTCTGTATCCCCTCCTACTCCTCCTTCTCCTCCTCCTCCTTCTCCTCTTCCACCATGTCATTCTGCAGGCTTCAATTCAATTTGAGTATTGAACTAAGTCCGTTAGCGGTGATTTGTCCGGCTATTATCAGCGTACTTATCCAGCTGCTCTGTTTGTTGAAGCAATCACTGCATAATCCCAAAAAGGAAGCTTTGAATGAACAGTATGTGGCAATTGATTAAGAGTTCCCAATGGATGATACTACCGAGCCCTGCCAATATTCTGAGGCAACATTGGGTAATGATGAGGAAGATGAGAAGAATGAGGAAGGAGAGGACTTGTTATTATGTGCTACCAAGGGGACCCTCATTGCTACAGAGGGGACAATGAACCCTAGCTTTGATGTCTTGGAGAGGAGGAGGTGGAGGAGGAGGTGAGTCAATGTGAGGAGAGGATGGGTATTGTTCCTATTATTGGGGACACAGAACCTTTGCCTGTTTTCAACTTGGCCCACTTGGCACAGTTCATGTGAAAGTGTCTGTGGCAAGACCCTCATGTGATACATATTTTTGCCAACAACCTGTACTGGTTAGCCACCTTTCTTGACCAATGGTGCATGGAGAACTATTCTTCTTTCCTTGTGGAGTCATCAAAGGGTTGCACAATGGCATCCATTAAGAGGTGCTGTTTTAGATCAGTTGCTGAAAACATCACCCTCTGACAACACTGGCAGCAGAGGTATCAGGTCTTTCAACAGCAAGGATTAATGAGGAGAGACACACAGACCTGCTCCAACAGAGGTGGAGGGAAAATGGGCACAAACTGAGTAATTTTCAATAAAGCAGAACATGGACAAGGGTTATTCGTGCCTTTAACAATGCCAAATTGAACAACATGCCCAAAGGAATACTTAGGTGACCATACCTGCATCATCCCTGATGCTTCAATTCACTTTAATTATTGGATGTCCAAGCTGAAAATTTGGCCTGAACTCTCCTCATATGCCTTGGAGGTGCTGGCCTTGCCTGCTGGTAGTGTGATGTCTGGGCGTGTTTTCAGTTATGCTAGGGCGTTAGTCATCACTGATAGGTGCACACTCCTCTCTATGGAAAATGCAGACAGACTAACTATGATTAAATTCAACAAGGACTGGAGTTCTCCACAATTTGGAATTTAATCTCTCTAAATGACAGCAAACCAACTTAAATTCAGCAAAAATATTTATTTTTCAAATGGATCTTAACTAGAGATAACCAAACCTTTTGAAGTTTGTGTTTGGTTTCCCGAATGGGCATATGGTCGCCAACTATATCGACAAAAATATCACTGAAATACCAAACCCCATTCAAATCAATGGTGTCACGATAGTGTTATAATGGAAGCAGAGCTTTAACGTTGATCAAGAATAGGAAGATGAGTGACAGGTGTAGGCATGGTGCTCACAGAACCTAGCTAAATTCACAAAACACACAACAAAGACACCACATGAAAAGTGTCCCCGTTTCCAAAAATTATGCTCAGATAGCACTAAAGCATCAATGGCATTAATTGAACCAGAATAAAAAGTGTAATTCAACATACCTGTCTTATCATTCTAAAAATTCTGCTCACATATGCAGCACCTGACTAGGTGATTGGATTGCCTAGAAACTAAACTGTGTATGAGTCCAAAACTACTGGCATTTCCCCTGTGTTACCTCCTCCCCAATATGTTGTCCAGAAAGCATGAGCTGATGCCTCCTGCACACAACCTGCAGTTGCATCTACACAACAAACATTTAGCATTGGACAATGGACATATATCATAAATACTTCTGGTGTTAGACAAAATGGGACCCCAAAATGTCTGAGGCCACAAGAAACAGTACTTTTTATAGGACAGCAGTAAATGAAACTGTACACACAATGTGTGCTGAAAAGGTAGCTCTAAATGAGTTATTGAACTTATTGGTCTAATATGCAGATCGTGGAATGCTACCGTATTTTATTTTCTTACACTATTCTCAGCTTCTAAAGACTGTATTTGGCAGAATTTCAATAGCTCACAAGAACCCTATTAATATTTCGGACTTTTTAGCAGAGGCCGAGCAAAATGTGACCCCAAAATTGACATGGGGAAGAATGAACAGTTGGTGCTTTCTGGTAAACACCATTAAATGGTAGGAGTACTGCTTTGGATTTCACAAGCACTATAGGACTATATTAATTGGTCAGCTTTTAGTAGCACAAGCCAACCTAAATGTCCCCCAAAAACAGTGGGGGAAAAGGGCCAGTGCGTACTTTGTACCAGGCAGCACTAAATGTTTGTAGTACTGCTTTGGATTTGCCTGGGGCACTAGCATCATATTAACGTTGCTGATATGAACAGCACAAGTCAGGCCCTAAAAATATTGAGGAAAAAGGACTGGAGTGTGCTTTGTACTAGACAGCACTAAATGCTTGAAGTAATGCTGTAGATTTAGCTAGGGCACTAGCACCATCTTAACATGGCTGATTGGGACAGCACAGGCCAGGCTGTGACCCAAAACATATTAGTGATAAAGGACTGGTGTGTGCTTTGTACCAGGCAGTACTAAATGCTTGTAGTACTTCTTTTGATTTGGCAAGGGTACTAGCATCGTATTAACATGGCTGATATGGACAGCACAAGCCAGGCTGTGACCCCAAATACAGCGGGGAAAAAGGACCAGTGCTTTTATACAAAAGGCAGCACAAAATGCCACTACTCTGTGTGCTAGAAAAAAATGAGCTTTGCCTCTGACAAAAGCTATTGTAATATGGACACTTTAACCGATCCCTACCTAATCCACAATATCTCCCTTCCTGTACTGTGAGCTTGTTCTGTGCTTTCAGCTTTGAAAAGAACTATTGTTTTCTGGTACTATGGAGCTATTGACATGCTCCTTTAAATTCTGCCCCTGCTTGAGAATATCTCCCTACACTACACTGAACTGGTATACACTGCAGGTAGCCCTGAAAAGGGTTTTCGTGTTATAAAGAGGCCTAAACACTCTCCCAAGCAGCTGAGCATTCTCTCCCTATTCTTCTCCAATGCTGGCTCCAAATGCAATGTGCGCAAAATGGTGGAGGCAGGGGTTTTATAGACTACTAGCTGTAGTACCCGGCTACGCCCGGGTTAATAAATGACTGATGTTAGCTATAACAAAATATAATTTGAATATGTCCTATAAATGTCCTGTAAGAAAATAGAAGCTGAGCTGTGATTGATTGCTATAGGCAGCCTAATAAATCTCCAGCCAATAGTACACCCTCCCCCTGGCCGGGCAGTATATGTTACCTAACACATACACATAATAGACGGCTCATTTGACTGACATCTGCCTTAATTCCCTATATGGCACATGTGTTGCACATTGGCTGTTTTTAATCAGATGTTTATGTTTTGAAATTAAAAATAGCACACGTATGAGGCGAGTTGTGTGAGGTGATTTGTGCACATCTGTGTCTGTCTGTGTGGTGTGTGTGTCCCTGGGGTCTGAGTATATGTGTGTCCCTGTGGGGTGAGTGCATGTGTCCCTATAGGGTGTGTATGTGTGTGTCCCTGTGGAGGGGGGGGTGTCTGTGTCTCTGTGTTGTGTGTGTCTCTTTGTGCTATGTTTGTGTGTGTGTCCCTGTGCGGTGAGTGCATGTGTCCCTATAGGGTGTGTGTGCCGCCCAGCATAGGGGACCAGGATACCCGGCGCAGGGTCCCTTTCCTTGGGGGAGTCACTGGTGGCTGGACCCAGGCCGTGGCCCCAGGCTGGCACACTCCTAAAAGGGGGTATTTACAGGGGATTTAGAAGTTTATATAATTTATAAAGTTTGTAGATGTTATTGTCGTGACGCCACCCAGAATAATGTGGCTATATATGGCCACCGCTGCCTTGTACTGGCCAGGGGATGATGGTGAGAGGCAGCTGAGATGGTATAGCCCTTTTCCGGGTAGGGCTGTAGGGTCCCCTGGACAGGTGATGTTAAAGTTAATGATGGATGAAGATGGAAGTATGGTGAGGAGATGTTAAGGACACAGACACTTACTTGATTCACAGCAAATTCTCTCAGCGGTGATGGTCCCAATCCTGGATAGATGGTAGCTGTTAAATCAGAGGCTGAGGCACAGATGAGGTTTAACTGGTTTACTTTCAACCAAACTATAATACAACAAGTCCCGTCTCCGGAGTCTGCAATAGGGGTTCAGTTGCTCAGGCCCCACCGGGTCCTTTACCTCCTGCTTGCGCTGTCTATGTGGCCCTGCTGCCGTGTGTGAACTCGCTGCTGGCCCAAATCTGTCCTCTCTGGGTCCCACTCAACAGGCAACTTGAGTCCTTTGTCTCTCTCTGCTTACCCCCTCCGGGAGTACTGCTGAACTCTTAGTATGTTGCTGTGTCTGGCCCTGTGAAGCTTGTTGTTACCTCACGTTTTTCCGGTTGCTGTATTGTATATAACTAATGCAGCCACGGATCCGGTATCCGTATCTGCGCTTTTTATCTAGGGTAGATAATGATGCTACCCGATTCTGAAAGTGTTTCTCTTATCAGTTTTCTCCTCCTCAGACCGATGGCTTGGCCCTGGAAATTGTCAGTCAGTCCTCAGGAACTCAATGCAGCTCCTGTCACTCTGAGCTCCTAGCTCCAACTGTCTGAAAATTTACCTCAAACCAGTGTTTTATCTCTAGGGAAGTCTCTGGTGTCTCTGGAGCTCCCCCTACTGGCCAAAGGTGGTAGTGCAGTGGCTTGGCTTTCTAAGTGAGTGCAACTATTATGATCTTATACTGTGGCTAATACCCGCAGGGGCGCCACATTCCCCCTTAGTTAAGAACAGTACTCCGGGACTGTGGGACAATAAACATAAGATATAACAGATAATATCTACAGAGTCTTAAAAAAAAATAAAAAGTTACAAAAACCACTCAAGTTTAAAAAATAGAGTCTTGTAAAAAGTCACTTCAAATAGCGTCCATTAATACAGCTCTGTCCTTGAGGGCTATTTATTTGTTAGGAAAGGCACTGCAATTAGCGTCCATTTTTCCAACAAAGGTTATGAATAAACTTAAGAATGTTTAAAAAAAACAGTCTTTCCGGAGCTTTAATTTAACCCCTCCGGGCTGATAAATGAAGAAAAGGAGTTCAAGAATATGCAAGTAGTTCATACAGAATAGTCTCTGCAGGTACTGAGCTTTTTTAACGTTACATCTAATAACTACTAATTAACAACTAAACAAGTTCCTTTCAGATATTTCTGGTTGAAATATCTATTTACATTTGGTAGTCTGCATATCTTGCTGGTAATTGACCCTGAGTACTACGCTGTGATCTGCGTAACGCTTGTGTACTGGGTGTACTCAATGTGATGGTGTGAGTGGACGTATACCTAGTAAGTACTTCTGGTTCTGCTAGGGATAATTCCACATTTGTGGGGTTGGCAATTCCACCGTGTCCAGGACTATTATTACTAGGAATTTGTTCTTCCTGTCTTGGAACGTCTTGTGGTACAGGGTCTGCTTCTAATTCTATTGGTCTTGGGGCTTCTGGTATTACAGGCTCTGGTGTTTGATAGAAGGCCATCATGGGAACTACTACTGCACCATTGTAGGTTGGCCAGGTTTTAGGAAAGTCTCCTAAATAGGTGTGATATACTCCATCTTCTTCTTTTTCTTTAACAGGTTGAACCGGTACTGGTTGAATAACTTCTGGTTCATGTTGAATGACTTCTTTTTCTTTCAATGTCTCTGGACATAGTTTTAGATTGTCTCTTGACACTAGTACTGATGTTAATCCACCATCTTTGCTTATAAGACACATTTTAGGATTGTTCACTCTCATTGGTAAAACTGTATATGGGACAGATTCCCACTGATTGTCCAATTTATTAGTGCGACGGTTTCTCTTGAGCACTTGATCACCAGGTTTTAATGGGGTTGCTAGAGCATTCTGGTTGAAGTATTGCTCTTGTCTTTCTCTAGTTTTCTGGAGATTCCTTTCTACGCATTCTTGCACTTGGCGATACTGTTGTTGGCGTAGGGAGTCCCAGTTGAAATCCTGCACTTCTGCGTCAGGTTTTACGATGCCCATTTCTAGATCTATTGGTAGCTTGCCAGGTCTTGCACGCATAAGGTAAGCTGGGGTACAGTTTGTGGAGCTTACCGGGACATTGTTATAGAGGTCTACCAAGTCAGGCAATTTCTCTGGCCATAGGTTTCTCTCTGTTTCTGGTAAAGTCTTTAAGAGATCGATTACAATATGGTTCATCTTTTCGCATAAGCCATTTGTTTGCGGATGATAGGCTGTTGTACGGATCTTCTTGCAGCCATACATATTGCAAAATTCTCTGAAGATCTCTGATTCAAATGCTGTACCTTGGTCTGCGAGTACTTGTTCCGGATATCCATGAGGTCTGCAAAAGTATGTCTGGAACGCCTTAGCTGCTGTCTTTGCAGTGAGATCTTTCACGGGCACTACTACCAAGAAGCGTGAGTAATGGTCCACGATGGTTAAAGCATAGACATAGCCGGACCGGCTTGGTGTCAATTTCACGTGGTCTATTGCTACGAGCTCAAGTGGTTGCTTGGTAACTATAGGCTGGAGTGGTGCTCTTTGGTTTTTTAGATCTTTTCTTCTGAGGTTGCACGGACCACAGTTTCTGCACCATTCTTCAATTGATCTTCTCATTCCAACCCAGTAGAATCTTTCTCTTAAAAGTACTTCTAGCTTTTTCCACCCGAAGTGACCAGCACCATTGTGATAAGCTTCTAGGACCATTTTTACATCTTGTTTAGGCACAATGATCTGCCATACTAGCTCATGCGTCTTTGGATTGGTATATCTTCTGCACAGCTTTCCTTGGTACAGGAACATTTTGCCTCTCTCTTTCCAGAGTTGATGTGTCTCTTTCGGTGCATTTTCATTGGGATACGCACTTTGCTCAGTCAGCAGTTCTTTCACCAACTTCACAGCTGGATTGCTGTCTTGAGTGTCAGCCCATCTGTGGTGTGCTAATGGGTTGAGATTCACCTGTTGATGTTTCTGGTAGGCACTGGATTCATACTGTCCTACCTTGGGACGATGGAAGGCGGGTAGTTCAATTTCTTCAAGTTCTACCGGTTCTTCTTCCACGTCTCTCAAGTGCGGCATCCGGGATAAGGCGTCTGCATTTCCATTCTTTCGGCCTGCTCTATACTTGATCACGAAGTTGTAATTAGACAGCCGGGCTATCCATCGCTGTTCCAGCGCACCTAGCTTGGCTGTATCCAGGTGGGTCAATGGGTTGTTATCAGTATAGACGGTGAATTCTGCAGCTGCCAAGTAGTGTTTGAAACGCTCAGTCACAGCCCAGACTACTGCCAGTAGTTCTAACTTGAAGGAGCTGTAATTTTCAGGATTTCTTTCAGTAGGCCGGAGCTTTCTACTTGCAAAGGCGATGACTTTCTCCCTGCCTCCTTGCTTCTGAGATAGTACTGCTCCCAGTCCCACATTACTGGCATCTGTGTAAAGGATGAAAGGTTGATGGTAATCGGGGTATGCCAGAACTTCTTCTCCGGTCAATGCCTTCTTCAACTTTTCAAAGGAATCTTCCCTCTCACCACTCCACTGGAAAGGAGGATTGCGGTTTGAAGGCTTCTTCGACTGCCCTACCAGGATGTCTTGTAGAGGTGCTGCTAGCTTGGTGAACCCTTGGATGAATCTACGATAGTAACCCACCAGTCCCAGGAATTGCCTCACCTGTTTCACGCTGGTAGGTTTTGGCCAATCCCTTATTGCGGTTACTTTCTCGGGATCCGGTGCTACTCCTTCTGAACTCACAACGTGTCCCAGGTATTGTACCTTTGGCTTTAGAAGGTGACATTTTGATGGCTTGATCTTCATACCATACCGGGATAAGGCCTCGAACACTTCTGCCAGGTCTTGTAGATGTTGTTCGTAAGTCTTTGAGTAGACTATTACATCATCTAGGTACAGAAGGACGGTTTCAAAGTTCTTGTGTCCGAGACAGCATTCCATCAATCGCTGAAAGGTACCGGGTGCGTTGCAGAGTCCGAACGGCATACAATTAAATTCACAGAGACCCATTGGTGTGGTAAATGCTGTCTTCTCTTTATCTTCCTCAGCCACAGGGACTTGCCAATACCCACTTGTTAAGTCTAAGGTGGAAAAATAGTTAGCAGATCTTAAAGCGGCTAATGACTCTTCAATTCTAGGTAAGGGGTAGGCGTCTTTATGGGTAATGTGATTAATCTGCCGGTAGTCTACGCACATTCTCATGGTTCCGTCTTTCTTTTTAACTATTACCAGAGGGGCTGCCCAGGGACTACAACTGTCTCTTATTACCCCGGCCTGTTTCATCTCTCTCAGCATGTCTTTAGCACATTGATAATGAGCGGGCGGTATGGGTCTATATCTCTCTTTTATTGGTGGGTGGTTACCGGTAGGAATTGTATGTTCTACCCCTTTAATCTGTCCGAAGTCTAATGGGTGTTTACTGAAGACCCGTTCATATTCTTCTACTAGTCGGTACACCCCTTGTTTTTGGTGGGTAGGTGTTGAATCTGTACCTATATGCAGCTGCTGACACCAATCTTCTAATTCTCCACTTGAACCATTGTCGTCCGCCTGACATGACGGATTCAAGGGCCCAATGGCTATGATGGCATTGTTGTCAACAGTGTATAGCTTGGCCATTGTAGCGTACCTTGGTAAAGTGACCTCTTCCTCTCCACAATTCAAAAGACGTATGGGCACTCTTCCCCTGTGTACCTCGACTATTCCTCTAGCCGTTAATATCGTGGGTCTACTATCAGTGTACACAGGCTCTACCAAGGCTTGGTAATCTCGTCCTTTAATACCAATGGCTGCTCTACACCATACCAGCATTTCAGTTTTTGGAGGTATTACTATAGGAGTTGGGTCGCTTACCCTCACACTGCCGATTTCTCCACCTGCAACCTCTACTTGTTGCTTCAGCACCAATGCTTTTATCTCTCTCCGGAGAATTCTCTGCTGGCAGGATTGGGCAGTTTCCGCAAATTGCTGTAAAATAGTAATAACCTCGGAAAAACAATTTTCTAAAACATTCATACCTACCAATACAAAAGGTTCCCGTCGGTTAACATCAACAATTATGATACCCTGATTTTTTAATTCTGCTCTACCAATCTTAATGGTCATCTCTCTAAATCCTACTTGCGGTACCAATTTTCCATTACTAGCATATATACTTAGCTCAACATTAGATGGTCTTTTATCAATGTCTGAATCTGCCCAGTACCTCTTATAAAGGATATGTGGTATAGATGAAATCTGGGAACCAGTGTCCAACAAGGCATTGAGGGGAATACCGTCCAGCACGATGGGGATAATGGGACGTCCTCCGACGTACTTGTCGTGCCAGGATGTTGGGCCTTGAAAGTTCACTCCTGCGAAGCGGCCCGCATTCCCAGGGGATCCTTGTTTAAATCACAATTGCGGGCGATGTGGCCTGGCTTCCGGCAACGACGGCAAATAGGCTGTCCATCCGGCTGGTAACGGTCGTTGGGTCGTCCTCTCCACGCTGGGTATCTCTGGGGTCTCATCCAGGGAATATCCTCTCTGCGGTTCGCCAACTCCATCTTGGGTGTAGTCTGTGATTCTCTCATTTCCTGCATGGTTTTAGCCATTGAGGTGACAATGTCTGTTAGAGAGTCAAGCTTTTGCTGGAAAGCATAATTAGCACTGGCCTCCAGGGGCTTAACTGATGTCACTGGCATTCTCTGTTGTTGAGGGGTTTCTGTAATGGATGGCTCAGGATCCTGATCCCAAAGTGCCTCTGCCTGCTGGAGACGAATAGCCCTCTCCTTTAACTGGGCAAATGTCACTTCAGGGTCCTTGAAAGTCAGCATACTCGCATGCCCTCGATGAGAAGGGGTTAATAGTCCCTCAATGAATTGATCTTTTAGCAATTTATCAGCGCCAGTGTTAAACATTGGTTCAGCCAGTGTAAGCGCTTTAAGGGCCTCCTGTAAATTCAGGGCAAAGTCTCTCACACTCTCATTGGCCTTTTGTTTGCAATTGAAGAATTTGGTCTTTGCTTTGCTACCAGCAGTAGTTTCAAATACTGCCTTTAATCCAGCTAGAATATGCTCAGCAGTGTCTTTTAGATCAGCGGACCATGCTGTGACTTCTCGCTTGGCATTACCACTTAACTGTGCCATCAGCATACCGACACGCTGAGCTTCTGCCATTGGAAACATGTTTAAATAGGCCAGCAGTTTTTCTTTAAAATCATCAAAAGTATTAGGCTTACCTTCATACACTGGAAGCCATGGAGCACCTGGGGTATATGGCATCAACATCGGCATAATGGGCGCTGCACCTTGCGCCGCTGTGCTGCCGAGCGCTCTGTTTTGTGCTTCAGCTGCATTTGTGTCGCCGGGTGTTTCGGCGTCTCCGTGCTGCGACATGTTGCGCCCCCTTAGTTAATTCGGACCCTTCCGGTCCTCTGCTTCCGTCGGGATGGCGTATAATCGTTCCGCTGTGCAGCAGGATTGGTTTTCCCCTTTTGCCGACGTCAGAGCTCTCAGCTTGGTGCCGCCCACAAAGACACGCCCCCTGCTGCTTCTGCTCGCCGTGAGCTCAGTAATGGCAGAATCTGAAATTTTTCAGTCAGATCAGAGCTCAGGGCTATGACACAGTTCAAATAGCAGTCTCGTGCTGTGGCAGTTATGAGGTAATTAGTGATGATGCAATTTTACCTCAGAGGCTGGCGGCCATTTTGTTTCAATGTTAGTCAATGGGGAAAAGTCTATTTCAATGGTTTCCAATGGGAAAATCACTTTTTGATAAAAATAAAAAAAAAAAGTCAATTTTTCTCGGATTTTCTCACAATTTTCGGCATTAATCACGGCACACAGTACCCGATTTAACCAGGCACGGTAAATCCTGTTCGTGACGCCAAAGAGAGATGTGCCGCCCAGCATAGGGGACCGGGATACCCGGCGCAGGGTCCCTTTCCTTGGGGGAGTCACTGGTGGCTGGACCCAGGCCGTGGCCCCAGGCTGGCACACTCCTAAAAGGGGGTATTTACAGGGGATTTAGAAGTTTATATAATTTATAAAGTTTGTAGATGTTATTGTCGTGACGCCACCCAGAATAATGTGGCTATATATGGCCACCGCTGCCTTGTACTGGCCAGGGGATGATGGTGAGAGGCAGCTGAGATGGTATAGCCCTTTTCCGGGTAGGGCTGTAGGGTCCCCTGGACAGGTGATGTTAAAGTTAATGATGGATGAAGATGGAAGTATGGTGAGGAGATGTTAAGGACACAGACACTTACTTGATTCACAGCAAATTCTCTCAGCGGTGATGGTCCCAATCCTGGATAGATGGTAGCTGTTAAATCAGAGGCTGAGGCACAGATGAGGTTTAACTGGTTTACTTTCAACCAAACTATAATACAACAAGTCCCGTCTCCGGAGTCTGCAATAGGGGTTCAGTTGCTCAGGCCCCACCGGGTCCTTTACCTCCTGCTTGCGCTGTCTATGTGGCCCTGCTGCCGTGTGTGAACTCGCTGCTGGCCCAAATCTGTCCTCTCTGGGTCCCACTCAACAGGCAACTTGAGTCCTTTGTCTCTCTCTGCTTACCCCCTCCGGGAGTACTGCTGAACTCTTAGTATGTTGCTGTGTCTGGCCCTGTGAAGCTTGTTGTTACCTCACGTTTTTCCGGTTGCTGTATTGTATATAACTAATGCAGCCACGGATCCGGTATCCGTATCTGCGCTTTTTATCTAGGGTAGATAATGATGCTACCCGATTCTGAAAGTGTTTCTCTTATCAGTTTTCTCCTCCTCAGACCGATGGCTTGGCCCTGGAAATTGTCAGTCAGTCCTCAGGAACTCAATGCAGCTCCTGTCACTCTGAGCTCCTAGCTCCAACTGTCTGAAAATTTACCTCAAACCAGTGTTTTATCTCTAGGGAAGTCTCTGGTGTCTCTGGAGCTCCCCCTACTGGCCAAAGGTGGTAGTGCAGTGGCTTGGCTTTCTAAGTGAGTGCAACTATTATGATCTTATACTGTGGCTAATACCCGCAGGGGCGCCACATGTGTATGTGTGTGTGTCCCTGTGGGGAGTCTGTGTGATGTGTGTGACTTTGTGGTGTGTGGGTCCCTGTGGGGTGAGTGCGTGTGTCCCTATGGGGTGGCTATGTGTGTGTGTCCTTGTGGGGGGGTCTGTGTGGTGTGTGTGTCTGTGTTGTGTGTGTCTCTTTGTGGTATGTGTGTGTGTGTGTCCCTGTGGGGTGAGTGCATGTGTCGCTATAGGGTGTGTGTGTCCCCTTGGGGGGTGTGTGTCTCTGTGTTGTGTGTGTCTCTTTGTGGTGTGTGTGTGTTTGTTTGGGTGCGTGGTGAGTATCCAATGTTGGGGCTGCACCTTAGCGACTATACATTTGCTGTTAATCTTTGTGTGCGTGTGGTGTGTATACATGTCCCCGTGCGTGGTGAATATCTCATGTTGGGGCCCCACCTTATTGACTATATGCTGGTATATGCTGTTAGTCTTTGGCGCTATCATTAAGCCCCTCTCATTCACAACTGTCAACTGGTAACTGTCACTTTTTCCCCATTATGTAGATAGGGGCAAAATTGTTTGGTGAATTGGAATACGCGGGGTTAAAATTTCGCTTCACAACATAGCCTATGATGCTACCGGGGTCCAGACGTGTGACTGTGCAAAATTTTGTGGCTATAGCTGACAGCTGTCGATTTTCCTCCAACACTTTTCCATTCACTTTTTCCCCATTATGTAGATAGGGCCAAAATTGTTTGGTGAACTGGAATGCGCGCGGTTAAAATTTCACCTCACAACATAGCCTATGACGCTCTCAGGGTCCAGACGTGTGACTGTGCAAAATTTTGTGGCTGTAGTTGCGACGGTGTAGATGCCAATCCCGGATATACACACACACATACATACACACACACACACATATACACACATTCAGCTTTATATATTAGATGACGCTGGGTGTGCCAGCTAATTGCAGTAATGTCACAACCAAGATAGCTGCGGCATTACTGTGATTGGTTAAGAAGCCCAGCATTTTTAGTGACTGAAAATCAAGCGACAAAAATACTTGGCGGGACAGACGACTATCGCGAGGCGAGTACACAAATACTTGCAATATAACGAGTAACCCAAATACCGTATTATCCATGCGAGTAACAAATAGTAACAATTACACTCGCTCATCACTAATATATATACTGTATATTTTTACTTCTATGGTCTGGTTATATATAAAGTTTATATCTAAGAAATAACTAAAATCTAAATGTAAAAAATGATGCAGTATAATTACATTTTGTTTTAAGTAGAGATTATGGGCATCCCTAGATCCCTCTTGTTACAGTGGATGCAGTAGCTCTGCTTAAGGCCGGAGACACACTGGGCGAGACACATGCAAGATACTCGCATAAGTCTCGCATGACTCACCCAGAATGGCCACCGCCTCTCTGGACGGGAGTGTTTCAGCTGCATAGAAACACAAATCCTGACACACTACTGTCCAGAAAGGCTGCATAAGGGGAGAGGAAAGAAACGTGTGTGTATGACCGGGATCGGGGAAGAAAAGTATATAACACTCGTTTTAGAGTGAAAAAATATTTTTTATTATAACAAATCCATGTGAATAAGGTAAAAAAGCACAAAACATTAAAACCATCTAAAAAATGTGCAACACCGCACGAGATATATCACAAAAACATGCCTCCTATGATTTCTAGCAATAATGCTGAACCTGCAGGATTAACCTGGTGGCAAAACACAAGAATAGATACATAATAACACAAATTCCCATGATAAGGAATCTAGATATGCAGTAAGGTCACCTGGCTGTTAGGGCAAAAGATAGACCAGATAGTGCTATAGCTGAGGCTCAATGCAAAGTAGTGCAAGACAATAAAGTGCAATTGAAGGCAAATGAAACCTCTGATAATGCCCTATTTGAAGTGGGACCAGAATAGACCATGCAAGAGAAAAACACTGCAATGGAAACATCGCATATCTGTGAATGGAAATGAAATTATAAGTTAGTCACCAGTCATAATACACCTGCAGGCAGGGAGGCATGAGAGCGTGGCTCTGGACCTACGCGTGTCGCTGCCTAAATGACAGCTTCCTCAGGGTAGAGCACCACTGGAGAGTGTGCTTCATTACCTTAAATATCCACAATAATGCACAGCACCTGTAAGGGAAATAAATGCCGTTAGCTCTTGTTGAGACCTGTAGGGAGGAGTGTGGGGCTCTGTGTCTTGCATCATTGATGTTCCGGGGCACAGCGGCAGATTGACTTCCGGGTGAGTTAACCCAGAAGTCGCCTGTCTGTGCTGGAAGGGGGGATACACAGCTGTGCATGTCTGGAGCGCGGCCCGTAATGATCGGAGCCGTACATGCTCATTACGGGCCGCGCTCCGGAACATCAATGATGCAAGACACAGAGCCCCACACTCCTCCCTACAGGTCTCAACAAGAGCTAACGGCATTTATTTCCCTTACAGGTGCTGTGCATTATTGTGGATATTTAAGGTAATGAAGCACACTCTCCAGTGGTGCTCTACCCTGAGGAAGCTGTCATTTAGGCAGCGACACGCGTAGGTCCAGAGCCACGCTCTCATGCCTCCCTGCCTGCAGGTGTATTATGATTGGTGACTAACTTATAATTTCATTTCCATTCACAGATATGCGGTGTTTCCATTGCAGTGTTTTTCTCTTGCATGGTCTATTCTGGTCCCACTTCAAATAGGGCATTATCAGAGGTTTCATTTGCCTTCAATTGCACTTTATTGTCTTGCACTACTTTGCATTGAGCCTCAGCTATAGTACTATCTGGTCTATCTTTTGCCCTAACAGCCAGGTGACCTTACTGCATATCTAGATTCCTTATCATGGGAATTTGTGTTATTATGTATCTATTCTTGTTTTTTGCCACCAGGTTAATCCTGCAGGTTCAGCATTATTGCTAGAAATCATAGGAGGCATGTTTTTGTGATATATCTCGTGCGGTGTTGCACATTTTTTAGATGGTTTTAATGTTTTGTGCTTTTTTACCTTATTCACATGGATTTGTTATAATAAAAAATATTTTTTCACTCTAAAACGAGTGTTATATACTTTTCTTCCCCGATCCCGGTCATACACACACGTTTCTTTCCTCTCCCCTTATGCATCCGTTCTATTAAACGTGTGACTGGTGGATCCCGTGTCTTAGTGCCACTCCAAAAAACCCCCCCTTTTTTCACTGTCCAGAAAGGCGGCAGCCATTCCGGGTGAGTCATGAGAGACTCATGCAAGTATCTTGCATGTGTCTCATTCAGTGTGTCTCTGGCCTAAGACAAATATTACATATAAATAAGCCCATCAATACACCTGGAAGAGCGCTGATCAACTATAGAACAAGTTGTTTGGTGTTCATTTTGTGGCTTTTTCTTTTTAACAGAGATCAATAAAAATTATGATGAGGACAAAGCGATCTCTAATACGATTGTTCTGTCACCCTATAATATCATGTTTTCAGTACCATGTTTGCAAAGAATGAAATTGTGCAGATTACAGCAAAATTTTTGGCCAGCATAGACTTTCCAATTAACAGACAAATAAACATTAATCAATGTAATTGGAAATGAGTAAATAATCTCAAACGAGCATTCCTAGCCGTACTGAGTCACCAAATATCTACACATCTAACAGAATCTACTGCGGATTATGTATTCATCTAAATGGTGGCCAAAAACATTGAATAACATGCATTTACCAGTTATATAAAAAATACATTATTCATGAACACCGAGAAATCATGCAATCATAAAAACAAATAGAAATTTACAAACAAGGTTAGCAATATGAATTGAAGGTCTAACTACAATGACCACTATTTCTAGAGTATCAAGTTTGGTGATCAAAAATCATATAAATCATATCATAGCACAAAAAAAAACATATGTATTAGGTATAAATCTTTTAATATGTCAATAACCTGTGGCTCACACCATTGAAGACCTACTCTTCCCACTATATCAAGAAAGATAAACAAATAAATATCTAAGGCTAGGGTCACACTTTAAACTTGAATTCACCGCATCCGGATCCCACAATTGCGGTCCCACACATTTTTCAACAAAAATGTGTGGAGGGAACCGCAATGCAGTAACCGGATTGCTCTGAATGTGTAATCCTGAGCAATGAGGTTACCGTATATACTTTGCTTATCCTGGCTGCCGCAGGGATGAGCAAACTGTTATCAGTGTTTAAAAAGAATAAATTTTATTAATAATTGTGGCTATAATGTCTGTAGGGGGTGCCCACCCCCCCCCAGAGACATACCACCCACTCAGGTGGGCATATAATGATTTAATTGCTGATGTACAGTAGCTGGCTCCTGTCGGCTCTGTACATTTTTATGAATGAAGCCGCCGGGTCCCCTGTGAGCAGCGCGCATACTATACCTAATGTACTTATAGTATGTGCACTGTCTGAAGTCCTGCAGGCTTATACAGTAGATCTATGGGCTGCACAGCGCCATAGATCTACTGTAAATGCCTTCAGGATCCTGGACAGCACACATACTATATGTACATTAGGTATGGTATGCGCGCTGCTCACAGGGGACCCAGCGGCTTCATTCATAAAAATGTACAGAGCCGACAGAAGCTGCCTACTGTACATCAGCAATTAAATCATTATATGTCCACCTGAGTGGGTGGTATGTCTCTGGGGGTGTGGGCACCCCTTAGAGACATTATAGCCACAATTATTAATAAAATATATTCTTTATAAACACTGATAACACTTTGCTTATCCCTGCGGCAGCCAGGATAAGCAAAGTATATACGGTAACCGCATTGCTCAGAATTACACATCCTGAGCAATCCGGTTACCGCATTGAGGGGCTTAGAACTGCTCCAAAAACTGCAGCCTGCATGATGTTTCATGCAGGCTGCAGAGCCGGAGCCAGTAACCGGATCGCTTGTAAAGCAATCCGGTTTTTATAATAGGTGTGCTGTTTCAATCCTGTTTTACAGTCTAATCTGTTATATTGATGCTTGTCTCTGCTGCCACCTGCTGGCCAGACCTCTCAATTCTTTCTGCCTTTCCTTGTCCAGCCTATGGGGGTGTGGCTCCTGCACGTGCTGTTGTCTCTTCCTGTTTTGCCCAGTCATTAGGAGACATCTTTACTGCAGAGAGTTCCATTCTCATAGAGCTGGAGAAGCAAAGTTTTTTGACCCACAAGTAGCGACTGCAGAGACAAGCTTCATGCAAGATTTCAATGCCATGTTTTGGATCATTCATCTATGGAATAAACCAGCATTGTTTTCATCCTAACGTGTGTACGCTTATCTGAGACGCTGCTCCGGGTCCTGTCTGCCCCTCTTACTGGAAGTACAAAGGTAAGAAGGAACTCTCATCCTAGTATACAACCAGCATGCCTTTATCGCCTTTAAGTGGGATCAGAACAGTCAAAAAACTTTGATTGAAAGCTCCTAATAGTCAAAAAACTATGCCTAAAAGCTCCTATCAGCTAGAAAACTGCCTTACAGCCCAACATCCAGCTATAGCCCTCCATGTGCCCTGTCCCTCTGTGCATTAATCTGCCCAGCAACAAGCCTTGTGTATCTGTCTGCCTGCAGCAGTGCACGTCTGGACAAGCTTGAGGGAAGCTCTCCCACCTGCACATCTTGTATTAGCTCTGCCTGTACTGTTATAAAGAACTGTTTTTATGCACCAGCGGTTTCCTTCTGGCCACATCGCCTCCATAAGCCTGCAGTACACTATACCTCATTACTGCACATCGGCGAACTGCGAACCCCAAGTTTCGTCAAAGCCACCTTGGGGATCCCATCCGGGAGTTCCCGCAGAGCCGCACAGCGATTTTCGGACCCCTATTCAAAAGTTGAGTTTTTTAAAGAGACAGTACACCTTTATTCAAAATGGCCGAAAAGGACCTCGGACAGGCTCCCACTGCTGAAACAGAGCAAATACAACCTGATACTGTCCACGATGAAGCCCAGGAGGCAGACCCCACGTCTCAAGCAGACCAAGTTACCCGACCAAAACGTTCTTACAAACCAACGGTAAAGGCAATTGAAAACTATCAGGCTATGAAAGATGAGCTAAGTGAACGCCTGGAAGAACAGTGGGAACGCGTCACCTCTTACATGTCGAGACTTGAACCCTCGTCAGGCGACGCCGCAGCTTACAATCTGTTATGGAACGGCTGAACGCCGCCCATGAAGGATACAAGAGACTGTCAACAAGGTACATTACCCTTCTAAGAGACTTTAATTCTGATGAATCTCTTTCAGACCTCAGTAAGGCGCTAGAGACGGACGAAGGGAGAGATGCCAAGGTCCGACACGCCATAAACAAGGCCGAACACCGCATCTCTCACCTGCAAGAAACCAGATCACACCGATCGACCTCATCTAAGCGTTCCTCTCGGGCATCCAGGTCATCATCCTCAAGAAGTTCAACCATGAGTGACAGGATACTAGAGGCCCGCATAATAGCAGAGGAATCCAGGGTGAGACGTTCTTTCACTGAGAGAGAAGCGGAAGAAAAAAGGGCAGAAGCAAAGGCAGAAGCAAGGGCAGAGGAAAAAAGGGCAGAAGCAGAAGCAGAGGCTAAAAGGGCAGAAGCAGAGGCTAAAAGGGCAGAAGCAGAAGCGGAGGCTCGAATACAGATCCTTCGGTCACAGATGGAAGAGGAGGTTGCGCTAGCTAAAGTAAGACTACTCGAGCAGGCATTGATCCAAGGTCTTGATCCAGCTAACTCGCCACCACTGGAAACGGATGATCCAGTCGATCGCACCAGAGACTATGTGCTAAACCGGGTACCTGTAGCGACCCCGGTTTACAGTACCGTCCAAGTCAACGACGCCAAAACCCCCAACATACTTCAAAAGGTGCCAGTACCCTCGAAGGCGCCCGAGCTAATTAACGACAGTCGCCGAGAGATACCCTCTCAAACACAGTCACCACCACAAGATGGCAACCCAGCGTTTCCTGGCCCACCTTCACAGCTCAAGCGGTATTCGTCAGATTCTTCAAGGGCTAAACCACAGCTCAACCCTGCAGCAGCATCATTCTACCCGGAGACAGCTCATCCATTCACGCCAGGCGGCCCATACACCCCAGGGGCATCACGAGTCGTCGTGGCAACAAGTGGTGAGAAGTCGGACATGTCCGAGTTTGCCAGGTTCATGGTGAGCAGAGAGCTAATCAGTACTAGTCTTGTGAATTTCGATGATCGTGCAGAGAACTACAGGGCCTGGAAAGCAACCTTCAAGGCAGCCATCGCCAATCTCAACCTAACCGAAGAACAGGAACTCGACCTCCTGATCAAGTGGTTGGGCCCAGGCTCTTCAAGCCGTATCAAGAGCCTCAGAACCGTCTATGTAGGACAAGCAGAAGCAGGTCTCGCCGCCGCATGGCAAAGGCTGGAACGCACCTTTGGCAGCGCGGAAGCAATAGAGAAAGCCCTATTCAAGAGACTGCAGGATTTCTCAAAGATCAACCTTAAAGAAGTCCACAAGCTCCAAGACCTAAGTGATCTGCTCATGGAGCTGGAGCTCGCCAAAAGAGACCCTCGTCTGTCCGGGCTGTGCTATCTGGATTCAGCCCACGGAGTAAATCCAATCGTGGTGAAGCTGCCATACAGTCTGCAGGAGAAATGGGCAACGTCAGTCTCAAGGTACAAAAGAGTGAACGACGTCACCTTTCCCCCATTTATCCACTTCTGCAGATTCATTGACGAGCAGGCCCAGATGAGGAATGACCCCAGCCTCGACTTCCTAGAATCCAACACTTCGGCAGCTGCAGCAACTCCAGCATCAAGGTATGAAAGTGCTATACAAAAACGCAGAGACACTAAGAGAGCTGTGAGTGTTAGAAAGACCGAACTACCATCACCTGCAACGCCCACAGACGAACAGAACACTGTCTCACCACGAGATAAGTCTTTCAATCGTGAATGTCCCATCCACAAAAAACCACACTCACTGACCAAGTGCAAGGGGTTTAGATCCAAAACCTTACAGGAGCGCAAGAAGATCCTCACTGAGCTTGGAATTTGCTTCAAATGCTGCGCATCACTTGAGCACATGGCCAAGGACTGTAAATCCACAGTCAAGTGTGGGGAGTGCCACAGCGAAAAGCACATTTCAGCCATGCATCCTACTCGGCTAGCTAGAGACACACCGGCTACAGTCGCCACCGCTCCCGCTCCAAGTTATGGCGGGGAGCCACAGAATCAGACTGACGCCGCCACAACTGTTTCCTGCTCATGCTCAGAGGTATGTGGAGAGGGCCGAATGGAGAAATGTTGTGCCCGAATATGCCTCATCAAGGTTTATCCCGAGGGACACCCAGAAAAGGCGATGAAGGTGTATGCCATCATAGACGACCAAAGCAACCGGTCCCTGGCAGGAACCAAATTCTTTGAAGCCTTCGGAATTAGTGGACCATCAGAACCCTACACCTTGAACACCTGCTCAGGCCGCATAGAGACTAACGGCAGAAGAGCCCGGGGATTCATTGCTTCTCCTATCAACGGGAAGACTGAAATACCTCTACCAACGCTCGTTGAATGTGACCAAATACCCAGCCACAGGAGTGAAATTCCTACCCCAGAAGCTGCACTTCATCAGCCACACCTGAAACACCTCGCGAGCGTTATCCCACCTATAGATAACAACGCGGACATTCTACTCCTGCTCGGCAGAGACAACCTGAGGGTACACAAGGTGCGACAACAGTGCAATGGACCCGACTATGCACCATACGCCCAGAGACTGGACTTGGGATGGGTAGTCATAGGAAATGTGTGTGTTGATCGATCAGAAATCGACTCCTTCAGGACCTACGTGCATGGAGATGGGCGCACAACCTGCCTAAGACCATGTCCTCATCACTATGAAGTGAAGGAGAAGCCCCCAGACTCAATACAGCTACTCGACGTCGCTTCTTCCCTGCGTTCCGACAACTTAGGAAGATCAGTCTTTCACACGACCAAGGACGACGATAAGGTAGCCTTGTCAGTGGAGGACAGAGAGTTCATCGAGATAATGGACCGTACGTTCTCTAAAAACGAAACCAACCACTGGGTCTCTCCACTACCCTTCCGATCCACCAGGGTAAGACTCCCAAACAACCGAGACCAAGCTCAGACCAGATTTAACTCTCTGCAGCGTTCAATGAACAACAAGCCTGAGATGAGGGAACATATCGTGGCCTTCATGGACAAGATATTTCGCAATAACCACGCGGAACTCGCTCCATCCTTAAGGAAGAATGAAGAGTGCTGGTATCTGCCTTCATTTGGTGTATACCACCCACGGAAACCGAACCAAATCAGGGTTGTCTTTGACTCCAGCGCCAAACACGGAGGCGTATCCCTTAACGATGTTCTCCTCACCGGCCCCAACCTAACAAACAACTTAGTAGGAGTGTTGCTGAGGTTCAGAAAAGAACTTGTCGCCATCACTGCTGATATCGAACAGATGTTCCACTGTTTCCTAGTCAGGGAGGATCACCGGAATTTCCTCAGATTTCTGTGGTACAAGGACAATGACACCAATAAAGAGATGGTGGAATATCGAATGAGGGTCCACGTTTTCGGGAACAGCCCTTCACCCGCAGTAGCAACCTATGGTCTCCGAAGAACCGCGTCAGAGGGAGAGTCCGAGTATGGCACAGACGCGAGAGACTTTGTTGTAAAAGACTTTTACGTAGATGACGGGCTCAAATCACTACCCACCGAGGAAGCAGCCATTGATTTGCTCAAAAGGACCCAAAGTATGCTGGCCCAGGCAAAACTTAGGCTACACAAAATCGCTTCAAACAGCCCAGCCGTAATGAGAGCCTTTGACTCGGGCGACCACGCCCCTGGATTCAAGGACATTGACTTGGGGCTAGAGAGCCCACCCGTGCAGAGGAGCCTCGGCATTAGATGGGATCTCGCAGCCGACTCCTTCGGATTTCAAGTAAATTGCTCAGACAAACCGTTCACGAAACGTGGCGTCCTTTCTATAGTGAACAGCTTATTCGACCCGCTCGGATTCGTAGCGCCTATCACTATACAAGGCAAATCCTTGTTGAGACAATTCTCTGAAACCGTCAAGGATTGGGATACCCCACTCCCTTCTGACAAAGAGCAAAAATGGGAAGCTTGGAAACAGTCGTTGTGCGGATTGAACAACATTCACATCTCGAGATGTTACACCAAAATCTCCCTTGCCTCTAGCGGAAGGAAAGAACTCCACGTCTTCTCAGACGCCTCCACTGAAGCCATAGCAGCGGTTGCATACCTGAAGGTGATGGATGCCAACGGACAAAGCTACGTTGGACTGGTATTCGGCAAGGCGAAGCTAGCCCCGAAGCCCGACCATACCATTCCCAGGCTCGAACTCTGTGGAGCCGTCTTGGCAGTGGAAATTGCTGACTTCGTACTACAAGAACTGTGTATTGAAATGGATGAGGTCCACTTCTACACTGACAGCAAGGTCGTTTTGGGTTACATCTACAATCAATCAAGACGATTCTATGTGTATGTCAGTAACCGCATCGAAAGGATCAGGAGGTCCTCCAAACCAGAGCAATGGCGTTACGTACCATCGGAGCTGAATCCAGCAGATCATGCAACTAGACCCATGTCTATATCTTCCTTTGCTAACTCTTCTTGGCTTACAGGTCCAGAGTTCCTGTTGAGACAGTCGGAGGAAGGTGTCCAGGAAAACTTCAGCATCCTAGATCCAGATAACGATCCAGATGTCCGAACTGAAGTCAACACCCTGGCCACCAGTGCAGAGGAAGCTTCCAACCTCGGCTGCCAACGTTTTGAACGTTTCTCCAGCTGGACAAGACTCGTCCGGACTGTCGCCAGGTTAGTGCACATCGCCAGATGCTATCGTACAGACCTAAAAAACAGAGACTGTCATCGCTGGCATGTGTGCCACAAACCCCTTTCTGCTGAGGACATCTCCCATGGTGAGTCCCTCATAATACGCCACCTCCAACAGAGCGAATTCGCCACCGAATGGAACTGTTTACACAACAAACAGCAGATTCCACTAAGAAGCCCTCTAGCCAATCTAAACCCGATTATGGACAGTTTTGGCTTACTTAGAGTCGGCGGTCGTTTAAATCAGGCTCGTTTCGGAGTCGCAGAACAAAATCCTCTCATCATTCCCAACAAACACCACGTTACAGTCTTGCTGATCCGACATCACCATGAAAGGACTGAACACCAAGGCAGACAGATCACAGAGGGCGCCGTACGGTCGGCAGGCCTTTGGATCGTTGGAATGAAGAGACGTGTAGCACAAATACTCCATGATTGTGTGCATTGTCGCAAAACGAGAGGAAGGCAACTGTGCCAACAAATGGCTGATCTGCCTGCAGACAGACTTTCTATGGAACCACCTTTCACCTACGTGGGCCTAGACGTGTTCGGACCATGGATGGTATCTTCACGCAGAACTCGTAGCAGCCGAGCAGACAATAAGCGGTGGGCTGTGCTATTCACCTGCATGAGTGTTCGAGCCGTTCACATTGAGGTGTTAGAATCCATGGATACTTCCTGCCTGATCAATGCCTTAAGGAGGTTCTTTGCCATTAGAGGACCAGTAAAGCAGCTGAGGTCCGACCGTGGCAGCAACTTCGTCGGTGCATGTAGAGAGCTGAACATCGACACCAAGCCAATCCAAGACCAGCTAGCAGACAAGGGTTGCACCTGGATCTTCAATTCTCCTCACAGTTCTCACATGGGGGGCTCCTGGGAGAGGATGATAGGGATCTCACGCAACATCCTGAACTCCATGCTAAAGGACGTTAACTCCTCAAGACTCACGCACGAGACTCTAGTCACTCTTTAAGCCGAAGTCTCAGCCATCATCAATTCGAGACCCCTCGTGCCCGTGACAATGGATCCAGAGGTACCAACCATGCTGACTCCCACCATCCTTCTTACTCAAAAAATTGACAACGCGGTAATTCCCAGCGGAGACTTCACTCACGCCAACACCTACCAAAGACACTGGAAACGAGTCCAATATTTGGCCGACTACTTCTGGAATCGATGGAGAAAGGAATACCTCACCGTTCTTCAAGGAAGAAGGAAGTGGCGACATCCCAAGCCAAATATCAAGGAAGGGGACCTGGTCCTTATGAAAGATCAGACCACCCAAAGAACTGACTGGCCTCTGGGACTTGTTACTAAGACACTACCTAGCCAGGACGGCAATGTGCGGAAGGTGGAGCTAAGGGTCTTCAGGAAAGGTGAGACGAAGACCTTTGCAAGGCCGATCCACGAACTCATTCTGCTGTTGCCTGTAGAGAGCGCCACTACGGGATGAACGCTTCCGGACCTGAACTTTAGCCGTTTTCTTCTCATTTTGGTTTTGAATTTGAATTGTTGTATTTAACATGCCCTTCGTTTAGGTATTGTTATGGACTAATAGTGGAATCCCCAAAGTGAATTCCAGACGGGGAGTGTGCTGTTTCAATCCTGTTTTACAGTCTAATCTGTTATATTGATGCTTGTCTCTGCTGCCACCTGCTGGCCAGACCTCTCAATTCTTTCTGCCTTTCCTTGTCCAGCCTATGGGGGTGTGGCTCCTGCACGTGCTGTTGTCTCTTCCTGTTTTGCCCAGTCATTAGGAGACATCTTTACTGCAGAGAGTTCCATTCTCATAGAGCTGGAGAAGCAAAGTTTTTTGACCCACAAGTAGCGACTGCAGAGACAAGCTTCATGCAAGATTTCAATGCCATGTTTTGGATCATTCATCTATGGAATAAACCAGCATTGTTTTCATCCTAACGTGTGTACGCTTATCTGAGACGCTGCTCCGGGTCCTGTCTGCCCTCTTACTGGAAGTACAAAGGTAAGAAGGAACTCTCATCCTAGTATACAACCAGCATGCCTTTATCGCCTTTAAGTGGGATCAGAACAATAGGCTCCTATGAAGAGCGTTTCCTGCTCCAGTTTTGGCCTTTTTAAAAGCACAAAACCGGATCAGGTTTTTAAAAAAAACCGCAAATGTGACCCTAGCCTTAGAGATAAAACATGAACATATTCAAAAGTAACTCCCCAAAATAAAAAAAAAAAGCCAAAAAAACATACTGACAATGTAAATACAGATGAAACTCTCTTTGGCATTGAAAAGCTTAAATCCCTATGTGAAAGAAAATAACAACAAATGTAGGGTTATAGCTCCTCAAATGCTAAAGTTTCTCTAACTCTGAGGTCAAACTTTCAAAGGCAATTGCGGTTGCCGCCTCCAGATCCATATGCGGTAACCGCAATTGCCTTCACACACATTTTTAAGGAAAAATGTGTGCAGAAAACCGCAATCCGGTAACCCGATTGCTCAGGTTGTGTAATCCGCAGCAATGCGGTTACCGTATAATTTATTCATCCCTGCTGCCGCAGGGATGAACAAAGTGTTAACTGCTTAATTAAACATTAAATATTAATATTAGTTGTGTGCAACATGTCTTTAGGGGGTGCCCATCCCCCCTAGAGACATGCTGCCCACTCCTGTGGGCATGTAAGGGGTTAATAACCCATGTATAGTAAGCCAGCTATTGTCGGCTTTGTACAATTTTATCAAAGAAGCCACGGCTCCCCTGACAGTTGCGAAGTTACTGTACGTAATGTACGTATAGTATCTGCCACTGTCCGAGGTCCTGTAGGCATTTACATTAGATCTATGGGCAGCGCACCACAGATGTGACCCTAGTCAAAAAGTATAAGTAAGGCTAGGGTCACATCTGCAGTTTTTTTTCAAATCCTGATTCAGTTTTGAGCTTTTTAAGAGGTCAAAACCAGAGTAGGAAACGCTCCTTATAGGATCCCATTATGGTAACCGGATTGCTTTACAAGAAATCCAGTTACCGGCTCCGGCTCTGCAGGCTGCGTGAAAAATAAGGCAGGCTGCAGTTTTCGGAGCGGTTCTAGCCTCCGCAATGCGGTAACCGCTGACAGCTGTGCGCATACTATACGTAATGTACGTATAGTATGTGCCCCTGTCTGAGGTCCTGAAGGCTTTTACAGTAGATCTATGGAGGTGCGCAGCCCATAGATCTACTGTAAAAGCCTACAGTACCTCGGAGAGCGCACATACTATACGTACATTACGTATAGTATGCGCACAGCTGACGGTGAAGCTGCGGCTTCATTCACAAAATTGTACAGAGCCGACAGGAGCCGGCTTACTGTACAGGAGTTTTTAGAGAGACATCAAGGGCACAATTATTATGAATATTAAAGCTTTTTTCACAGATTTTAAAGTTTGCTCATCCCTGCAGCAGCAGGGATGAGCAAACTGTACGATAATCAGATTGTTCCAGATTACACATCTGGAGCAATCCGGTTACCGGCTGTGGATTCAGCAACACATTTTTCCTGAAAAATGTGTCTGAAGCTAATTGCCTTCACCGCATCCGGATCTGGATGCAGTGAACGCAATTCTCTTACAAAGTGTGACCCTAGCCTAAGTATTTTCCTGTTGTACATATAACTATAATCAAGATGATGAACTAGCCCTGAAATAATGTAAAGAAGCACAATATGAAGAGTCAATGTGAACTAAATTTCACACATAAAGTTCCTAGATTATTAAAGGAAACCTGACAGCTAGATCAACACCTATAAACTAATTATATTGTGGCATCTACGGTATTCTTTCAACCTCCATCAGGCGCAGATGATCTGACAGGCACAGCACAAATAGTTTTGTTTCAACTCTCCAAATAATCAGCAAATTTCTCCCCTCCCAGTTATGTCTTTACATGCTCTTTGAACCCTGATCTGTCAGTATTACATCAGACCTTTTGTAGAGCAGATCTGACTTAGTGACCTCTCATGCTCACTGCACCTTGCTTCTTTAAGCTTAACTGTGTTTCGTCCGCTGAACATTTAACCTCTGAAGCTGAGTGAATAGTAAACAGCATCTACAGTGGGGAGAAAAAGTATTTAGTCAGCCACCAATTGTGCAATTTCTTTCACTTAAAAAGATGAGAGAGGATGAGGTCACACATAGAAATCCGTTTTTGGAAGTGATTTCCATGACCAATCCGGTTTTTTTTGGGTGCTTTTTGAGCCTCCTGCACCCCTGAACGTTTTTGGACTTAGTCATTTTTTTAACAAAATTCAAGAAAAAAACGTGTATTATTTAAGGTAGCCTGTGTTATGTTGGTCCCAGCTCTCTGCAGGTCATTCACTAGGTCCCTCCATGCAGTTGTGGGATATTTGGTCACCATTTTTTAGATCATTTTGACCCCATAAAGTGAGATCTTGCATGGAGCCCCAGATTGAGGGAGGTTATCAGTGGTCTTGTATGTCTTCCATTTTCTAATTATTGCTCCCACAGTTGATTTCTTCAAGCTGCTTGCCTATTGCAGATTCAGTCTTCGCAGCCTGGTGCAGGGCTACAATTTTGTTTGTGGCGTCCTTAAACAGCTCTTAGGTCTTCACCATAGCGGAGTTTGGAGTGGGATTGTTTGAGGTTGTGGACAGGAGTCTTTTATACTGATAACAAGTTCAAACAGGAGCCAGTTCTACAGGTAATAAGTGGGGGACAGAGGAGTCTCTTAAAGAAGAAGTTACAGGTCTGTGAGAGCCAGAAATCTTGCTTTTTTGTAGGTGACCAAATATTTATTTTCCATCAAAATTTGAAAAAAAAAATTATTTACAAGTCAGACTATTAGTGATGAGCAAGCAGTAAAATGCTCAGGTATTCGGTGCTCGAGTCAAGCATATTGAGATGCTTGGGTGCTCGAACCGAGCACCGAGCCCAATGTTAACCTTAGGGAAACCTGAGCATTTTTTCCGGCGGCACCACCGGCAGCCTGGATAAACCCTAAAATAGTCACAAATGTATAAGAACAGTGCTCAAATAACATGAGAACAACATGGGGAAGACCCCTTTAAGCATTTCTGAGGCCCAGGTCACTGCTGTGAACAATGTTGTCTGAGTATTACGGCACTTTTACAGACTCAAAACAAAAAGTCCAATAACGAAACCAAAATGGATTTTCCTTTGGAAAATGTTAAGGGCTCATACTCTCTTCTGAGACAGTGTTGGTGTATTATAATTTTTATTATTACATTAAAGATTAAAAAAAAAAAAAAATTGGGAGGCACTCCGATGCCCCTTTTAAGAGACGTGGAGGAGAGCCTCATTAAATATTGTATGTTCCCATTAATAGGAAGTGGGTCTCCCATATGCTCACCCTATGCAGGCTGCCAAAAATTATGAGGCACTCTGATGCCCTTTTTAAGAGACGTGGAGGAGGGCCTCTTTAAGTAATGTCCCATTATTAAGAAGTGGGTCTCCAATAGTGTTGCCCTATGCAGGCTGACAAAAATTGGGAGGTATTCTGATGCCCTTTTGAAGACACGTGAAGGAAGGCCTCATTAACTAATGTTCCCATTATTAGGAAGTGGGTCTTCCATAGTGTTACCCTATGCAGGCTGCCAAGAATTGGGAGGCACTCTGATGCCCCTTTTAAGAGACGTGGAGGAGGGCCTCATAAACAATTGCCATTAAAAAGGAACTGGTCTCCAATACTTGCAATGCCCATGCACTAAATATGGACTGAAACATTTACCCCTGGGGGTATACATGAATATACTGTCTAACTTTTTTTGGGTTATGGGCAGCATAAACACCATTTAAAAATATGTGAATGTTGCATCATGGACCACGGTCACCCTGGTCATATGGTGGTGGAGGATGAGGAGAAGGAGAAGGACTAGAGCTAATAGCCAAAATCAGGAAGCGTATAGACATGTGTGGGAGAGAAGAGGAGCATGGGACTATACCTCTCCAAAAAAGACACAGACTTTGAGTTTATATTATGCTGCTATCATTTGATGGTATTGAAAAGTCTGGCCCCGTCCAGCCCTTGTTCATTTTAATAAGAGTTAGCCTGTCAGCATTTTCAGTTGACAGGCGGGTGCACTTATCAATAATAATTCCCCCTACAGCACTAAAACCCCCTCTCTGACAAAACGCTAGTGGCAGAGCAGGCCAGGACTTCCAAGGCTTAGAGAGCCAGTTCATGCCATGTGTCTAGCTTGGATACCCAATAATTATAAGGCACAGAGGTATCACAGAGGACATTGGTACGGTCAGCAAGGTAATCCTTCAGCATCTTCCCAAACTTTACAGTCCCTGAGAGAGTGCCCCACGCCTCAGTGTCTGTGCCATGGGAGGGGCTGAGAAAACTCTCCCAGAACTTTGAGAGTGTTCCCCTACCTTTGCTGGATTGGAGTTGTGTCTCTCTCGCCTGTACTTGTCCACTGAACTGTGACCTCTGCCACCAGTGTTATCAGTAGGGACATTTTTTACTAATTCAGCAACAAGGGCCTTCTGGTGCTGCCCCATTTTTGTAGACCTCTCCGCCTCAGGAATAAAAGATATAAAGTTCTTCTTGTAGCGGGGGTCTAAAAGTGTAACAACCTGTAATGAGTGTCACCCAAGATTTTGATAACGCGAGAATCACGGGGCAGGCTGCGTAGCATAAAGTCAGCCATGCGCTCCAGACTGGTAACAGGCAAGACTTCCGTGTCCTCACCAAGAGGACAACTGACCATGCTCTCGTCCTCCTCCTCCTCCCTCTTCTTTGACCTTCCACACTGAACAGACAGTATGACAGTTGTGCAGGTAGTACCATCTATACCGCATGAAACTAGATCCTGTTCTTCTTCCTCCTCCTCCTCCTCATTGTCCCCCAATCCACGTTGGGATGAGATGAGGCTGGGCTGTGCGTAATCATGCTATATGGTTCCTTGATCCATCTCATTGTGCTCCGCCTGCAATGCATCCTCTTTGATTTTGAGCAGAGAGCGTTTCAGAAGACAAAGAAGCGGGATGGTGATGCTAATGATGGCATCATCGCCGCTCACCTTCTTGGTGGAGTCCTCAACGTTTTGGAGGATGGTACATATGCCGGACATCCATGTCCATTCTGGAGGTTTTATGTGTGGAATCTGAACGGAATCTGACAGCCTTGTTGATGCTGGTAGTCAACAATTGCCCTCTTCTGCTCACAAATCCTGACCAACATCTGCAGTGTCGAAATCCAATGCGTGGGGTCATCACACAAAAGCCTGTGAGCCAGAAGCTGCAAATGCTGCTGAAACCTGGCAAGGGCGGCCGAAGCAGTAAGTCACTTTCTAAAGTGGGCACACAGGTGGCGTACTTTGACGAGCAGATCCGAGAGCTCCAAGTATGATTTAAGAAACTACTGAACCACGAGGTTGAGCACAAGGGCCATGCATGGGACATGTGTGAGCTCGCCTCGCCTCAGAGCTGCCACCAGCTTTCGACCATTGTCACACATGACCATGCCTGGTTGTAGGTTCAGGGGTGTAAGCCACAGATCTGTCTGCTCTTTCAGAGCTGTCCACAACTCTTAAGCATTGTGCAGTTTGTCACCTACGCATATTAGCTTCAGCACAGTCTGTTGCCGCTTAGCCGAGGCACTGCTGCAGTGCTTCCAGCTTGTGACTTATGTGGAGGGTGAAGAGGAGGAGGAGGCGGCTGAGGGAGATGATGTGCAGGAGCTGTAAACTGTGGGGGCAACCATGATTGAGTTAGGGCCTGCAATCTTTGGCGTAGGGAGGATGTGTTCCGTCCCAAAGTCTGACTGGGACCCTGCTTCTACTATATTATCCCAGTGTGTCTTCAGCAAGATGTAAAATCCCTGCCCACAAACACTTGTCCACGTGTCCATGGTTAGGTGGACTTTGCAGGAAACTGGGTTGCTAAGGGCACGGCTAATGTTTTGGGACACGTGCTTGTGTAATGTTTTAAAGGCACATCGGGAGAAATAGTGGCGGCTGGGGACCGAGTAATGAGGGACGGCCACCGCCATCAGGTTGCGGAATGATTATGTCTCCACTTGCCTAAAAGGCAACATTTCATGTGCAAGCAGTCACAAAATGCGCAAATTGAGTAGTGTGGCCCGTGGGACGTTGACTGCGTATTTGCACTTGCGTTCCAAGGACTGGATTATGGACAACTGAAAGCTGCGCTGGGAAAAGGACGTGGACGTGGTTGCTGAAGGTTGGTATGTCTGATTGTGCAAGGACAGGTGCAGGACAGGAGGCATCTTGCGTGCACTATGGACAGGGGATTGCCTTGCATGCACAACAGTGGAAGAAGCAGTGGTGTCACCCGCAGTCATTGCTTCTGGACCCTGGGGTTCGGCCCACAAAGTCGGGTAATTTGTTGCCATGTGCCTGATCATGCTGGTAGTAGGCAAGCTGGTAGTTTTGCTACCCTGCTGATGCTTGCATGGCAGGTGGGGCAAATGGTCTTTTGGAATTATCAGAAGACTCCTTAAAAACAGCCAGACTCAGGAAGACCTAAGAGTCGTACTGGCAACTTGCGTCGTGTTGGTGTTACGGGGAATGGTACCCAGCCTTCTGTCTGCAGCGACCACTCTGCTTCTTCCTGCTAGTTGTGGTGCTACGCCTCCCTTTCCCCTGTGCACAGCTGTCCTCACTCTGCATGCCCTCCTGCTAGTTTGGGTCAGTTACTAGATCATCCACCTCATCGTCTTCCACTTTTGCACACTGGTCCTCCTCCTGAATTTCTGGCAATTGTGTCTCATCATCGTCCACCTCTTGTGACACTTTCCCACCGCTACCTTCATGTGACCGTGACTGCTCAAATATTTGGGCATCGCTACATACGATCTCCTCATGCCCCCCTTCAAGTGGAGCTGGCAAGAGGCCCAAATCTATGAATGGAAAAGTGAATAGCTCTTCAGAGTGTCCAAGTGTGGGATCATTTTTGTCCGGGCACTCAGCATGGTGGGACAAAGGAGGATCAGGGTGAGGTATATGCAGTTCAGACTCACAGCTACTGAGACTTGACCGTGTGGAACACAGGGTGGTAGTGGTGGTGGCAAACTGACTTGAAGCATTATCTCCTATCCAACTAACAACCTGTTGACACTGCTCTGGGTTTAATAGTGGAGTGCTGCGGTCCCCTAGGAATTGGGACAGGAAGTTCAGGCAGGAAGATGTGGATGTTTGTTGTGGCACAATTTTAGTTTGCCCACGGCCTCAGCCTCTGCATGCACCATCACATCATGTCCAAGTTCCTCGTCCCTTGCCTCCGGCCTTGCTCATTTTGAACAGTGTGCTATATGGGTTTTAAAAGTGTGCTATATACCCTGCCTGTATACAGCTAATTTAATCCTAAAAAGGACTGTTGTTTTGATGGATAGAAATTAGAAGCCTGTACACACCAGCCCCAGATGTGCTGACTGGTATACTGCCACTTATGAAACACCAAAGTGTGCTATATACCCCTCCTGCCTATATACAGCTAAATAAATCCTAAGAAAGACTGTTGTTTTGATGGAGATAACTATTAGAAGCCTGTGCACCAGCTCCAGATGTGCTGACTGGTATACGGCCTCTTGTGGTACACCGTAGTGTGCTGTATACCCCTCCTGCCTGTATACAGCTAATTATTCCTTAGAAAGACTGTTGTTTTGATGGAGATAGATATTTGAAGCCTGTACACCAGCCACAGCCCAGATGTGCTGACTGGTACAACATGGCTATGGCATTACAATGTGTGTCAGCCAATTCCTGCATGTGAGCTGGCTCTGTAAAGAATGCCAAAATGCAGGGAGGTGGACCTGAGCATGAGCCCGAGCATCTTGCTGGTACTCGGTGCTCGCTGAGCATCGCAAGTACTGTGATGCTCGTGCGAGCACCGAGTATCACCGAACATGCTCGCTCATCCATACAGACTATGTGAATTTCAGGATTTGTTTTCTCATTTTGCCTCTCATGGTTGAGGTTTACCAATGATGTCAATTACAGGCCTCTCTCGTCATAAGTGGCAGAACTTGTACAATTAGTGGCCGACTAAATACTTTCTTTCCCCACTATAAGTGCATTACCATTTTTCCCCATATTTTAATGTTTAGCATAGTTATGTCATGAAAACCGAAGACTATTTGATGGTAGTTGAGAAATTTGGAACTTTTGTTTTAATATGCTTTTGGTTATTATTTTTTTGCCATCTCATTTTGTGTGCTCTCTTTTAATACATCCCTATGAAGGTCACAGATTACTTTTAGAGTCCTGAAATTCAGATAATTAGATGTTATAAGTGGATTTTCTTACCTGTGCCTCTCAGGTGCACTGCCCCTGCCCTCGAGAGTGCCAGAGGTGTGCCTGACGAAGGGTTAAGGCTGATTACAGGCAACACTATTGTGTAAGGAGTGTTACTTTTTCAAATATCTTTTTTTGCATATCAAAGTACTGTACTTTGACTAATCAATCTTAAGGTGCCATTACATGCAAAGATATCGTTAACAATATCCTTAGAACGATCACGTGACAGTGATTGTTCCGACATCGTTAGTGTGTTGTCACACACAAGGATATCATTTACGATATCCCATTCGGCAATGCACCAGTTAAATAGGAGAGCAAGGATTGAACGATCTTTTAAAGTGGCAGGAATAGGAGATTTTTGAACGATATCATTCAAAAAGGTGTCAGACTGAATGATGTTGCTTCTTCAAGCAGCGTTAATTGGATGATGAATGATAGATTTGAGGTCAGGATCTCATTTTTGTGATGACCGATCCAATGGCACTGGTGAACTCACCGCTTACTACACCGTAGGTCTCAGCACTGTCATATAGCATGACAGCTGAGTGACAGTGCTGAGACCTGCGTTATAGTAGGCGGTGAGGTCACTATGGCAACAGTGACCTCAATGCTATTAGCGTTACTATTTCAAAGGTGACCTCACAGCTTACTTTACTGCAGTTCTCAGTGCTGTCATTCAGTGATCAGAGACCATGGGGAGCAGATGGACATGTTCTTCTTCCCCATGGTCTCTAATGTAGCAGAGCTGCATGTGTCCAGGAAGACAAAAAAACAGGATCTTGGAAAGGTACGAGGGTGGGAAGGGCGTAATAAAGATGGAGACACTAAGTGTCTCTGTGTTTTTATTTCTAATAAAATGATTTTTCCCTGTGTTGTCTCTTTTTTAACCATTTATTTGATATTCTTAAAGGCCACGTCTAACTTGGCCTACATTAAGAATTTCAGGGCTTAATAACGGCTGGTATATACAATACAATGCTGGTATAAACTCCTTATTACACAGCACTGCACCCCCGACTGCTGCAATACCCTTATAAAGGGCCTGGAAATTATGTTATGATGAATGCACCATTTTCAGGGGCAGCTGTGGGCTGCAATTCTTTAGTGTGGAGGGCCCTAAATCAATGGGCCTTCACCCTGCTGAGAATGCCAGCCCTCAGCTGCCTAGTTTTTAAAAATTAAAAATAGGGTAGAGCTCACACTTTTTTTGCAAGTCAAGGTAACATTACGCAGCTGAGAGTGGCAGCTCACAGCTGTTGGCTTTCACTGGGCTAGACTGAAAAATACTGCAAAGCCGTATGCATTTTATTTATTTGTTTATTTATTTAACATACTATGATGGCAGGTTGGTTCCCATACACCGATGGGTATGGCAACCAAGCACATGCACTGTCCACATTGTGGAAATGAAGTTTGACTGCAACATCTGATCACAAACACTGTCACTAAGTGTGAGTGTCTGTGATTGGCTGTTTGTTAGTCAATGTAGTAAATATGCATGAATTTTAATGGGTGACTCTTAAGCCGCACCGGGAGACTGGTAAGCCTGATCTACCTATTCTACTATCTATCTATATATAATTGTCTAAGACATTTTTGTGTCGGACCAAAAAAACGTGCCGTGGATATGTCACACTGTGACGTCACCACGGCGAAGCATTGGCCGCGTAGCGGCCAATGCGAGGCGTCAGCTGCGCGAGCAATGGCCGCGAGGCCATTGCGAGTCGCTAGCTTTAGTGCGAGCAATGGCCGCGAAGCGGCCATTGCGAGTCGCTGGCCGAAAATAGAACCAGAGGCTCGGCCACAAAGCTAGCGATTTCCCGCTCAGGTAGCGAGTCGCTAGCCTCAGCGGGAAATCGCTAGCTTTGTGGCCGAGCCTCTGGTTCTATTTTCGGCCAGCGAATCGCAATGGTCGCTGGCCGAAAATAGAACCAGAGGCTCGGCCACAAAGCTAGCGATTTCCCGCTCAGGTAGCGAGTCGCTAGCCTCAGCGGCAAATCGCTAGCTTTGTGGCCGAGCCTCTGGTTCTATTTTCGGCCAGCGACTCGCAATGCCCGCTTCCATAAGGATTACCGCAATCGCGCCGCATTGCGAGTCGCTGGCTGAGTGCGAGCACTCCCCATAGAAAGTAAAAATATTCTAGACACCCGATGCATTTGCATCGGGCTCACAGCTAGTCTATCTATATTTCTTCACTAGGTCCTGTCATTCAGAGCAGACAGTTGTATGGCAGAACAGCATTCAGACATAGTCTACATTATGTTTGCATACTGTTCTTGTGTAGTTTGGGCATGTTCCCCCCAGGCCTCATCACTTATTCGGTGGGAACATCTTTTATTTTCTTTGGTTATACTGTGCCTGCCAATCATAGTAATGCCATTATAAAAAATAAATATGGCATTAATAGGACAGGCAAGCAATCCCATCATGTTTATTGGCTGAAAATCAGTAAGCAAATATGCTGGGCAGCCCACTTGAATATCAAGAGTAAAATCCAAAGCACTGCATGAGTACCGAGTAGCCTGAATAGCTTAATATATGTGTGAGTAATGAATAGTGACGAGTATACTCGCTCATCCCTTGTCTTAAACAAAATATGCAGTTATGTAAATATTTTTTAGGTCTCTATGCATCTGTCAGGTTCACTTTAAATTCTGGACTATATAGAAAAGCATTATAACAGGAGAAGAAAGAGTACAAGAACTTGGGGTAACAAATCTGTTTTTAAAAGAAGCAACAAATAGGCCAGCACTAGTGATGGGCGAATCCTAAATTACTCGGAATCGCTTGACTCTAGCGAGTCCGAGCACAGGACTCGCTGCTCGTTGCGAGTCTAGCGAGTCCAATGTTAATGAATGGGGAAGCGAGTAACAGCGAGTAGTGTGAGATTTACAAATCGCAGATGTGTCTCGGAAGCTTCAGCCTGAAGCAATCCTAGTTTTGTCATTTATTTGCATTGGACTCGTTTACTTTGCAACTGTAATCGCTGGGAAACTCGCACAGATAAGAGTCCTGTCTGCTCAGTGTGCTGGCTGCCACAGCTCCAGGGTCCTAGAGCCCGCCTGCTGCCTGATGTAGCAGAGCTGAGATTGTTCTCAGTCTGCTCATTCCCTGTGCATAGACATCTATATCTATGCACAGGGGATGTAGCAGAGAGGACATCGCGTTTTGGACTGCGTCGGACGGAAGAGGATTTTTTTAATTAAAGATGGAGTCTCTAATGGCTTTTTTTTTATTTCTAATAAAAAATTTTCTCTGTGTTGTGTTTTTTTTTAAACAATTTAATAGAAATTCATGGCGGTCATGTCTAATATTGGCGTGACCGCCATAAATTTCGGGCTTAGGGCCAGCTGATAATACAAAGCTGGCCCTAACCTCTTTATTACCCAGCGTGCCACGGCCACCAGGGCTGCTGGAAGAGCGGGGTTCAGCGCCAGAGGATGGCGCTTCAATGAACGCGCCATCCTCTGGGGCAGCTGCGGGCTGCAATTTGCAGCGGGGGGTGCCCAGAAAGCTTGGACATCCCTGCGCTGCAGATTCCAGCCCCCAGCTGCTTAGCTGTACCTGGCTAGACATAGAAATTGCACGGAGCCCCACGCATTTTTTTTAAATTAATACATGAAATTCTGAGATTCTGACTCTGAGACTCTGACTCTGAGACTCTGACTCTGACTCTGAGACTCTGACTCTGGCTCTGAGGGTGAGACTCTGACTCTGAGACTCTGACTCTGAGACTCTGACTCTGAGACTCTGACTCTGGCTCTGAGGGTGAGACTCTGAATCTGAGACTCTGACTCTGAGACTCTGACTCTGACTCTGAGACTCTGACTCTGAGACTCTGACTCTGAGACTCTGACTCTGAGACTCTGAGACTCTGACTCTGAGACTCTGACTCTGACTCTGAGACTCTGACTCTGAGACTCTGACTCTGAGACTCTGACTCTGAGACTCTGAGACTCTGAGACTCTGACTCTGAGACTCTGACTCTGAGACTCTGACTCTGAGACTCTGACTCTGAGACTCTGACTCTGAGACTCTGACTCTGACTCTAAGACTCTGACTCTGAGACTCTGAGACTCTGAGACTCTGAGACTCTGACTCTGAGACTCTGACTCTGACTCTGAGACTCTGACTCTGACTCTGAGACTCTGACTCTGAGACTCTGACTCTGAGACTCTGACTCTGACTCTGAGACTCTGACTCTGAGACTCTGAGACTCTGACTCTGACTCTGAGACTCTGACTATGAGACTCTGAGACTCTGACTCTGAGACTCTGACTCTGACTCTGAGACTCTGACTTTGAGACTCTGACTCTGAGACTCTGACTCTGAGACTCTGACTCTGACTCTGACTCTGAGACTCTGACTCTGAGACTCTGAGACTCTGACTCTGAGTCTCTGAGACTCTGAGACTCTGAGACTCTGACTCTGAGACTCTGACTCTGAGACTCTGAGTCTGACTCTGAGACTCTGAGACTCTGAGACTCTGACTCTGAGACTCTGACTCTGAGACTCTGAGACTCTGACTCTGCGACTCTGAGACTCTGAGACTCTGAGACTCTGACTCTGAGACTCTGACTCTGAGACTCTGAGTCTGACTCTGACTCTGAGACTCTGACTCTGAGACTCTGACTCTGAAATTCATGAAATAATAAAAAAAAAAATGCGTAGGGCTCCGCGCAATTTCTATGTCTAGCCAGGTACAGCTAAGCAGCTGGGGGCTGGAATCCGCAGTGCAGGGATGCCCAAGCTTTCTGGGCACCCCCCGCTGCAAATTGCAGCCCGCAGCCGCCCCAGAAGATGGCGCGTTCATTGAAGCGCCATCCTCTGGCGCTAAACCCCGCTCTTCCAGCGGCCCTGGTGGCGGTGGCACGCTGGGTAATAAAGGGGTTAATACCAGCTTTGTTATACAAACTGGTATTAAGCCCGAGATTCTTAATGTCAGGCCACGTTTGACCCAGCCACTAAGAATCTCCAATAAAGGGTTAAAAAAACACAGAGAAAATTTTTTATTTGAAATAAAAAAAAAAGCCATTAGGGACTCCATCTTTAATTTAAAAAATCCTCTTCCGTCCGACGTAGTCCAAAACGCGATGTTCTCTCTGCTACATCCCCTGTGCATAGATATAGATGTCTATGCACAGGGAATGAGCAGACTGAGAACAATCTCAGCACTGCTACATCATCTCTGTGAGCAGGCAGGCTCTAGGACCCTGGAGCTGCACAGAGAAGACAGCTGGACTCGGCTCGCAATGTAACAGCAGTTATTTGCGAGTTTCCCTGCTATCACTGGCACAGTAGCCGAGTCTAATGCAAACAATGGCAATCCTAGTTTTGTCAGCGTTTGCTATTGATTTGCATTGGACTCGTGCGAGTAAACGCTGGGAAACTCGCAGAGTACCGAGTCCTGCGAGTCCCTTACTACTCGCCGAGTAACGAGTCCTAGCGAGTAGATTCGCCCATCCCTAGCCAGCACCACAAAAGATAGCTTGCAATAAAAAGCATGCAAATGCACATATTTATTCCAAACTATATAATATTATGTAATTGAGATTTTTAGCAAAATATTGATCAATCTTTTTAGCCACTCTGCAACGTTAAGGACATTTTATCAGGGCGGTCCTATAATATATATATTTTTATTTCAGTATAGTTGTGCCTTGCTGCCTCTAACATACATATAAAGCAGAAACATTAGAAGCAGCATTTACCCGAAGTACTTCAGAGCCGCTCCCATCGTGCCAGACTGGTATATGTGAATAAAAGCAGATCAGGCCCTAGCATATGACTGGGCTTTTCAGAAATGACCCTAACAGCACCAGACTAGCAATCCTAAATAAGGGTGGGGCAGGCCGAAGCAAATGGAGCCTAAGCAAATGGAGCTTGCACTTAACTGAGGCCTTTTTCACATCTAAGGCTGGGTTGTGTTTGCCTGCATTTGCATTTCTATGCATTTTTGGCCCCATTGATTTCAATGGAAACGCATGCAAAAACGCATGTGCATTTTCAAAATTGCAAAATGCATGCGCTCTTGCAAACGCAGCCCTAGACGCTAAAGCCAACACGTTTGACTGTGTTTGCAAAAATGCATGTGTTTTGCGTTTTTGAAAATGCACATGCGTTTTTTTAATGCGTTTTTGCATGCGTTTCCATTGAAATCAATAGGGTCAAAAATGCATGCGTTTGGATGCGTTTTTAGCAGTAAAAACGCATAGAAACGCAAATGCAGGCAAACGCAACTCAGCTTTAGATGTGATCTAGGCCTGAGTCTTAACTCAAATTAATTGAGGGTAAGATAACTGAGTATGAACGGTTACAAAGTTTTTCCAGAAACAGAACAGATGGAATAGCAAGACAAAGCAGGTGTGCAAAGCACAGTGAAGCTCTGCCACAAACCAGTAACAAAAACCAACAAGTAGGCCAGCACCACCAGAGGCTAGCTTGTAATATTAATCGTGCAAATGCACATATTCATTCCAAACTGTATAATATTATGAAATTAAGATTTTTGGCAAAATATTGATACAAACACATGAGGGGCAGCAAAATTCTGGCAGTGGGGCAGGTTTTACAGGCACAGGGGTGTCTCAGACTGAAGTGAGCACCACCCCACCTAACCACCTAATCATGAAGAGCTAATTACCATACAGCACAGGACACATTAAAAGTTAATTTCTGAGGTATGCAAGGGCCAGTCTGGGGGTATAAAGGGGTTACCAGAACCCCAATGACAGTATGTTTAAGGTGCTGGACAATTGTCATAATGCACAAAAAGGGTGATAGGTTCACTTTAAATGAGCCTGAGGGTAAAGTAACATAACCGAGTATGAACAGTTACCAAGGTTTGCCACAAACAATTCAGAGGGTAAGGCAAAAAAAGCATGCAAGGCACAGTGGGGTTCAGCCACAAACCTGTAACAAAAAGCAACAAATAGGTGAGCACCACCAGAAGATAGCTCGCAATAAAAAGTGTTCAAATGCATGCTTCCGGGGGAAGGCGCCCTGAAGTGGACCCACTGGGCCGTGGTACCGAACTCCCCTGGGTGAGCTGGTCTTAGTTTAATCAACCCCTATACAAGGATTGTCAGGGGCAAGCACAGGGGGTCTAAATACCACAACTGCTAGTACCAGGGGGGGGGGGGCTCGTAGAGTTAGCCTATACTACAGTATAGCAAGGTATGAAACACAGGTACTGAGCCAGAGGCTGGGAGAGCAGAAATAGCTCTACTGGAGGAGAGTACAAGGAAGACCTGACTAACAGCCAGAGAAGCAGAAGCAAACTAACTTAATAATCAGGCACCTCCCATCAGTGGAGACCGCAGCCAAGGCATTATCGTGGTGCCACACACTGAGAGGGAGCTGTCAGATTTAGTGGAGGGTGGGAGTAAAAGTTCAGTTTTGGAAAGCTTCAGTTTTAGACAGAGAGCGGACATGATATTGGAAATTGCGGTTAGACAATTATTGGTTTTCTTTAGTACAGTGGGAGTAAGGCAAGCTCTCAATTAAATTGTTGCACAGGAAAGATTGGTTGATAAGGATGCTGAGACATAGAGGGGGCCAACCCCCTTCCCCAATATGTACTGCAAAAAAGATAAAATATAGGACCTGTACACGTTTAGTATTGAATTAATATATAGGTGCACAATTCTAATATTGGATTGCACCTTGTATGTATGTCCGTATGCCACATAGCGTATTTGGGTACCCTGCACATTTATTCCATATTAGTGACGTGTTTGCCCTATATTTTTTCTTTCCAATAAATTGCATACTGTAAACAAACATATCTTAAAATGTTTTTGTGATATTTAACCAGAAATAATTGAATTGATAATCAAACTTTCTGAAATCCGTGATTCCAGTCTCATTTTTACAGATATTAAAGTGTTTTAAAATACATTTTTGCATCCCTACATTCAACTTTAGATAAACTTCAAAAATAGATCACAGTTTTTGTCAAAACGAACTGTAGAGTTTTTATATCTAAACCATGCCATATCAATAATGTTAATGAGTTGGTTATAGGCTAAAGGAATATTAGGTTGGGTCTGGTTTTGTATTACACCACTTTTGTACTTCAAGGGATTGTTCTGTCCTCTGCTAACAGTCTGCAGTCACTCTATGTGACTGCAGACTTTCATATTCTTACAGCATGTATCATATGTTGTCAGGATTCTCCAAAGCTTCTACCAAAAGTGCTGTCGGTCAATTGACCGCAAGTTTGTGGTTTCTGGCCACATTTCAACTAGACTTACTTGACTTCCCACAATACAAGTGTCCAGTCAGCAGAAGTCTGTAGAAACTCAGACTTGTAGCAGAAGACTGGATAATCCTTTAAAATCAATTGTAATTGGTTCTCTAATGTCTGTCAAAAAGAGAGGCAATGGCTTAAAAATGTTGCATTCGTTTAGAAAACTGGTTAAAAATATTAAATCTGTCTCTTGTTTTGTATTGACCTGAAGTTCAAGGAGTCAGAGCAATAATAACGCAAATGGAAAAATTCTATAACGTGTTGATGTGTTCCATATACTTGCTTAGAAGCTTAAACAGATTTCCATTTTTTCTGAATAATTTAGTTAAAATCAATGAACACTTTATATTGTTGTCTTGTTAAATTCAGCTAAGACAAAAAGTGATTAAATATCTCAATATTGAGGAGTTAAGGGAGTAATAAAAGAGGAATAATTGTAATAGTAACACATGTTACAGGATTTAGTGGTGCCTGTAGGCTGTTTATGCATTAGCCCAAGAGAGAACTATGAACTGATATTACATTGATTTAGACTACAGTAGGTGTTTGATAATGAGCTTTGATACACCTTTCTTTATGTTACTTTTACTAGAATAGAAAGAAATGAACTAGTACAAATTAAAATGAACACTTGAACAAGTTCCTTAGAAATTGTGAAAGTGGAACTCGAAACTCCTTAGAACATTGCAAAAATATGTAACAGGGTCTATCATATAACATATATTATTTATGATGCTGATATCTGCTTATGTGTGAGAGTGGTCCTTGCATCTACTCAAACCCTCAACTTATTTTTATTATCATTAGTAAAACAAAGTGTCGGGATATGAATGCTACCTTTGCACATCATATTGCTGAGCTATATCTACAGGATAGCTATAAGAGACAAGCAAATATTCTAAATATTGAATTTGCTTTAATGAATCTTCCCCCAAAATTGATTTTAATCTTAATACGGCAACACCTCTGATTGCCTGAAAAAAACATATATAACACTATGACGTCTCATTTGGCTGTATTGAACTTACGGCTAGGGTAAAAGAGATGGTAACAAGTGGTAACTAAAGGTACCGTCACACGAGCCAATGGGGCTGGAGATGTAGGTTGCAACTGGAGGGAGCGTGCACGTTTTTGCAGCCCCCACCAGTGTCGCCGTCCCCCATTTACATGGGGCAACACCTCCAGCGCCACGTCGGCGATCTGACAGGCGGCATCGCCGTTGGGGTGTCTCAAAACCCCAGCGGCGATGCAGGACAATGGGAGCCTATGGCTGCCATTCCCTGTCAGGTCGCCAGCGGCCATTTACATGGGGCGATGTGTGCACATCGCCCCAGATCGGCCGCCTAGTTTCAGAGCAATGCTCTGAAACCAGGCGACCAGTAAATGGCGTCGCCATCGGCCATTCACATTAGGCGATGCAGGGGAGATATCGGTGCCGATAAGCCATGCCCCTGCATCACCTAATAAATCGGTGGTACCGTTGCCTCGTGTGACGGTACCTTAACAGCCAATTTAACACAATTGTAGTAGCAAATTTTTTAAGCCTCTTAATTCGTAAATTAAAAGGTTCCTTTTTGGGTGCAGATGCTTGCCTTGCAGATGTTTTATACACATATGTTGCAAACGGATGAATACATACTTTATTTAAAGTGGTACTGCAAAAATGGTCACTATTTATGGAGTATCAAGAGCATTGTTCTTTGTTAAATGAAGAAGCAATAGCTTTCTCAGGAGCCATCAAAAATGATTCCTTCACTTAGGGAACAGTAATAGCTTATTTGTTTTGAAAGTGAAGAAGAAATGATTTCTCAACTAAGAGTCAAAAATAATCCTTTGTTTGGAATCTGCAACTGTTCTTTTCTCAAAGTTATTAAACAAAATCTTTTTATCAATCCGTCCAAAAATTATCACTTTATTCGGGGAGGAGGAGAAGGCTATCTATTTTAAAGCTGAATAAGCAATGTCTTGTCAACGAAGCATAACAACATTTTTTCCTGTTTTTGAGCTATTTCATGTTTGTCAAACTTTAGTATAGTTTGCCTCTCAGCAAAAATACAAATTAGCTATAGAAGACACTGGACAAATGCTGAAGATGTATATTGGTATCCCGTGACAGTAGCAGTGGCATGTGCCACATGGTTGAAGAATAGGGTGGCGTAGACAAGGAGATGTCTGTCAGTGTAGGAACAACAACAGCGTAGTTTTGGCACATGCGGTGGAATGTTGATTATGCTAGTAAAAGACAGGGGTTTTCTGGTCAGATATGTGGTTTTCAGATGTCAGCTCTGTGAAAGCTTTGCCTAGCAGGGAAAACATCATATGCAGTTAATACATCCTATTAGACTCCTTCTTTGAAAGCTGTAAAAAAATCCCCATTTTGCTTTAAAGGTTGAGACTAAAAGCATAGCTTTCCAATATTCTTGACTTTTTTTAATAGTGATGATAGATCTGGAATTCAACAAGTATGACCATGACAGACACAATTTCTCACACTGTTGAACCATCAAAGAATGGGATATTGACATTTTTCATGGACATGCAGACTTCCCCCAAAATGCCCTGCAACTAAGGCATCACATGGTTGATCCCGGTTTATTGAGTGGATTATCATATCTATCTCAATGGTGACCAATATTGAGGCTATCAAAGATCAGCACAGCTCAGTGGAGCACAGATGGGCGCAAATCTGGCAGTTTGTATGGCAAAATCCATCTCTAGATTCACTGGTTAAGTATTAAAACTAAATCTTCCCCTCTCGCTCTCATTACAAAACCTAAGAGTGTTTTCCATTTTCCAACAGAAGTTTTCCAGCTTTGTGATTAGGTGCAAATTTGGTCAATGCCAATTGAAGTTTGAAAGAAAATTTTGTGAAGCTCATGAAATCAAATTTCATACTGTCCACTTATTTCTAGTAATCTTAGCACTGTAATAGCTTGGTGCTCCAACAACAAGTAAATTAATTTCTATACCTGAGATGCTTGAACATTAGGTCTGCCATTAATATGACCATCAACTGAGCTTTCAGTTAATGTTTAACCTCCAACACCAACATCATCTCACGCTGGACCAGGAGATGTCCAGCACATGCTACAACACAAAGGTACAATGGGGAATGGTAAAGATAAGGCCCTGTCGGTAGGGAGTACGGGATGGGACACCTCCTGCACTTGCCTGTGTATTACCCTGAGCTCACCTAATGCTATTTTTGGTGTCCTCTCCCTGCTGCCATCTTGTGCCTAGTCCTTGACTGTCACCTCCACTAGGCCTGTCTAGTGTGAAGGCTAGTGAGTACACCAGACACCACCTCTGATGTAATCCAACATACGGACAGATAGATAATAGATTGGACAAGACAAAAAAGATACATTAACTAGTAAGCTGTATCCCAAATATCGAAGTCTACTGCCAACGCTAATCCTGCCAAGATGCCAGAATTGTCACAAGTCTCCTACTGAGTTGTGACACATCAGTTGCAACATCACCTGCTCCCAGCTGACTCCAAAAGATCTGCTAGCATGATATGGACTCTGCTTTTTGTTACAAACTCCACCCTGTCCCTCTGATGACCTCACTTCTTTAGCAGCTTAATCAGGTTACCAATCATTAGCATTAGTATATATAACTCAGCTTACAGCTGTCTCACTGTGAAGAATGTCTTCAGCTCCATCTCCTCCTGCACCATGTCATTAAAGTGCATAGGCTTACTATTAATGTCATTCAATAAATCAAAAGAAAGATGTTATTCATGAAAAGCATTTTCCTTAGCCCCCAGAATATTGTGGAATCTGAATAGGTAGAAGTGTCTGTAAGAGAAATGAGTCTCCTATGTATAATGTTATGGAGGAGGTTGCACAGAACATTAAATCAACATGACTATGTCTTTGTTAGAGGTAACATCATTCTGCTGTGACTGAGTAGAGTGGTATGCTACATATTCTATTAAGCCCTCAGCTTCCTCCCCATTAATATTATTTTACACAGAAAAGGGAGAACAATTTTTAGAAGCTTTTGAACCTGTAATTAATGGGACAGCTAGTTCCAGCCGTGTTGGTTATGCTACTATTATCGCTTCATAAATTTTTTTGCCAAGTTTTGGGGTTTTTCTACATCCATTTTCAGTGTAGTTTTTTGTTGAGTACATATTTTGGACAAGTGTGAAATTTTCAAAACGCTTTTAGCACGTTTAGCCAAGTCTAGAAACTGTAAAGCATGGAATGAATCCCCACTTTTGAATCCAATTTTCACACTGGAGCGAGGTTAAATTTACAGTACTTAGAATAAATGAGTATAATCCTCTGAAAACTAATATATTTAATCAATATCTCACTGGGCACAAGAACAATTTCCAAAATTTCCAAATAGTTTTATAAAAAAAAATTTTAATGCATAAAAATGAAAATAAGGTTATATCTACTCTATGTATTTCTACTCTTGCAAAAACACCTGTTTCAGAGCCTGGATTTTGGATGAAGAACGATGCATTTTAATAGACAACACAAATGCACGTTGTTTTTCTACAATGTACACCATATTGTGTTACAACAAGGACTCTGGTTTGGCTTTCTGGGTTCTTTAGATTACTGTAATGCACTTGTATGTCTATTTTCTTCAACCCTACTCATCAGAAAATGCTCCTGTTCAGGGGTTAAATTCCATAGTCCACCTGGATGACTCTGTAAAATGATTGCAATTCCAGCTTTATTCAATTTTTTTATCAGTTGAAGCTTTGGTGATCTACTTGGAGCCTTCACGTTTCTTACGTAAAGAATTGTATTTTTATATTATTATTTATTATGTCATTTCCCATCCATGTTGTGCCATTGCTGAATCAGTTCAAGCGAAGATTTTTGTTAATTGATGTCGTTTAATAGTCAACCGTCTGCTGTATATCTTTTTAATGATCCTGTTAATTAATTCTTGTTAATTAGAATTTTTCAGTGTAACCTTTATTTGTTTCTAAGATTTTTATTGGGTTGTACTAATTTTTGTTATAGGGTATTGATTGAATTTGTAAGTAAAATTAATTTTGGGGTTGTGCAAAATATCAATATTTCAATTCTTGTTTGCAGTCAATGGCCCAAATCTGAGGGAGTATTTTAAAGTAAGGTATCCAATTGAAAATGTTGATTCTAAAAGAAAGTTAAAGGTTTCATGCCAAATCTTTTGGGATGTACTTAATTATGCTGAGTATTTTATACAAGTGAATATTACATGCGCAGAGGTGAGAATTAGCTCAGACAATCCAGATCAGATAGAATTCTTTAGTGATAGTTCTTATACTTTAACCAGTTAATCAATGCAAAAATCTCATCCACTCATTTAAGTAAAAATCAGCAAACCTCTCCCTCATTTAGTAAAAAATAAAAATCAGCAAGCCCACATACTCAAGTAAAGTTCTGTCTATTAAAAACTATAAAAATGCAAGTACTTTTAATGAATAATTAACATAGCCATCATCAATACCACTGTACACCCTTTGATTATCACATTGGTGATGGTTTGTAGAGCTATCAAACATGGTAAGTCTTATAGATGATAGATTATTATTATGCATTGATTATAAAATGCCAACATATTCTGCAGCAGTTTACAAAGATTATTATCACTGTCCCCACTTTGATTCACAATCTAAATGACCTATCAGTAAGTTTTTGGAGTCTTATAAGAAGCCAAAGAAAACACTCTGAAACTTCTACCCATAAAGAACCATTGAAATATATTTAACATTTTAATAAAACAATTTATATATACAGGGTGGGCCATATATATATGGATGCATGTAAATAAAATGGGAATGATTGGTGATATCAACTTCCTGTTTGCGGCACACTAGTATATGGGAGGGGGAAAACTTTTCCAGATGGGTGGTGACCATGTGGCCATTTTGAAGTCGGACATTTTGGATCCAACTATATTTTTTTCAATGGGAAGCGCCATTTATTCCATGGTGCTTTGCATGTGAAAAGGGGCATACATTAACAGGTACAAAATTTATAAACAATACTAGGCACACACAGGTACAGGAGGAGAGAGGAACCTGCCCCCGAGGGCTCACAATCTACTAAGAGATGGGTAGTGGTTTGGTGGACTGAGACACACTAAAGGTTGTAGGCTTGTTGTCGGAAGAGGTGGGTCTTCAAGTTTCTTTTGAAGGTTTCCACAGTAGGTGAGAGTCTGATATGTTGAGGTAGAGAGTTCCAGAATATGGGGATGCACGGGAGAAATCTTGTATGCGATTTTGGGAAGAAAAGATAAAAAGGGAGTAGAGAAGGAGATCTTGAGAGAATCGCAGGTTGCATGTAGGTAGGTACCAGGAGGCCATGTCACAGATATATGAAGGAGACAGGTTGTGGATTGATTTATATTTCATGGTTAGGTTTTTGAACTGGAGTCTCTGGGTAATGGGAAGCCAGTGAATAGCTTCGCCAAGACGAGAGGCTGGGGAATAATGGGGAGACAGGTGGATTAGTCAGGCATCAGAGTTTAGGATAGACTGGAAGGGTGCAAGAGTGCTAGAAGTGAAGCCAAAGAAGAGTAGGAGGTTGCAATAGTCAAGGCAGGAGATGATGAGGGCATGCACAGGTGTTTTTACAGTTTCTTGTTTAAGGAATGTACGGATCTGGAAAATATTTTTGAGCTGGAGTTGGCAGGAAGTGTCAAGAGCTTGGATATGTGGCTTAAAAGAGGGTTGAAGATTAACCGGAGGCACTGAGCATGTGGGACTGGGAAAAGTGAGAAGCCATTGACTATGATGGATAGCTCTGGTGGATGAGTAGAGTAAGATGGGGAAATGATCATGAATTCTGTTTTGTTGCATGTTCAGTTTTAGAAAGCAATAAGAAAAAAAAGATGAAAGAGCACACTGACATTGTGGGATTTTGGTTAGTAAGGAGGCGATATCAGGTTCAGAGCGGTAGATCTGTGTGTCATCAGCGTAGATATAATACTGCAAACTGTGGGACTCTATGAGCTGTCCCAGTCTGAAGGTGTAGATGGAGAAGAGTAGGGGTCCTAGAACTGAGCCTTGGGGAACAAAAACAGATAGGAAGCCAGATGAAGAGGTAGTTTGGTAGAGGGAAATGCTGAATGTCTTGTCTGTTAGATATGAAGAGATCCAGGAGAGGGCCAAGTCTATGATAGCAAGAGTTAAGAGAATATGTTGCAAGAGGGAGTGTTCAACAGTGTCAAAGACAGCCAACAGGTTTGGGAGGAGGAGGACAAAGTAGTGTTGCTTGCTCTTGGCGGTTAGTAGGTCATTGGTGACTTTACATAGGGCAGTTTCAGTTGAGTGATGCAGACGGAAGCCAAATTGTAACCAGTCAAAGAGGGATTGGGAGAAGAGATGGGAGGACAGTTAAAGATGGACATGCTCTTCCAACAGTTATGAGGCATAAGGTAGAATTGATATGAGGCAATAGCTAGACACAAAAGATGGGTCAAAGAAGGGCTTTTTGAGGATGGGTGTGATTGAGGCATGTTTGAAGGATGCGGGGAAGACACCAGTTGTTAGTGAAAGATTAAAGAGATGTGCTGGGTTGGGATGAAGACTGTGGAAAGGTTAGGGATGAGTTGGGAAAGGAGTAGGTCAAGTGAGCAGGAGGTGAGATGTGATCTTGACAGAAGAGAGGAGAGCTGATCTTCTGTATTGGTGGAGAAGCTGGTTTTGCAAGAAGAGGGCAGAGAAGTTATGATGAGGGGCTCTAGTGGCTGCAGGCCAAGTTATCAATCTTCTGCTTGAAGAAAGAGACAAAGCCTTCAACAGAGATATAGGTAAGGGGTGGAGATGCTGGGGGATGGAGGAGTGAATTTTAAGTGTTGAAAAGCTGTTAAGGGTTGTTACACAAGGAAGATATGAAAGATGAGAAGTTTGTGGTAGTGAGCATGGACTTAAAGTTGCCGAGGGACTGCTTATAGGCAATAAAGTGCATATCTGCTCAGCAACCTTGGAAGCCTGACTCAGTTCTTTAGTCAGGTTGATCTGCCAGGGTTGACTGTTGATTGTTGCAAGTTTTGCTAGGCGTGTAGGGTGTGGTTGAAACGAGCGCTGTTGTTATTGTGGGGTTATATAAAGTTGCAGCAGTGTCTGTATCATGTAGGAAAGCAATGTCTGTGAGAGGGAGAAGGGACACAGAGAATGAGTGTAAACAGAGGTATTTTAGATTTCTGTGAGGATGATTGAGCAGAGAAAGGTGATGATGGCTAGCTCGGGGGGCTGGTAGATGACAGCCAGCTGGATAGTTGGAGGTTACTAGATGCATATGGAGTGCACCTCAAACGAGGGAAGAGTAGTGGATTGTGGTAGTAGAAATGGGGTAAAAGAGCAGTTATAGGACAGGAGCAAGCCAATTCCTCTACCATGTTTGCTGCTGGGGCAAGTGGTGTGAGAGAGATGGAATCCGCCATAGGAAAGTGCAGCTGGAGAAGGGGTGAGCCAAGTGTAAGTGATGCCAAGAAAGGACAGATTGTTAGTGATAAAGAGGTCATGGATGTATGAAAATTTATTGCAGATACAGCTAGCTTTCCATAGTGCTCCAGGCAGGGGAACTGGGGAGCGTGGTCTGGCTGAATGGGTATAAGGTAATTATGGTTGCAAAAACCTTTGAAGGATTGTGGGAGGGGTTAGAAATGAGTTTGGGGATTTGATAGGGAGGGCCAGGATTTGGGGATACATTGTCAGCAATGAGGAGTAGCAGAGAGAGTGTTAGAAGATGGGAGCAGGAGAGGACGTGAGGTGACCGTGTGGGTCTGGAGACAAAAGAATTGTATGTGGAAGAAATGAGATGAGATGAGATGAGATGAAGGAGGTGAGATGGCTGGGGATGATGGAGGGAGAGATAACTAGATCTTTATTAGGTGAAGGGATTAGTGGAGTTAGCAAGAAATGAAGTAGTATAGGGATAAAATATATATTAGAATCTGAGAGTCCTCAGTGGTTGATACCTTTTAATGGCTAACTGAAAAGATGGTAAAAAATAGCAAGCTTTCAAGACTCTATGGTCTCTTCATCAGGCTTAATAGTAGTATGGGGGAGAAAGTGAACAAAAACAGAAACATTGTTTGCAGTGGCTTTCTATCCCATTACTTTTTCAGTCAACTCTAGTCAAATTCTGGTCTAATTCAATATATTGCACTTAGAAAGCTGCACTTTGAAAAGATGCATAGATCAGACTAAAGTCTGGATCAGACCCATGGATCATAATATATTCCCAATTAAATGTAATCAAGTGTGACTATTGAGATAGGTATGCACAGACCAGATACAAACCAGATAGGGTCAAACACAGGTCATAAAGGAGGGGGAGGGGTGGATTGACCAGTCAAAGAAATGTCAGAATGAACTAAGTAAGTGGAATGGAACTGATCATGGAAAAGAAGACTAGGAAATTAGTCATACCAGAGAAAAATATAATGCACTTCACTTAGAGGGGAAACAGTTGCCTGGGAAAGCTATGTACATGGAAACCCTACCTGCGGGAAGAGGAAACATCACAATTAGATGATACAGATGATGATGATAATACAGCAGTGATAATGGTAATGGATGGCCAAATGCATCATATGCTTCTGGTCTAATTCAATATATTGCACTTCGAAAGCTGCACTTTGTAAAAAAGCATGGAACAGACTAAAGTGATGGGAAAACCTTCACAAAATACAGGTTTTTCCTTAGAATTGAGAGTTTTGATAATGACTGATCAATTCTGACAGAGAAAGAAGCAAATTAGTCTGAAAAGACATATTGCAAAGTTACTTACTTTCATGATTACTTTAGATTTATGAAATACAAATTAAAACAACCATTACACTTTAAGCAGTCAATTATGTGAACCTATGCATTATTATGCATAAAGCAGGAGGCAAGTTGGAGAAGGCAAAGAAATTAGATGGTAAAGTACAGAGCGCTAAGATTTCAATATGAAGGCCTAGGGAGATCAACATTGTATATAAAAAATAAACTGGGCTATATAAAACTTTAGAAGAAGATTGGGAGAGGGCATTAAGGTCCAGAATGTTTGTCTCTTATTGTGGATCTATTAATTGCACATATTGGCTGTTTGTGCTACAAAAACAGTTAACTGTAATAATTTTTGTTCAAAATCTAGTTACTTATCCTGACGTTGTGAGCCCCTTTTGATGCACCAGACATAAATTGTGTAGAAATGTAACAATAGGATCAGTAGTCATTCAATGTTGTGGTCCATGAGGCCCCCTTTAAAAAATAATGGCAAAAAATACACTACCGTTCAAATGTTTGGGGTCATTTAAAAATGTCCTTATTTTTGAAAGAAAAGCACATTTTTTTCAATTACCGTATTTTTCCTTTTATAAGACGCACTTTTTTTCCTCCAAATTTTGGAGGAAAGTTGGGCTGCGTCTTATAAAAGGAATATAACATTCTAGCATCCTGGGTTGCTTGGGAGCGGGAGACAGCAGTGAAGTGGGGTCAGAAGGGTAGGGAATGGTCCCTGCTGAAGAATCCGGGCAGCAGGAGCACCACGTGTCCCCGCTCATTAACTACTTAAATATTCACTTCACTTGCTCCCAGTCCGCACCCACCTCTCTGCACTGAAGACAGCGGAGAGATGAGCCCAGGGAGCAGGAGAAGCCGGCACAGGTCTCTCCCCAGCTTCTGTGCTGCAGATAGTGAGAATGGAGGAGTGGGGGGGCAGCTGCAGCATGTAAATCAACACTGACCTTTGTGCTGATTCACTGCCATGAAGACAGGGACAGAGCAGGGCAGATCGGCACCATATCACAGGTACCTTGTCACAGTGTCGTGCCTCGCTCCCTCTGCTCTCTGTAATGTGTCCTGCTGAGCCCTGACACCATGCAGAGACGCAAAAAAGGTCAGTCTGCAGTTCAGGAGCTTCAGTGTATTAGAGCAGGGCTGGAGCCTGCATTACGGAAGTGTACAGCTCCCCTGGCCCCTTCATCTACAGGTCAAGCTCTGTTGTGGTGACTTGTAATTAGCAGACAGGGCTGGAGCATTGTATTTCAGCACAGTGTACAGACCCCCTCCCTGGCCCTCCCTCTTATAGTACATCACATCAGAACTTGATCTGCAGACTATGGCCACTTCCTTGATTTTAGCAGGGTAACAGGGCAAAGCAGGACACATTAAAGGGGTTGTCCGGGTTCGTGACATAATCTCAGTGCATATCCAGGCTGCCTAATGCTGACAATGTGTAATGTACTATGTGTCAGCTTTCTGCAGGGTTTCATAGATAACACTTGTTTTGCGTCTGAACAGAACGACCAGGGGGGGTGTTCTGGCATGATAATGAACACTGGTCGTTTCCACCTACTGTACCCCAACCCCTCCCCCATAGCAACATCCCCGCCCTCCCCATCTACATGACTCAGCCTCTCCACAGGAAGAAATCCTCCTCTAGCAGCCATCCGTGTGATCAGACCTGCCCGGTGTCTCTGCTCCTCCCCCGGCCAGACACAGTGATGTATGGAGAGTCTGCACTGAAGAGACAATGTGCTGCACTCAGGGGGGGCCGCTCCGGGATTACAGTGTGTCCCGGGCTGTGATTAGGAGCAGTGAAGGAGAATGTACAGTGTGCAGACACCAGTGATGTATGGAAAGTCTGCACTGAAGAGACAATGTGCTGCACTCAGGGCCGCTCCGGGATTACAATGAATAGCTCCCTGTTATCAGTGATTCCTTCCCTGCACTGTCTCGGGCTGTCAGTGATTCTTCCCTCATTGTCCTGTGATCAGGAGCAGGGAAGGAGAATGTACTGTGTGCAGACACGAGTGATGGGGGGCTGAAGCTTCTAATCTACACAAGGGACAGCAGACACTGAGGTAATCTGTGACACACAGTGTAACAAAACCTCTGCTGTGTGAATGACATCTCTGTGTCACTGATGTCTTCGCACAGCAGAGGAGCTGGTGCATTGTATCAGGGTGAAGGATGGACAGCACTGTGTCTCTAATGACACAAATACTGACTGAAGCAGCCTGTCCACTCAGTAACTGCAGCAGTGTGAAGTGTTGGGGGGTGTATGTATGGAGAGATAGATGATACTAAGGATTTTGATATTGTTGAGGAGTCCTTGCTTCCGTCGCCCCATCAGTCCGCCCGTCCTTCCTTCTTTCTTTCCTTCCTTCCATCCATCCTTCCTCCCGTTCATCCTTCTGTCCTTCTTTCAGTCCGTCTTTCGTCCTTTCTTTCCATCCATCTGACCGTCCTTCCTTCTTTCCATCCGTCCTTCCCTCCTTCCTTTTTTCCGTCCGTCCTTCTTTCTGTCCTTCCTTCTTTACATCCTTCCATCTGTCCTTCTTTACGTCGTCCTTTCTTTCCATCTGTCCTTCCTTCTTTCCGTCCATCTATCCGTCTGTCCATCAGTCGTTCCTACTTTCTGTCCTTCCTTCTTTTTGTCCGTCCTTCCGTCCTTTCTTCCTTCTGTCAGTCTGTCCTTTCTTCTTTCCGTCTTCCTTCTTTCCATCCGTCCGTCCTTCCTTCTTCCCGTCCGTCCTTCCTTCTTCCCGTCCATCCTTCCTTCTTCCCGTCCGTCCTTCCTTCTTTCCGTCCGTCCTTCCTTCTTTCCGTCCGTCCTTCCTTCTTTCCGTCCTTATTTCTTTCCGTCCATCCTTCATTCTTTCCGTCCATCCATCCGTCCTTCCTTCTTTCCGTCCATCCTTCAGTCTTTCCATCCGTCCATCCGTTCTTCCCCTCAAGCCTGTATTTTCCCTTCACCCCTAGGTGATTTCCTGTTTTCCTTCCTCTTCTTCCATATTTTTTCTATTTTTCCGTCAATACAGACATATGAGGCTTCTTGTTGTTTTTTGCAGGACGAGTTGTACTTTTGAATGACGACATTTATTTAAAAATTGCAAAAAAATAGTGCAATTATACATTTGTTTTTTGGGTTTTTTATTCACCATGTTCACTATATGGTGACACTGAGGTGTCGGTATGATGTCTGGGGTCAGTACTATATGGTAACACTGAGGTGTCGGTATGATGTCTCGGGTCAGTACTATATGGTAACACTGTGGTGTCAGTATGATGTCTGGGGTCAGTACTATATGGTAACACTGACGTGTCAGTATGATGTCTGGGGTCAGTACTATATGGTAACACTGACGTGTCGGTACGATATCTGGGGTCAGTACTATATGGTAACACTGAGGTGTCTGTCTAATGTCTGGGGTCAGTACTCTATGGTATCAATGACGTGTTGGTATGATGTCTGGGGTCAGTACTATATAGTAACACTGACATGTCGGTACGATATCTGGGGTCAGTACTATATGGTAACACTGAGGTGTCTGTCTAATGTCTGGGGTCAGTACTCTATGGTATCAAGGACATGTTGGTATGATGTCTGGGGTCAGTACTATATGGTAACACTGACGTGTCGGTATGATGTCTGGGGTCAGTACTATATGGTAACACTGAGGTGTCTGTCTAATGTCTGGGGTCAGTACTCTATGGTATCAATGACGTGTTGGTATGATATCTGGGGTCAGTACTATATGGTAACACTGAGGTGTCGGTATGATGTCTGGGGTCAATACTATATGGTAACACTGACGTGTCGGTATGATGTCTGGGGTCAGTACTATATGGTGACACTGATGTGTCGGTACGATATCTGGGGTCAGTACTATATGGTAACACTGAGGTGTCGGTATGATGTCTGGGGTCAGTACTATATGGTAACACTGATGTGTCAGTATGATGTCTGGGGTCAGTACTATATGGTAACACTGAGGTGTCGGTATGATGTCTGGGGTCAGTACTATATGGTAACACTGAGGTGTCGGTATGATGTCTGGGGTCAGTACTATATGATAACACTGAGGTGTCGGTATGATGTCTGGGGTCAGTACTATATGGTAACACTGAGGTGTCGGTATGATGTCTGGGGTCAGTACTATATGGTAACACTGACGTGTCGGTATGATGTCTGGGGTCAGTACTATATGGTAACACTGAGGTATAGGTATGATGTCTGGGGTCAGTACTATATGGCAACACTGAGGTGTCGGTATGATGTCTGGGGTCAGTACTATATGGTAACACTGAGATGTCGGTATGATGTCTGGGGTCAGTACTATATGGTAACACTGACGTGTCGGTATGATGTTTTGTGAAAAAAAACGCAAGTTTTTACATTTTTTCTCATATATAAAGCTTGTCAGCATATGTACATCATTGGTTGTAGCTGAGTGCTGCAAGGTTTTTTTCTAGTATATTGACCCAGCGTCCCTGCTGGCACCAGTTCACATTGTCTGTGAGTGCTGTGCAGTTTTTTTCTCATATATATATATATATATATATATATATATATATCTATTATATAATCACGAATGGGTTTTTTTGCCCCTTTTGAGACTGCACTCGCTGCGAGTCAATGTCGTCATGTGGATACGAACGAAGCATTGGCCGCGCAGCGGCCATTGTGAGCAGCTCTAAGGCGACTCGCTATGCCCGCGCAGCGGGCATGGCGAGTCGCCTTAGCAGCGCGAAGCATTGGCCGCGAAGCGGCCATTGCGAGTCAGAGACTCGCTCTGCTAGAATCCCGATGCATTGTGCATCGGGCACCCAGCTAGTATATATATATATGTATACATATTCCACAAATAGGCCAGATGCAGTTGCATCGGGAGTGCGGTGAAATGAACAGGTCCCGTAGAAATAGCTGCTGAATAGTACAGTCCTCTCTTCAGAAACTACGCGGTTGTTCCGAAAATTATATGGTGTATTTGGTGGCTCTGTGGTTAGCACTGTATATGGTGGCTCAGTGGTTAGCACTGTATGGTGGCTCAGTGGTTAGCACTGTATGGTGGCTCAGTGGTTAGCACTGTATACGGTGGCTCAGTGGTTAGCACTGTATATGGTGGCTCAGTGGTTAGCACTGTATATGGTGTCTCAGTGGTTAGCACTGTATATGGTGGCTCAGTGGTTAGCACTGTATATGGTGGCTCAGTGGTTAGCACTGTATATGGTGTCTCAGTGGTTAGCACTGTATATGGTGTCTCAGTGGTTAGCACTGTATATGGTGTCTCAGTGGGTAGCACTGTATATGGTGTCTCAGTGGTTAGCACTGTATATGGTGTCTCAGTGGTTAGCACTGTATACGGTGGCTCAGTGGTTAGCACTGTATATGGTGGCTCAGTGGTTAGCACTGTATACGGTGGCTCAGTGGTTAGCACTGTATATGGTGGCTCTGCGGTTAGCACTGTATACGGTGGCTCAGTGGTTAGCACAGTATATGGTGGCTCAGTGGTTAGCACAGTATATGGTGGCTCAGTGGTTAGCACTGTATATGGTGGTTCAGTGGTTAGCACTGTGTATGGTGGCTCAGTGGTTAGCACTGTATGGTGGCTCAGTGGTTAGCACTGTATATGGTGGCTCAGTGGTTAGCACTGTATATGGTGGCTCCGTGGTTATCACAGTATATGGTGGCTCAGTGGTTAGCATTGTATGGTGGCTAAGTGGTTAGCACTGTATGGTGGCTCAGTGGTTAGTACTGTATATGGTGGCTCAGTGGTTAGCACTGTATATGGTGTCTCAGTGGTTAGCACTGTATATGGTGGCTCAGTGGTTAGCACTGTATATGGTGGCTCAGTGGTTAGCATTGCATGGTGTCTCAGTGGTTAGCACTGTATATGATGGCTCAGTGGTTAGCACTGTATATGGTGGCTCAGTGGTTAGCACTGTATATGGTGGCTCAGTGGTTAGCACTGTATATGGTGTCTCAGTGGTTAGCACTGTATATGGTGGCTCAGTGGTTAGCATTGTATGGTGTCTCAGTGGTTAGCACTGTATATGATGGCTCAGTGGTTAGCACTGTATATGGTGGCTCAGTGGTTAGCACTGTATATGGTGTCTCAGTGGTTAGCACTGTATATGGTGGCTCAGTGGTTAGCACTGTATATGGTGGCTCCGTGGTTATCACAGTATATGGTGGCTCAGTGGTTAGCATTGTATGGTGGCTAAGTGGTTAGCACTGTATGGTGGCTCAGTGGTTAGTACTGTATATGGTGGCTCAGTGGTTAGCACTGTATATGGTGTCTCAGTGGTTAGCACTGTATATGGTGGCTCAGTGGTTAGCACTGTATATGGTGGCTCCGTGGTTATCACAGTATATGGTGGCTCAGTGGTTAGCATTGTATGGTGGCTAAGTGGTTAGCACAGTATGGTGGCAGGGGATTTGAATCCCACGAGCTCCTTGTCCGCCAGCTGAGCGTCGCTGGATTCAAAGCTTTGAATCTTGCGCCGCTCAACGGTCACTGTCGACTGCGTCGATTGCTAAGCGAGATTGAAATCACGCACCAACATCGCTCATTGGTCGGCGCCGATGAATAAGCGGTGTTGGCCCGTGATTTAAATCCCTCTGCGCTCATTCGTCGACGCCACAGAGACCCCTAAGTTTCCTCATGGTTGGATGACTTTTAAGTTCTTCCCGAGGAGGCGTTATCCATATCACCCAGAAGAGGGGACAGGCAGTCAAATGGCAGGATAGGCGGGATGGACGATGACGAAAAGCAGGATGGACGGCGGGAGAGCCTTGATGGACAACAGGTGAGGCAGGACTAACCAATCTGCAAGCGTGCCCATCGGACCGGAAACAGGTAATTATTATACAGAGCGGGAGATTTGTGTAAGTTATTTATTGTGTTTACGGGGCAGTCAGGGCATAATAGCCTCCTTGCTAGGCTGGGTTCACATTAGGGTTCCCCTCCGCAGCGTTCTGCGGAGGGGATCCGCAATGTGTCCGCAGCGGCCGCCAGCTCCTATCTTTATAATGGGAGCGCACGGTGCTGCGCTTAACAGCGCATGACCGTGTGCACCCATTCACTCCTATACGTGATCTGTGTGCAGCCGGACTCCTGCGCACAAATCACACAGTCTAGTCCGCACCAGGAATGCAACATGTCGCGTCTCTGGTGCGGAAGAGACTGTGTGATTTGTATGCAGGCATCCGCCTGCGCACAGATCACATATAGGAGTGAATGGGTGCACACGGTCATGCGCTGTTAAGCGCAGCACCGTGCACTCCCATTATAAAGATAGGAGCTGGCGGCCGCTGCGGACACATTGCGGATCCCCTCCGCAGAACGCTGCGGAGGGGAACTCTAATGTGAACCCACCCTTAGAATGCAGGATAGTCCCTGATACAAAAGGGAGCTTTTATTTTAATACACAAAAATGGGTTGACGGTTCTCTTTAAAATAAAAATGGATATAGATTTTGATTGTCAGAATAAATGTTTGACTGTATGAACACTGCGGATCATGGAAATGGTGCAAGAGCGCAATTCTTCTTTTTTTGTTTCTTTAATTCTTCAATTATTCATACCAACACGTCATTGATACCATAGAGTACTGACCCCAGACATTAGACAGACACCTCAGTGTTACCATATAGTACTGACCCCAGACATCATACCGACATGTCAGTGTTACCATATAGTACTGACCCCAGACATCATACCAACATGTCCTTGATACCATAGAGTACTGACCCCAGACATTAGACAGACACCTCAGTGTTACCATATAGTACTGACCCCAGACATCATACCGACACCTCAGTGTTACCATATAGTACTGACCCCAGACATCATAACGACACCTCAGTGTTACCATATAGTACTAACCTGAGGCATCATACCAACACCTCAGTGTTACCATATAGTACTGACCCCAGACATCACACCGACACCTCAGTGTTACCATATAGTACTGACCCCAGACATCATACCGACACCTCAGTGTTACCATATAGTACTGACCCCAGATATCATACTGACACATTAGTGTTACCATATAGTACTGACCCCAGACATCATACCGACACCTCAGTGTTACCATATAGTACTGACCCCAGATATCGTACCGACACATCAGTGTCACCATATAGTACTGACCCCAGACATCATACCGACACGTCAGTGTTACCATATAGTATTGACCCCAGACATCATACCGACACCTCAGTGTTACCATATAGTACTGACCCCAGATATCATACCAACACGTCATTGATACCATAGAGTACTGACCCCAGACATTAGACAGACACCTCAGTGTTACCATATAGTACTGACCCCAGACATCATACCGACACGTCAGTGTTACCATATAGTACTGACCCCAGACATCATACCAACATGTCCTTGATACCATAGAGTACTGACCCCAGACATTAGACAGACACCTCAGTGTTACCATATAGTACTGACCCCAGATATCGTACCGACATGTCAGTGTTACTATATAGTACTGACCCCAGACATCATACCAACACGTCATTGATACCATAGAGTACTGACCCCAGACATTAGACAGACACCTCAGTGTTACCATATAATACTGACCCCAGATATCGTACCGACACCTCAGTGTTACCATATAGTACTGACCCCAGACATCATACTGACACGTCAGTGTTACCATATAGTACTGACCCCAGACATCATACTGACACCACAGTGTTACCATATAGTACTGACCCGAGACATCATACCGACATGTCAGTGTTACCATATAGTACTGACCCGAGACATCATACCAACACATCAGTGTTACCATATAGTACTGACCCGAGACATCATACCGACACGTCAGTGTTACCATATAGTACTGACCCGAGACATCATACCGACACGTCAGTGTTACCATGTAGTACTGACCCAAGGCATCATACCGACACATCAGTTTTACCATATAGTACTGACCCCAGACATCATACCGACACCTCAGTGTTACCATATAGTACTGACCCCAGACATCATACCGACACCTCAGTGTCACCATATAGTGAACATGGTGAATAAAAAACCCAAAAAACAAATGTATAATTGCACTATTTTTTTGCAATTTTTAAATAAATGTCGTCATTCAAAAGTACAACTCGTCCTGCAAAAAACAACAAGAAGCTTCATATGTCTGTATTGACGGAAAAATAGAAAAGTTATGGAAGAAGAGGAAGGAAAACAGGAAATCACCCAGGGGTGAAGGGAAAATACAGGCTTGAGGGAAGAACGGATGGACGGATGGAAAGACTGAAGGATGGACGGAAAGAAGGAAGGACGGATGGATGGACGGAAAGAATGAAGGATGGACGGAAAGAAATAAGGACGGAAAGAAGGAAGGACGGACGGAAAGAAGGAAGGACGGACGGAAAGAAGGAAGGACGGACGGGAAGAAGGAAGGACGGACGGGAAGAAGGAAGGACGGACGGGAAGAAGGAAGGACGGACGGATGGAAAGAAGGAAGACGGAAAGAAGAAAGGACAGACTGACAGAAGGAAGAAAGGACGGAAGGACGGACAAAAAGAAGGAAGGACAGAAAGTAGGAACGACTGATGGACAGACGGATAGATGGACGGAAAGAAGGAAGGACAGATGGAAAGAAAGGACGACGTAAAGAAGGACAGATGGAAGGATGTAAAGAAGGAAGGACAGAAAGAAGGACGGACGGAAAAAAGGAAGGAGGGAAGGACGGATGGAAAGAAGGAAGGACGGTCAGATGGATGGAAAGAAAGGACGAAAGACGGACTGAAAGAAGGACAGAAGGATGAACGGGAGGAAGGATGGATGGAAGGAAGGAAAGAAAGAAGGAAGGACGGGCGGACTGATGGGGCGACGGAAGCAAGGACTCCTCAACAATATCAAAATCCTTAGTATCATCTATCTCTCCATACATACACCCCCCAACACTTCACACTGCTGCAGTTACTGAGTGGACAGGCTGCTTCAGTCAGTATTTGTGTCATTAGAGACACAGTGCTGTCCATCCTTCACCCTGATACAATGCACCAGCTCCTCTGCTGTGCGAAGACATCAGTGACACAGAGATGTCATTCACACAGCAGAGGTTTTGTTACACTGTGTGTCACAGATTACCTCAGTGTCTGCTGTCCCTTGTGTAGATTAGAAGCTTCAGCCCCCCATCACTCGTGTCTGCACACAGTACATTCTTCTTCCTTGCTCCTGATCACAGGACAATGAGGGAAGAATCACTGACAGCCCGAGACAGTGCAGGGAAGGAATCACTGATAACAGGGAGCTATTCATTGTAATCCCGGAGCGGCCCTGAGTGCAGCACATTGTCTCTTCAGTGCAGACTTTCCATACATCACTGGTGTCTGCACACTGTACATTCTCCTTCACTGCTCCTAATCACAGCCCGGGACACACTGTAATCCCAGAGCGGCCCCCCCTGAGTGCAGCACATTGTCTCTTCAGTGCAGACTCTCCATACATCACTGTGTCTGGCCGGGGGAGGAGCAGAGACACCGGGCAGGTCTGATCACACGGATGGCTGCTAGAGGAGGATTTCTTCCTGTGGAGAGGCTGAGTCATGTAGATGGGGAGGGCGGGGATGTTGCTATGGGGGAGGGGTTGGGGTACAGTAGGTGGAAACGACCAGTGTTCATTATCATGCCAGAACACCCCCCCTGGTCGTTCTGTTCAGACGCAAAACAAGTGTTATCTATGAAACCCTGCAGAAAGCTGACACATAGTACATTACACATTGTCAGCATTAGGCAGCCTGGATATGCACTGAGATTATGTCACGAACCCGGACAACCCCTTTAAAGTGAGTGCACATGTATATGTAACATAACCACTAATAAAATAAAGTTAACACAACCAATACTGTGCTTAACTAGAACTCCAAGCATGCTATAGGATCTACAGTACATGCTAGGAGTTATAGTTCTTAAAGGGATTGCTACTACATGAACAAATCCCATCTCATTCACCTTGTTGGCCCTTGTAAAAGTAATAGCTGTGTGCTCACTGTCCAGAGGAGCGGCGTGTTGGACGCAGCTCCTCCGGACCTGAGTGAAGCCGCGGGTGGCCGCAGCCGCCTTGTACTCACCGTGTGCGGTGGGTGCAGGGCAGCTTCTCCCTGCAGTCACCCAAAGGCAGCCGCTTCCGACTCCACAGCATGAAATAAGCATGCTGCAGAGGAACGAAATGCCGGCAACCCGCACCACAGCTGTCAGATCGCTGCGGTCGGGTTAAGCATAGTGAGGATGGGATTTGTACAAATCCCATCCACTATGCTTGTACTGTACTACGCAGCATTTTGGACACAGCAGCAAGATGCTGTGTCCAAAATGCTGCATATACTGATCGTGTGCACGCACCCTTACCCCTGATGCTGCAGCAGTTCCAACGTTGTCAGAAGTTGTATAGTCATGTCCCATGTGACATTGATATGAGACTCAGCCCTCTGACCAGTCAGTGCTGGCGTCTGTCTCCCCGCCATCAGACACTGGAGCAGAAGTCATTGGTGTTGCTCACATGCTGCACCTGCATCCGAAGGAAACAGACGCCAGTGCTGACTGGTCGCAGGGCCTGAGTGTCATATCAAAGTCATTTTTTGCTACAAATATTTTTTTCCCTATTTTCCACCTCTAAAATCTGGGTGCGTCTTATAATCCGGTGCGTCTTATAAAGCGAAAAATACGGTAAGCTATCATTAAATGAATCAGTAATACACCCTATACATTGTTAATGTGGTAAATGTAAATGACTATTCTAGCTGCAAACGTCTGGTGTATGGAGGCCAATAACCACCTCTCCAGTGTTTTAATAGTACATTGTGTTTGCTAACTGTGAAAGAAGGCTAATGGATGTTTAGAAAACCCTAGAAAGCCCTTGTACAAGTAGGTTAGCACAGATGAAAATGGTTTAGCTGATTAAAGAAGCTATAAAATTGACCTTCTTTGAGGTATTTGAGAATATGGAGCATTACATTTGTTTGTTCTATGAAACTCTGAAAATGGCCAGAAAAAGAGAACTTTCATGTTAAACTCAACAGTCTATTCTTGTTCTTAGAAATAAAGGCTATTCCATGTGAGAAATAGCTTAGAAACTGATTTCCTACAACAGTTTGTACTACTCCATTCAGAGGGGAGCAGAAGCAGGCTCTAACCAAAATAGAAAAAGTGGGAGGCCCTGCAGCACAACTGAGCAACAAGACAAGTACATTAGAGTCTCTAGTTTGAGAAATTGACGTCTCACAGCTCCTCTACTGGCAGCTTCATTAAATAGTACCCGCAAAATGCCAGTGTCAACATCTACAGTGAAGAGGTGTCTCCGGGATGCTGGCCTTCAGGGCAGAGTGCCAAAGAAAAACCCATATCTGAGACTAGCTAATAAAAGGAAAATATTAATATGGGCAAAAGAACATAGACATTGGACAGAGGGGGATTGGAAAAAAGTGTTATGGACAGACAAATCAAAGTTTGAGGTGTTTGGATCACACAAAACAACATTTGTGAGACGCAGAACAACTGAAAAGATGCTGAAAGAGTGCCTGACACCATCTGTCAAGCATGGTGGAGGTAATGTGATGGTCTGGGGTTGCTTTGGTGCTGGTAAAGTGGGAGATTTGTACAAGGTAAAAGGGATTTTGAATAAGGAAAGCTATCAATCCATTTTGCAATGCCATGCCATACTCTGTGGACAGCGATTGGTTGGAGCCAATTTCATCCTACAACAGGACAATGACCCAAAGCACACCTCCAAATTATGCATGAACTACTTAGGGAAGAAGAAGGCAGCTGGTATTCTATCTGTAATGGAGTGGCCACAAAATTGTCTGGGTGACCCAAACTTTTGAACAGTAGTGTATATTATAATTATTGGAGCTATTTAGGATACTCTGACCTATATACTTACTTTTACGTCATACATTTATTACTTTTGAATTTTTAAGTCTAATTAAAGTCAAAGTAAATTTATTATATTAATATTTTTCACTTCTATAACGCAAACATATTCCGCAGCACTTTAAAATTCAGAGAGGACATGTACAGACAATAAAAGATATTACAGAGTAACACATACCAAGAGGAGTGAGGGCCCTGCTCACAAAATTATAACGTACTAGATGGTGACCCGATTCTAACGCATCGGGTATTCTAGAATATGTATGTATTTGACATACTGTGACTGACAGAACTTGTTCAGTCAACGTGAGTGAACTACATATATATATGTAGCAGCGCTATGGTATATGGTGGTACATTACAGCACATGTATAGCAGCACTATAGTATATGGCGGTACATTACAGTACATGTATAGCAGCGCTATGGTATATGGTGGTACATTACATGTATAGCAGCGCTATAGTATATGGCGGTACATTACAGTACATGTATAGCAGCGCTATAGTATATGGTGGTACATTACATTACATGTATAGCAGCGCTATAGTATATGGCGGTACATTACAGTACATGTATAGCGGCGCTATAGTATATGGTGATACATTATAGTACATGTATAGCGGCGCTATGGTATATGGCGGTACATTACAGTACATGTATAGCAGCGCTATGGTATATGGTGGTACATTACATTACATGTATAGCAGCGCTATAGTATATTGCAGTACATTACAGCACATGTATAGCAGCACTATGGTATATGGCGATACATTACAATACATGTATAGCAGCACTATGGTATATGGCGATACTCCGCTCCCCCCCCGTTCCGCCACAATAAAAATAAAAAAAATCCTCAGTCAGGATACTCACTTGTCCACCGGCTCGCTCCACCTCCGTCTTCTAGGTCCTACAGGCCTTTAGGACCCGTCATTGCCTGGGAAACCGATCAGCTGATCGGTCACATGACCGCTAACTGCCAGGGGGGCAGGATGGATCAGGGGGGCAGGGGGTGGAGGGGTGGCAGGATGGAGCAGGGGGGCAGGGTGGACCGGGGGGGCAGGATGGAGCTGGGTAGGGGGGCAGGATGGAGCTGGAGGAGCAGGATGGAGCTGGTGGGGCAGGATGGAGCTGGTGGGGGATGGAGCGAGCGGGGCAGCATGGAGCCGGCGGGGCAGGATGGAGTCGGCGAGGCAGGATGGAGCCAGGGGGCAGTATGGAGCGAGCGGGGCAGGATGCAGCCAGGGGGGAAGGATGGAGCCGGTGGGGCAGGATGGAGCCAGTGGGGGATGGAGCGAGCGGGGCAGGATGAAGCCGGCGGGGCAGGATGGAGTCGGCGGGGCAAGATGGAGTCGGCGGAGCTGGATGGAGCCAGGGGGCAGGATGGAGCAAGCGGGGCAGGATGGAGCCAGGCGGACAGGATGGAGCCGGTGGGGCAGGATGGAGCCGGTGGGGGATGGAGCAAGCGGGGCAGGATGGAGCCAGGGGGTCAGGATGGAGCCGGCGGAGCAGGATGGAGCCGGCGGGGCAGGATGGAGCGAGTGGGGCAGGATGGAGCCGGCAGGGCAGGATTGAGCCGGCGGGGCAGGATGGAGATGACTGGGCAGGATGGAGCCGGCAGGGGAGCAGGATGGAGCCAGCGGGGGGTGCAAGGATGGAGCTGGCGGTTGGGGGGCAGGATAGAGGCAGCATGGAGGCAGGATGAAGCCAGCGGGGGGGGCCAGGATGGAGCTGGCGGTGGGGGGGGCAGGATGGAGCCGGCGGGGGGGGGGCAGGATGGAGCCGGCGGGGGGGGCAGGATGGTGGTGGCAGGGGGAGGGGCAGGAAGGATGTGAGGATACTCACCTGTTTGCCGGCTCGCAGCTGATCGGTTTCCCAGGCATCCACAGGTCCTCAAGCCATGGAGAAGCTAGAAGACGTAGATGGAGCGCGCCAGCAGACGGGTGAGTATCCTCCATGAGGGTTTTTATATTTTTAGTAGCTCCAAGCAGCGTGGGGCCGCGGGGGGGCAGGAGAAGCCGCGGGGGCCACAGGACAGGAGCGGGGGAGCCGTGGGGGGCAGGAGAAGCCGCGGGGGGGGCCGCAGGAACGGGGGAGCCATGAGGGGCAGGAGGAGCCACGGGGGGGCAGGAGAAGCCGCAGGGGGGCCGCAGGAGCGGGGGAGCCGTGGGGGGCAGGAGGAGCCGCGGGGGGGCAGGATGAGCGGGGGAGCCGCGGGGGAGCTGTGAGGAGAGCCGGCGCTGCGGCCACCGTGTATCCTGGCTAGAGCGGCGCTAATGCGCCGCTCTCGCCGGGCTGAAAATAAGCGCAAAATTCGAACTTTGAATTCTCGCGCCTACTTGCATAGACTGAGCTCATTGGCCGCCACCGAAGGCGGCGACCAATGAGCTGCCTCTGTGTGGCGTGCGATTTTGGTTACAGACACACACAAAAAACCCTTAGACAATTATATAGTAGTTTAGGAAATAGAGGAGGAACCAAGAGTAAATGGTAAAATAAAACGTGTATTGTCTGATCCAGCCATCAATATAATAAATAGGAGATTCAAATGACGATGCATGAACCAGTCACCTGTCAGGATTTGTACGAGTACAGATAAAGTGCTAATAAGTGCATAGAGGATGTAACCAGTTGATACAAGGGATCAGATTTGGAAAAACAATTGTAAGAGCAAAGCCGAAATAGTTACGTAAGTGAGGTGATAGGCCAGTCTAAAGAAATGCATGTTGAGGGCACTCTTAAAACTGTGGGTATTAAGAATCTTTAGTCTTGTCCTGGGAAGTGCATTCCAGACAAATGGCGAAGCTCAAAAAAAGTCTTGAAAGTGGGAACTGAATGTTTGGATTATTGAAGATGATAATTTAATTACTTTTCCATAATAGGGTAATATATCTAAAACTTTAGTTTGCTATGCTTAAAGATTTAGCATTCTAATATCATATATGCTCTAAAAATGTACACAGAGCACTTAATAAAAATGACAAAACAGTTATTAAAGTTTTACAGCAACAATCATGAATGAGAATAATGTTTCCACAAATTGGCTCAATTTCACTTTATCTTTAATATTTTTATTTTATTCTCCTACATTTGTTACACGAGAAACATCCCATTATTATAACTAAACATCATGAAAAGCAGGTACAAAAACATGTAAAAGATATTAACAGTCTACTGTCACTTGAGCGTAACAATTCTTGCCCATTGGCATATTTGCCAGCAGGAGCTGTAATCCTATCCTTGTATTTAAATGGGCTATTATCATATAGTAAATCTAGGAATTCAATACTTGATTGGAAGCCTTATCATCAGGACACATCCTTCCTTTCTATGACAGGTAATCTATTTTTCTGAAACACTCAATTTAAACTTTATCTTGGCATAGGAAACAAAGACTTTGTTTTGTGCAATTACATCCTTCATAAAAATATGTCCTCTAAATACGCTCACATATCTCTTGAAAGTCAAACAAACATTCCTCTCACATTCAATTTGTTCTCTCTTTTATGTACAGAGAGAATTTCCTATTAGTGCAATATATATATATATACATATATATATATAAGCAAAAATTGGAACAGCACTATAAATACATATCAGGTGCAAGCTTTCCTACTATCACCAAGGTAGTAGATATAATCAAAAAACGGACAGCAGCACTTCCAGCAGCAATACTGCTTGTTAAAGGCTGTTGCCTAGCCGAAACGTCGCAGTTCAGGATTAAAATCCACATTTTTACCACTGGGAAGGAAGTGCTGCTGTCCATTTTTTGACTATATATACAGTATATATATATATATATATATTAGTGATTAGTGATGGGCGAGCCCTAAATTACTCGGAATCGCTTGACTCTAGCGAGTCCGAGCCCGGGACTCGCTACTCGTTGCGAGTCTAGCGAGTCCAATGTTACTGAATGGGGAAGCGAGTAATAGCGAGTAATGTGCGATTTACAAATCGCAGATATGTCTCGGAAAGCGCTCGCATTGCCATTTTGGAAACACAAGCAGGTGGCGTACGTGCTATTTGCAGGTAGGAGAGCAGCAACGCACTGGTCTGCCACAGAGAAAATAAAACTGAAGGGGTTATTATGACCCAAAATCTATCAGGTGCAAAAAAATAAGAAATAGTACCTCAGCTAAGCCTCTGACTTCAGCTATTAGGAAAGCTGAGTGAGTAAGCTAAGGCTAGGTTCACATTTGCGGACCCCTCCGCAGCGTTCTGCGGAGGGGTCCACAATGTGACCGCAGCGGCCGCAAGCTCCTATCTCTATAATGGGAGCGCACGGTGCTGCGCTTGACAGCGCATGACCGTGCGCACCCATTAACTCCCATATGTGATCTGTACGGAGGCGGATGCGTACAGACTCGCTGCTGACAGCGGGTATCCGTGAAGCGGTGCGATTGTTTAAACGATTTGGGGAGATTCAAGCTACATAGCGATGTGATATAGGGAGTCTAGCGAGTGAGAAAAAGTAAACTCTGACAAAACTAGGATTGCCATTGACTTGCATTGGAATCGTTACTGTGCGAGTAATCACTGGGAAACTCGCCGAGTACCGAGTCCTGCGAGTCCCTTACTACTCGCCGAGTAACGAGTCCTAGCGAGTAAACTCGCCCATCCCTAATATATATATATATATATATATATGTATATATAACAGAAAAAAAACAGAAAACAGTTATATATATATATATATATATATATATATACATGTGTATATATATATATATATATATATATATATGTGCGTGTGTACAGTTGTGGCCAAAAATATTGACACCCCTGCAATTCTGTCAGATAATACTCAGTTTCTTCCTGAAAATGATTGCAATCACAAATTTTTTGGTATTATTATCTTCATTTAATTTGTCTTCAATGAAAAAACACAAAAAGAATTGTCCTAAAGCCACATTGGATATAATTCCACAGCAAACATAAAAAAGGGGTGGACAAAAGTATTGGCACTGTTAGAAAAATCATGTGATACTTCTCTAATTTGTGTAATTAACAGCACCTGTAACTTACCTGTGGCACCTAACAGGTGTTGACAATAACTAAATCACACTTGCAGCCAATTGACATGGATTAATGTTGACTCAACCTCTGCCCTGTGTCCTTGTGTGTACCACATTGAGCATGGAGAAAAGAAAGAAGACCAAAGAACTGTCTGAGGACATGAGAAACCAAATTGTGAGAAAGCATGAGCAATCTCAAGGCTACAAGTCCATCTCCAAAGACCTGAATGTTCCTGTGTCTACCTTGCGCAGTGTCATCAAGAAGTTTAAAGCCCATGGCACTGTGGCTAACCTCCCTAGATGTGGACGGAAAAAGAAAATTGACGAGAGATTTCAACGCAAGATTGTGCGGATGGTGGACAAAGAACCTCGACTAACATCCAAACAAGTTCAAGCTGCCCTGCAGTCCGAGGGTACAACAGTGTCAACCCGTACTATCCGTCGGCGTCTGAATGAAAAGGGACTGTATGGTAGGATACCCAGGAAGACCCTGTGACGAAATGGACTCCTTCAATGTAGGACATATGATGATATCTTATGTAACTCAGACATATCATATTGTATATAGGCTTGTAAACTTTTATTGGCCAAGGAGAATTTCCTACAGTATTTTCATAGATTACTTTAAGTTTAGCATGGTAATGTAATTATCTAACCTGTTTGTCATTGAAGGCCAGAGAACTTAATTATGCTAATCGTCCATTGTCTATTACCCTGTGAATGTTGATTCCATGTACAGGGGCCCCAGCCACGATTGTTTAAGTGTTATTGATTGCAGACTCAATGTCTCATACTAACATTCCATTGTATCACTGCTAGGTGCTATATCAATCAGCATTTGGATTGCAATAGTACTAAAATATGTTAAATGAGGATTGGAGTTCAGCCAATGAAAAGACTGTGTTATTGCACCAATCATGACGTCCCCAATATCCTACAATGAGGGCTGAGGGTATATAAGGAGGACTGTTCACTTTGACCAGCAGATTGGAGTTAGATTCTGTCTAATGGCCTCAGTCTAGGGATTTCGGTCCCGGCTCGAGGTCCACTGGATTGCAGATTGGAGATTGAAGATTGGAGACAGGCAGCTAATCTAGGGTCTTCGGATCCGGTTAGCGAGCCATAACCCTAGGCCTAGGCATTTCGGTGCCGACAAGGGGATCAGAACACGGACTAAAGAACCACAAGAACTTCAGTATCGGATTATCGGATTCGGCTGTGATGACACAGACTGCATAAGGACAAGGAAGCAACCCAGGTTGGGATGATACAGTCACCTGGCTACAGACTTTGCTGTGCTATATTCTATACCCTGGTGAGCCAGCGGAAGGGTGAGACTCTGTTGCCTGTTACATTTATGTATTGTGCTTGGTTATGCGTTATATGCTGTTAACTGTTTGGGGATCCAATAAAGCCTTAATATTGTGATTCCCTCACCCTGTGTTGTCTGAGTAGTGTTCCGCCCATGGTTAAGGAGCTCGGGCGTTCAGTTGGGGATGAGCCCTGGTCCACGTTGTCTTTGTAAAGGCGGCTGGGCCTGCGGACGAGAGCACCCACTGACCCCCAGGTCTCCACAGACTCCACTTCTTACCCCGAGACATAAAAAAGCCAGGCTGGAGTTTTCCAAAACTTTCCTGAGAAAGCCTAAAATGTTTTGGAAGAATGTTCTCTGGTCATATGAGACAAAAGTAGAGCTTTTTGGGTAAAGGCATCAACATAGAGTTTACAGGAGAAAATAAGAGGCATTCAAAGAAAAGAACACGGTCCCTACAGTCAAACATGGCGGAGGTTCCCTGAGTTTCTGGGGTTGCTTTGCTGCCTCTGGCACAGGACTGCTTGACCGTGTGCATGACATTATGAAGTTTGAAGACTACCAACAAATTTTGCAGCATAATCTAGGGCCCAGTGTGAGAAAGCTAGGTCTCCCTCAGAGGTCATGGGTCTTCCAACAGGACAATGACCCAAAACACACTTCAAAAAACACTAGAAAATGGTTTGAGAGAAAGCACTGGAGACTTGTAAGGTGGCCAACAATGAGTCCAAACCTGAATCCCATAGAACACCTGTGGAGAGATCTAAACATGGCAGTTTGGAGAAGGCACCCTTCAAATATCAGGGACCTGGAGCAGGTTGCCAAAAACGAATGGTCTAAAATTCCAGCAGAGCATTGTAAGAAACTCATTGATGGTTACCGGAAGCGGTTGATCGTAGTTATTTTGGCTAAAGGTTGTGCAACCAAGTATTAGGCTGAGGGTGCCAATACTTTTGTCCGGCCCATTTTTGGAGTTTTGTGTGAAATGATCAATGTTTTGCTTTTGGCTTCATTCTCTTTTGTGATTTTTCATTTAAGACAAATTAAATGAAGACAATAATACCAAAGAATTTGTGATTGCAATCATTTTCAGGAAGAAACTGAGTATTATCTGACAGAGTTGCAGGGGTGTCAATACCTTTGGCCACAACTGTATATGTATATATGTATATATATATATATATATATATATATATACTTACATAATCCTCCTTTGGCATGCATCATCTACTTCCACTATTAGGATGTCCTCCTAAGGCAGCCATATTTGCACACCCAAGTGGTGCATGTGCACATATGGTGCACACTGGCAGTACTGGTCTATTGTGCAGTACCACCTTTGGTGCCACAGCCGCTTGCATGCTCCATCACCCAAAACCGACAACACACATCGCTGCCGCTCCTCCGCACTGCTAATCACTGCCACGCCATCCCTGCCACACCTAGCCACTGCACCTTGCCACCTGAGTAACTGTGCATGCACACTTATTCAGGTGGCCACCATCATTGTATACCCGTGTCCAAAGATGGTGTTGTAAGTATGTGTCAAGTTTATTAACCCTTAAAAGGGGTGTTCACTACTAGGACAACCACTTTTTATTTCACTTGTGTCACCCAGGTAAAATAAAAGTCCCCATACTCATCTTTCATCCTGGTGCATTTCCAGCAGTGTTGGTAATCGTGGTTCAGGGCTCACATGACATTGTGATATCATAGGTTGTCTGTACCTAATCACTGTCAATTTCTCTCTGTGCCCCTTAAGATCAACAGGAAGTTAGAAGCAGCTGTACCGTCACTTCCTGTTTAATAACTTATTTGATCTGAAGGCACGTAGACTGAAGCCAATTGTAATTGGATGCAAGGCTTGTGTGATGTTATACTGTCATGTGAGCCCTGATCCATGGGCAAAATCAACATTTTTGGGTGGAAAAATTAGATGTTTTTATTTTCATGGCTTAACGTTATAAAATCCTGTAACGCAGATTCCATTTGTTGCTCCCAGTTAAAATAGAAGATTCTGTACTCACCCCCTGCTTTGTCACCATTCCAGACTGACCTCCATATTACTTGGAGCTTGTTTTTTTTTTTAGTTGATTTTAATTTAGTGGAAATTTGAGGTACAGAATATTTTGGATCAGGTCACATTTATCATGTACTCTATGCTTACACTTACTGAAAGGTTTCTAGCTACATCTCCAAAATACATTATTTGGGTGAAACCCCCAATGGATCCATTTACTATAATGAGGTAGTAGAGTAAGTCTACATTTAGGTTTTGTTTATTGTTGTCCTTCTTATAGGTGTGTTGTTGTGATCACTCTTTTTTATGATATAAAGATGAAATAAGAAAAGCCTATAATACCATGCTCTTGGCATGGTTGAAGAAATCTGCCAGGAGCATGGTGTAAGATGTCTGCCATAACTGGGTAACCTGGAGGCCATCAAGACATTGTCTTTATTATATTTAGTTGCCATGGAAACGATCAGGCCCGATAATCATGTTGCGAAGATTCCAGTTGCTTGAGAGAGGAGCACACTCCTCTCCCTGCTGCTTAAATGCTTTGATTGCAGCATTAAGGGTATTAAACAGCCCAGGTCAGTGAAGGTACCACTCCTGGCTGTAACAGCTGGAGCTTGGTTTTAACATAAGGCTGTCAGTACTCCGAATATTTTGATTACCGTTTTGGCATTTTTGCCCTCTTCCAAGATAGCATCCTTTTCTTCATGTGCCTTTCTTCTTCTTATCTTTATAAACCCCACTTCAGCCTCTAGACATTTCTAGAGTATTATGCTTTGTATCCTTTGCCTTGTTTCCAGCTCCTACTGGCTTCTTAAGTTCTCTGCCTACTCCTGCAAATCCTTTGTGAATCTCTTGCTGCTGCTCATCGGAGGTTCAGCTAAATACACCTGTTACCAGCATTCCTCCTACTCTGCCTGCTTGCGTTAGTCCCTCTGCTGCGGCTTTTGTCCACCTGCCTTTGCTGACATGTAAGCTGATTGCTTTGTTAAGTGCTCCATTGCTTCTTACATTCAAATAGATGTAAAGCATGAGAGTGTTTTTGACTTAGTAATTTACTCTGCATATGGTTCTGGACTTTCTAAAATACTTCCTTTCCATGCCTCCTTGTGTGTTAATGTGTTTTATAGACTTGCTTAAAAACATCTCCTTATTTGGACTTGTCATAGACTTTCCCTTTACAGCATCTCCAAGTGTAAACTGTGCTTTAAAGACTGTTCCGCTGATTGCATTTTCCTATGAGGTTTTCAACAGACTTTTCATTAAGACTTCATTCAATATCTACACTGCGTGTATATGGACTTTCAGTTTTCCTCTGCACTTGTTGTGATTTACCATGTGCTATAATATAGACTTATTCACATTTAAGCTATATTCAGTTGTGTCTTTGCTCCACGCAAAAAGATTCCTGAGTTATCCATTATAACTATTACCAAGCCCCTCCTAAGTCTAGGTGGCAATCATGCAAGTACAGCTGCAGTGCATGCAAAATCACCATGATTTATGAAGTAAATCATATGTTGTGAAGGGGTTAAAATATCTACAGTACTTATCCTGTGATACTTATAATTCCATGATTTTTACTTCTTGATGTTAAAATGTCCATGTTGTAGAGTGCATATAGTGTATTGCCTGAAAGCTATTTCATACTGCGGCTGCTTAGCATTGTGTGCTTAGCTCAGCAGTGAAAGATTGCAGTTTCTCCTTTGAAGTACAAATGTTAAACATTTGGTTTTCTTTTGTCATATCACTTTTACAGAGCACTGAAGTACTGGTACAGATGGACCCCCCAAAAGTGAACCTAAATTGGAAACTACGCCCAGCAAGGAGTGTAGTGAACATTTCAGCCCTTAGTCATTTTAGTTACCATGAGCTTGTGAAAATTATGTTGCTGGTTTTTTTTTTCAATAATATATAGATTAATAAAAAAGCCATGAAGCCAGCACTGCCTGTGGTTAGCACTGCCCATGGGCTCTGCTTGATTGTTGCACATGTGTTTGGGCCTGTTCTACCCTCATCCATGGTTGCTGGTCTGGCAGTGTGGGGGTGAGATCTGATAATGTCTGGATGTCATTTCCGGACCTGGTCTGCCTTTATGTGCGCTGCGCTTTTCTGCCGACTTGGGAGTAGTTCAGAAATGTTTCAGGCACATGTGCATTTAATATGGTTCTGCTTTTAATGCATTCAGGAGACCGTAATGGCACAGTGTATATAAAACATGTAGAGTAGGACTGCCCCATCTGAGAATGCCGTGATGTGGCAGGGTAGCTCAAAGAATTGATCAATTGTTTGCTAAATGTTTCAGTTTAAAGTACAGTTAGAAATTAATATGTGCATATGCACTTTTTGTATTGCGTGCTAACCACAGGCAGTGCTGGCTTCTTGGCTTTTTTAATATATAGATTAAGTTCAACATTTTTCATTTCTACAATAAGTAATAAGAAAGACATTTTATTTGCAATTTATTACCAAACCCAGGTATGGTATCCTTCTACATGTGGTTGTAAATTACTGTTTTGGCTCACTGCAAAGGCTCAGTGAGGGAGTTCCATATATAAGCAAAAATTGCAGAATTAGTTTTCTGTCACTAAATTGCATTTGCAGAGCCGCTAAGGTGTTATAGAGGATCAGGATGGACAGATCTGCCCAGAACGAGTTCGGACACCATTGGGACCCATTCCATTTGTGGACACATATGGCTGGATCCTTTTGCATCAGGATTTTGTAATGCCACAAAAACACATTTTGCATTTGGGGAGGTCATCAAAATGGTGCAGTGGTGTAGAATTGCCAAAATACTGATACCAGCGCATGGGGCCCCATGTTAAGTATAGGGACACATGCTTGATCAGGAGGCTTTAGGATTTAGATGGATATCCACACAAGACAAAAAAAACCATGTGTGAAACCACCCTAAGTGGATGTTCCCTGAGGAAGGAGCCCGGCAAGCAGCTCCGAAACGCGTCGGACAATAAAACTATTCATCACTTTCAACCAGGCATCCCGGTGATTCTGGTGTCTATCTTGCAGCAGCACGGATCTGAGGTACTTTGTCCGGATGATCGATTGTTTACCGCAGTAACCTGTGGAGGTACGGTCCCTGCAGCAGCTGCATTTCTGAGCGATCAAGCTGGTTGTGTGTGACACAACCTTATCAGGTGAGCAATTCTGATTTAGACCATTTTTAACGGATTGTAAAAAGATAAGACCCTATTGCGCATTCTCAACCTTTATAGACCATATTATATAAGCAATAACTGCTTTTAATTTTTTTCATCAATGAAGCTGTGTGAGGGATTATTTTTTGTATGATAAAATGTAGAATGTAGCATTTATTGGAACCATTTTTGGACCCATGAGACTTTTTATTGCTTTTCATTAATTTTTTAAAGTAAAGTGATGCAATTGTAATTCTGATTTTGTTTTTGTATATTTTTTCTTCCATGCCAATCACCAAAAATCCAAGTGACAATATAAATTGTAAATGAAAAAGCATGCAATTTAATTTTTTTAATGACTTTTCAACTTCAATATGAGATCAGAATAGCCGTGGTAGTTGTAATCCAGCTGAAGATATCATAGGTTAAAGTGAGAGGCAGGGGTGCACGCTGCAGAGATTTTTAACTACTTTAGTGCTACCCCTGCAGGGAAGTTTGAGATATGTCCTTGACAGGGAAAAAAGTAAAAAATATATTATATGTATTATGCTTTTTTTGTCGGGGTACGTGGTGGTACGGCGTACCGGAATATATCCTGGGGGGGCGGAGGCATGCTGATACCCCTTCCCCCCGCTCCTCAAGTTGCCGGAGTCTGACAGCACCCCCTCGCTCTTCAAGTACTGGCAAATATTTATTTACAAAAAAGCACTGTATGTATATAATACTAGCTGTACAGTACTACCCGGCTACGCTCGGATTAATAAATAACTGCTTTTAGCTATAACAAAATAGAATTTGAATATGTCATATTAATGACCTGTAGGAAAATAGAAGCTGAGCTGTGCTTGGTTGCTATAGGCAGCCTAATAAATCTCCAACCAACAGTAAACCCCAGTATATATTACCTCACACATACACATAAAAGACAGCTCATCTGACTGACATCTGCCTTAATTCCCTATATGTGCACATGCGGCTGTTTTTAATCAGATGTTTATTTTTGGAAATTAAAGATACCAGATGTATGAGGCGAGTTGTGTGAGGCGATTTGTGCACATCTGTGTCTGTTTGTGTGGTGTGTGTGTCCCTGGGGTGTGTATGTCCCTTGGATGTGTGTGTGTCCCAGTGGTATGCATGTGTCCCTATGGGGGGTTCCCTGTGGTGTGTGTCCTTTTGGGGGGGAGGGGTGTCCCTGTGGTGTGTGTCCTTGTGGGGGGAGGGGTATCTCTGTGGTGTGTGTCCATTCCTATGGGGTCTGTGTGTTTCTGTGGGGTGCTTGTGTGTCTCTCTGTGTCCCTGTGGGGTGTGTATGTGTGTATGTCCCTGTGGTGTGTGTGTCCCTGTGGGGTGAGTGCATGTGTCCCTATAGGGTGTGTATGTGTGTGTGTCCCTGTGGGGGGGTGTCTGTGGGGTGTGTGTCTCTGTGTTGTGTGTGTCTCTTTGTGGTGTGTGTGTTTGTGCTCGGGTGCATGGTGAGTATCCAATGTTGGGACTCCACCATAGCTGTTACTCTTTGTGTGCATGTGGTGTGTATACATGTCCCCGTGCGTGGTAAATATTCCATGTCAGGGCCCCACCTTAGTGACTATATTCTGGTATATGCTGTTAATCTTTGGTGCTGTCATTGAGCCCCTCTCATTCACAACTGTCAACTGGTAACTGTCACTTTCTCTCCATTATGTAGATAGGGCCAAAATTGTTCGGTGAATTGGAATGCGCAGGGTTAAAATTTCGCCTCACAACATAGCCTATGACGCTCTCGAGATCCAGACGTGTGAGTGTGCAAAATTTTGTGGCTGTAGTTGTGACGGTGTAGATGCCAATCCCGGACATACACACATGCACACATTCAGCTTTATATATTAGATATAGCAACTATGCAAGGAAGCCACCACCAGGAACACGATTCTAATGTGGAAGAAATTTACAGTTTATTCTAGGAAAATATACACACCCTAATAAATAGATTGGATGAAGGTGGACACCCTGAAGACTTTCTGGCAAGATTACAACTTGATAATTGGAAGTCTAAAGGTATTATATTCATAGCAGATATACTTAATGAAACCATTTTAAATCTTAGCCATATGATTACGGTACATTTAAAAAAGGGAGGAAAGAAAACTTGGAAATTACTTGAAAAGATTTTGAGGAAACCCAACATAGATCTCGATCTCCTATGTAATGTAATGGATCTTCTAAAAAATCCAGAGAACCCTAATAGATGGAAAACTAAGAATTTCTATCAAATTTTTAACAAAGACACATAAAGTCATACATTGAAATTTTTGGAAGGCTGGAAACATGACCTCAAAATTTCAAACTTCAAGATTGAAGAAAAACTTCAGAAGTCCTTAGCCATCCTATATAACAATATTGCATGTGTTTCACTCATCGAATCACATTATAAAGTTCTCACCAGATGGTACCTAACTCCCCTTTATTTACATCTTATAGACCCTAAAATCCCTGATGCATGTTGGAGAAATTGTGGAATGACCGGGAATATACTCCACATATTCTGGATATGCCCACATATACGGTAATTAAATTTTGGCAAGAGATACAAAGACTAATAAAGTCTATAACTAATCTTTACATAACACTTAGTCCAGAACTAGCACTCGTTCTATTAGAAATTGACAAAATTCCAAAATATTGCAGACCTCTATTTTTATACATATTCTTGTAGTAGCTAAAAATGCAATAGCCACATATTGGAAGCAACATATAGTTCCTAACATACGAGATCTCATAGAGCAGCTAAACATGCAAAAAACATTGGAATTTGTCCAATCAATAAAAAATAAAACCCAACATAAACTCCACACTAAATGGGGCATCTGGTCAGACTTTATCACTCAATAAATTCTGATTTCCATTGACGATGATAACAGGTCACTTAGACCCTCACACACTATACCCAAACTGCAGCTAACATCCGGGGAACCTCTGGAAGATACTCACTATCTCATCTAATATTTAAAAGCCGAAGGCACTTCCGTCACTTTGTCCGTAGCTATATATAGAAGCCAATGGCACTTCCGTCACTTTGTCCAGAGCTATATATAGAAGCCAAAGGCACTTCCGTCACTTAGTCCGGAGGTACGTGACGTCACCAGAGCCCTACACCCGTTCAGGGTGAGCCAAGATGGCGGCTGTAAGCGGGAGCGGGACTCATACAGCCCGCTACGCTTACGCCACACTCCCGGTTGGCGAGCCGCTAACCGGAGCTCAGCCGCAGCTACCTGCGGCACGGAGGTCCGCGGCGAGCCAGCCGGGAGATGACCGGCATTAGCCAGTCATTTCCCGGCTGGCGAGCCACTGACCTCTGTGCCGCAGTAGCCGCGGCTGAGCTCCGGTCATATTTCAAATACACTATACTAAGTGTATTTGAAATATAGCACCATGGGGCGCGCCGCTATTCTGATTGGTCGGTGGTGAACGCGGCGACCAATCAGAATAGCGGCGTGTGCCATGGTGCCATATTTCAAATACACTGAGTATAGTGTATTTGAAAAATGGCGCCATAGAGCGTGCCGCTATTCTGATTGGTCGACGGTGAACGTGGCGACCAATCAGAATAGCGGCACGCGCTATGGTGCCATATTTCAAATACACTATACTCAGTGTATTTGAAATATGGCGCTATGGCGCATGCCGCTATTCTGATTGGTCAGCGCTGAACGCGAGCAGCCAATCAGCATAGCGGCGCTCGCCACGGCGCCATGTGTAAAATCTGAAGTAATGGGTGGATTTTACACATGGCGACGTGGCGAGCGCTGCTATGCTGATTGGCCGCCCGCGTTTACCGATGACCAATCAGAATAGCGGTGCGCGCCATGGTGCCATATTTCAAATACACTGAGTATAGTGTATTTGAAATGCACACAGCCCGGTGTGCAGCCTCCGGCCACATCTATCTCCTCAACCCTTCAGCCTCACCTTTCCTCACCCCTTTAGCCTCACCTTTCCTCACCCCTCCAGCCTCCGCTCTCCTCACCCCTCCAGCCTCACTTCCCCTCACCCCTCCAGCCTCCACACTCCTCACCCTCCTGCCTCACCTTTCCTCACCCCTCCAGTATTACCTCTCCTCACCCCTCCAGCCTACGCTCTTCTCACCCCTCCAGCCTACGCTCTCCTCATCCCTCCAGCCTACGCTCTCCTCACCCCTCCAGCCTCACCTCTCCTCACCCCTTCAGCCTCACCTCTCCTCACCCCTCCAGCCTCCGCTCTCCTCACCCCTCCTGCCTCCGCACTCCTCACCCCTCCAGCTTCCGCTCTCCTCACCCCTCCAGCCTCACCTCTCCTCACCCCTTCAGCCTCACCTCTCCTCACCCCTCCAGCCTCCGCTCTCCTCACCCCTCCTGCCTCCGCACTCCTCACCCCTCCAGCTTCCGCTCTCCTCACCCCTCCAGCCTCCGCTCTCCTCACCCCTCCAGCCTCCGCTCTCCTCACCCCTCCAGCCTCTGCTCTCCTCACCCTCCATCTGCACCTCTCCTCACCCCTTCAGCCTCACCTCTCCTCACCCCTCCAGCCTCCGCTCTCCTCACCCCTCCAGCCTCTGCTCTCCTCACCCCTCCAGCCTCCGGTCTCCTCACTCCTCCAGCCTCACCTCTCCTCACCCCTCCTGCCTACGCTCTCCTCACCCCTCCTGCCTTCGCTCTCCTCACCCCTGCAGCCTCACCTCTCCTCACCCCTCCAGCCTTCGCTCTCCTCACCCCTGCAGCCTCACCTCTCCTCACCCCTCCAGCCTCCGCTCTCCTCATCCCTCTAGCCTCTGCTCTCCTCACCCCTCCAGCCTCCGGCCACATCATACTCTGCTATCCACAGAGCCGCCTGGATACTCTGCTACCCACAGAGCCGCCTGTATACGCTGCTATCCACAGAGCCGCCTGTATACTCTGCTACCCACAAAGCCACCTGGATACTCTGCTATCCACAGAGCTGCCTGTATACTCTGCTACCCACAAAGCCGCCTGTATACTCTGCTACCCACAGAGCCGCCTGTATACTCTGCTACCCACAAAGCCAAATTTCATAAATAAAGTTACTTGATGGGTACACAAGTATTGGCCAGTATGTGTTCCAAATGCCTTAGCATATAACAATTAAATTTCCAAAAATTACATAGACCATACAAACATAGGTAGTTGATGGATAGATATCATGTCTTAATTGCATTATTGGTAACTATTAGTAAATAAACTATATATAGATTCTAGACTACCCGATTCAGCCGCAGCTACCTGCGGCACGGAGGTCCGCGGCGAGCCAGCCGGGAGATGACCGGCATTAGCCAGTCATTTCCCGGCTGGCGAGCCACTGACCTCTGTGCCGCAGTAGCCGCGGCTGAGCTCCGGTCATATTTCAAATACACTATACTAAGTGTATTTGAAATATAGCACCATGGGGCGCGCCGCTATTCTGATTGGTCGGTGGTGAACGCGGCGACCAATCAGAATAGCGGCGTGTGCCATGGTGCCATATTTCAAATACACTGAGTATAGTGTATTTGAAAAATGGCGCCATAGAGCGTGCCGCTATTCTGATTGGTCGACGGTGAACGTGGCGACCAATCAGAATAGCGGCACGCGCTATGGTGCCATATTTCAAATACACTATACTCAGTGTATTTGAAATATGGCGCTATGGCGCATGCCGCTATTCTGATTGGTCAGCGCTGAACGCGAGCAGCCAATCAGCATAGCGGCGCTCGCCACGGCGCCATGTGTAAAATCTGAAGTAATGGGTGGATTTTACACATGGCGACGTGGCGAGCGCTGCTATGCTGATTGGCCGCCCGCGTTTACCGATGACCAATCAGAATAGCGGTGCGCGCCATGGTGCCATATTTCAAATACACTGAGTATAGTGTATTTGAAAT
>JARQOC010000003.1:150950863-151064801 GCA_033576535.1 Allobates femoralis
GCCGTATATATTGTGTGTCACCTACTGAGGCCCTGTCCATGTCAGACTATATCAAGGAGAATCTGGAGAGAGGCTTTTTTCAAAAATCTTCTTTTCTGGCTGGGGCAGGTTTCTTCTTCATCATGAAAAAGGATGGATCTCTGTGGCTTTGCATTGACTACAGGGGACTCAATCAGATCACAATATAGAATAAGTATCCTCTTCCTCTCATCTCCAAGCCATTCGACCGACTTCTTGAGGCCAGAATTTTCTCCAAACTGTAACTCCGAGGTGCTTAAAATCTTGTCAGGATACACTCTGGTGACGAGTGGAAAACCGCCTTCAATTAGGGATGGGCGAGTCTACTCGCTAGGACTCGTTACTCGGCGAGTAGTAAGGGACTCGCAGGACTCGGTACTCTGCGAGTTTCCCAGCGATTACTCACACAGCAACGAGTCCAATGCAAATTAATATCAATCCTAGTTTTGTCAGAGACTCTGTCAAAACTAGGATTGCCATTGACTTGCATTGGTCTGATTACTGTGCAAGTAATCGCAGGGAAACTCGCAAAGTAACTGCTGTTACTTTGCAAGCCGAGTCTGGCTGTCTGCTCTGTGCAGGCTGCTGCAGCTCCAGGGTCCTAGAGCCCACCTGCTCACAGAGATGATGTAGAAGAGCTGAGATTGTTCTCTTTTTTTTTTTTAAATCACTTAGATTTTATTAAACATTTGACAAATATACAACATAGGGGGTATACCCCGTATAAGAGATGAGAATGAACAATCATACAAAAAAAAAAAAAAACGGTGGGAAGGGGAGGGTGGTGGGGGGGATGGGGGTAAGGTCCAATCAGTTATGATGAGAGAAATTTTATATAAGAAAATTCCCATGAAGGAGTATGACATCACGCGTACAATAACATTATAAGCATATGAGGCAGTAAACAGTATATAATGGTAGACAGATGAAATGTAAATAAATTAATGGTAACAAATAAGTCAGAGATGTCCTCTAAAGAGTCCTTGCATTTCCCAAGAGGTCTTGATTATACTGGATTAAGGCTTAGCAGTGGAGGTCAACCAAGGGTCCCACCAGCATAATCTTTTAGTTTTTATGGCTAAGTCATGGGCTAGTGTAGATTCATGTTGGAAGTGAAGATCAATTCGAGATACTAGTTCCGCTCTAGAGGGAGTCGTGGTCAGTTTCCAGTGTTTGGTTAGACATAGTCTGGCTGCTATTATTATATTGGTTACAATAGGGCGCACTAGTTTGGGAACACTTTCCAGACCCAGGCCAAGTAGTGCCGTAGGACCATCTAAAGTGAGTGGGAGCCCGACCACCTCCACTATCAGTGATTCAACCATACTCCAGAACCTCCGAACCCTGGGGCAGAGCCACCACACATGTTCCATAGAACCGGTCTCCAGGCCGCACTTCCAGCATAATGAGTCAGAGGATCGCTGAATTTGTGCTAGCTTGAGAGGAGACATGTACCAATTCATTTGGATTTTCTTTGCCTGTTCTAGATGTAAGATACAGGATGAATATTTGGAGGTGTGGGCTGCGGCCCTGAGCCATGAGTTCAGAGGGGCCGAGAAGGAGAGCCTGCGCTCCCAGATCTTCATATATGGGAGTTTATGTTGATCCGGTGAGATCAGTAGGGCCCTGTAAAGGAGAGAAACTCCGTGGGTGGCTGAACATTGGGGTTTAAAGTATCTTTGTAAGTGTTCAGATGGGTGGAGGCTGTCCCAGGATGGGACACGACACTGAGTTAGGAAATGTCGAATCTGTAGGTATTGGTAAAATACCTTGTTCGGGAGAGAGAATAGGCTGTGTAGTTCAGAGAAGGGACGAAGTCCCGTCTTATTATAAAGATCATACAGTGTTCGTATATTTAGAGTTTTCCACCCAAGTAGGGATAGATCAGGTATAGTATGTTCTAAAGCATCAAGAGAGATGTACCTAAGTAAAAAGGTGAAATAAGGGTGGCTCATGGAAGACCATATTTTTAATACGGTAATCATAGATCTCAAAAGGCCGCCGAGGGGAGAGGGCCGGAGTAGTCCCATTTCTAACAGGATGCGAAGAGATCCAGAAGGGGCATAAGATGCCTCAATCTGTAGCCAAGGTATCGGGGACACTGTCCCGGACCACCAGATCTTCGCATACTCCAGATGGGTAGCTCTATAGTATGTTAGTACATCCGGGACTCCCAGACCCCCCGCAGCACTCGGGAGAACCATCACTTTGTGGGCTATACGTGGGGGCTTTTTGTTCCAAATAAATGAATTGATTAAGCGTTGAAAGCTGGAAATACATGTGCGTGGGAATAGGATGGGGAGACAACGGAAGAGGTATATTGATTTTGGTAAAATTGTCATTTTAATGATGTGTATGCGGGCAATCCAGGAGAGGACCAGCGGGGAGATCCTGTCCAGCTCCTGTGAGATTTGTCTATATAATCTGTCAAAGTTTTGCTTAACTATAGAATGTAGGTGGCAGACATAAACCCCAAGATAAATAAAGCCATTAGGGGACCATGAGAATGCAAATTGTTGTTGAAGTTGGGCCTGGACACAGGCTGGTATATTAACAGGGAACAGCATGGATTTGGACATGTTTAGCTTGTAGTAGGCCACCTCGGAAAACTCTTTAAGCAGGGCCATGATTTCGCCCAGGGAGTCCGAGATGTCTGTACACGAGAAAACCACGTCATCCGCATATAGTCCAATTTTATGTTCCCGCCCTCCTATGTTGATACCGTGAATATTTGGATTGGCTCTTACAGCTGCAGCCAGGGGTTCCATTGCAAGCGCAAATATCAGGGGGGATAAAGGCAACCCTGTCGGGTCCCATTGGTGATGTCAAAGTTGCTGGAAAGAAAACCCGAGGCTCGAACGGAAGCAGAGGGAAGAGAGTATAGGGCCATAATGGCCGTCTTGACTTGGCCCGTTATGCCAAATTTGTCAAGCACCTCTCCAATGTACCCCCAGTGAATCCTGTCGAATGCCTTTTCGGCATCTAGCGACAGGAGAACACCGGGGGCCCCTGACCTTTCCAGGACGTCCAGGATATTAATTAAGCGTCAGGTTCCGTCACGAGTTTGCCTGCCCGGGACAAAACCGACCTGGTCAGGATCTATGAGGGTTGGTAGTATTTCCATAAGCCTATTTGCCCATATTTTGGCATAAATTTTTGTGTCGCAATTTAGTAGCGCTATTGGGCGGAAATTTCCGGGAGTGTCAGGGGACTTCCCCGGTTTAGGTATTGTGGAGATAATCGCCTCTAAACCCTCCCGACCTACCTCTCCCCTGGACCTCCAGCACTCAAAGAGTCTAAGTAAAAATGGTGAAAGGACGGTGGCAAATTGTGCGTAGTAAGAAAATGGATAACCGTCAGGGCCAGGGGCAGAATGTTTTTTGGCAGTTTTTATTATTTGCATTATTTCTGTGATGGTTATGGGGGCGTCTAGAAGAGCCAGGTGCTGTTGCGACAGCTTAGGTAGAGTTATCTTATCAAGAAATGCTGTAATATTTTCAGGGTTGGGTTGTGGTGTATTGGGGTCTGACTTCAAGTTATACAGTGATTTATAGTAGTGACCGAATTCTTCAGCTATCCTAATGGGTGTTGGATCTGACGGCCTGAAGGGGCGGTAAGATGAGAGATCCTGGATCGTGCCACTTTCTTTCTCACCCGCCTGGCTAGCAGCGCCCCTGCCCTGTCACCCATACCATAAAATTTTGCATGAAGGGACTTAAGGTGGTTTTCAGTTTTATGGAGGAGCAAGGTGCGTAAACGACTCCTCGCCTCTAGAAGTGGTGACAAGGCTGCGGGGGAAGGACATTGTTTGTGTCGTTCCTCTAGGGATCGTAATGAGCAGAGGGCCGCTTCCAATTCCGCTGTGCGTTGTTTCTTTACAAAGGAAGCCGTTTTAATTAGCATGCCCCGGAGCACAGCCTTGTGAGAGAACCAGAGGGAGTCATCTCGCACCGCCCCATTATCATTCAGGGAGAAAAAGTCGGTCAGTTGGTTGGTAATGTCCTCTGATATTTGAGGGTCAGTTAGGAGGTGGGAGTTAAGCTTCCAGTTAAAGGGGGATTTGACCGCCATGGGGTCTGTTAGCTGTAGGGAGGTGGGAGCATGGTCTGACCAGGTGATGCTATCAATGGAGGCGGCAATGCATTCTTGTAATACGGCATCATTAACCAGTATATAATCAATCCTGCTGTATGTTCTGTAGCGGGGGGATAGAAATGTGTAGTCGCGTTCTCCACCATGGAAGTAACGCCAGATATCATGGAAGCCGTATTCTATCACCAGGGAGCCCATCTCGCCCCTTGGGGAGGACACATCAGAGCAGTCTAAAGACTTGTTCATGGGCATATTAAAGTCACCACATATTATCGTGCGGCAGCGGCCATTAAGTTCAGGTCGATCCAGGAGTGAGGAGAGAAATGATTTTTGTCCCACGTTAGGAGCATACATGGAGACTAGGACATAGGGAACTCCGTTAATCTGGCATGAGAGGATTAGGTATCTCCCCTCTGTATCTGAGAAGGAGTTGATCAGCTGAAAGGAGACCGTATGCTTAATGAGGATCGCCACTCCTGTTTTTTTCAAAGGGCCATTGGCAAAAAATTGGGTGGGAAAAGTTTTATTCTGCAATCTAAAATTGTCTGCTGCAAGCAGGTGAGTTTCTTGGATAAAGATGATATCACTCCCGGATCTACCGAACTGCCGCAAGGCCATTGATCGCTTAACGGGCGAGTTAAGGCCGTTGACATTTAATGATAAAACGTTAATACTCATGATATCAGATAACATTTACAGTAGGAATAATCAGAAACACAACAATTAGCCATAGGAAATGCAGTAATAAAAGGACCTGAAGGCTGGAAGGGGGAGAGTAGTGGGGGGAGAGGTAAGTGGGAAAACCAGGTGGTACCCTTGCCATAAAATATGAAGTATGGCTGGGCTGAAAAAAGAGGTTAAAGGGAAGGGGGGAAAAGGGGGAGAATAAAACATAAAGAATCAAAAAATCCCATACGAGGGAAAATTCAAACATTGAAGTCCAAAGGTTTTTACATCCTTGAGGAGTGACTAAAACACACTCAGGGGGCAGAGTTCTCGAACCGCCGGCGATCCGAAAAAGAACACTAACAGGGAACCGGCGAAGTCCGAACCAAGGACCAAAACCGGGCCCTAAAAGCCACAACCACCGGGCAGTGCAGTTTAGTCAGAGTCACACAGCCTTCTTCCACTCCTTGGAGATTGTACGTGGAGTCTTGCTTGAGCTGGGGCTGGAGCGAGGAGATGTAGAGCTGGAATCCTGGGAAAGTCCCCACTCCTTAAGGGCCCTCCTCAGGTGGCTAGGAGAGCGGAAAATCTGAGTCGCACCTTTGTAGCGGAATCGGACGTGTACCGGCGTGCCCCAGGAGTACATAATGCCGCGATCTCGTAGGGTTTTGCAGTAAGGGGCAAACTCACGTCGTCTAGCCAGAGTACCGGCGGACAGATCTGGGAAAATGGAGATTCCTGTGAAAGGAGGATTTAATGTAGGGTTCTTTCTCATGGCCTGTAGGACCGCATCCGCCATAGCCGGCTTAGTGAGTTGAACTAGGATGTCTCTGGGGAGCGCTTTGTTTACGTGCGTTGGTTTGGGGATCCTGTATGCCCTATCGAAGGCCATCTCCTCCTTCTGTATGTCTGGCAGCAATTGGGGCAGTAGGTTATGAATTACCTCCTGTATGTCTTCCTGGTCCTGCGCCTCAGGGATCCCACGGAGCCTGATGTTTCCCCTCCGAGATTTATCCTCCAAACTGCAGATCCTCAGTTGGGCCTGTTTTAGTTCGTCTGCTATCAAGCCGTAGTCAGTCGCCAGTTCGTTATGGGCATCAGCGTACTCCGCCATTTTGTCTTCTATGTGGTCTGTTCGCTCCCCTAATGAGGAGAGATCTCTGCGCATTTCCTCCATCATGCTCCTCATGTCTTCTTGAATGGAACGCCTGAGCGATCCCAAAAAGTCTCTAAGCTCTCTCCGCGACGCCGGAGCGTCATCATCGGCGTCGCTGTCTGCGTTCACATCGCAGCTGCGATGCATGCGGGAGCGGGAGGGAGGAGAGCTAGGAGCCGGCGCCATTTTGGGCTGTGAGTGCTGGGGCTGATCAGGGCCGAAAAAGTCCGTGACTTTTGTTGCAGCAGCCCGCTGCTTTGAGGAATTCCTGGGCATACCTGGGGGGTCTGGAGGGGTTCCGCCACCGGATTAGGTAGGTTTGAAGGCTGTGGGAGATCTGTAGTGTGCCGTTAGCCCGGTAAGTTGCAGGAGCTCAGAGAGACACGTCTGGCTTCATGAGCTCCTAGGCCACGCCCCCAGCTGAGATTGTTCTCAGTCTGCTCATTCTGTGCAAGTAATCGCTGGGAAACTCGCACAGTAAGGAGTCAGGCTGTCTGCTCTGTACAGGCTGCCGCAGCTCCAGGGTCCTAGAGCCCGCCTGCTCTTCCTGTGTGTAGCAGAGCTGAGATTGTTCTCAGTCTGCTCATCCCTGTGCATAGACATCTATATCTATGCACAGGGATGAGCAGAGAGGACATCGCGTTTTGGACTACGTCGGACGGAAGAGGATTTTTTTAATTAAAGATGGAGTCCCTAATGGCTTTTTTTTTATTTTTAATAAAAAAATTTCTCTATGTTGTGTTTTTTTAACCCTTTATTGGAGATTCTTAGTGGCCGGGTCAAACGTGGCCTGACATTAAGAATCTCGGGCTTAATACCAGCTTGTATAACAAAGCTGGTATTAACCCCTTTATTACCCAGCATGCCACCGCCACCAGGGCCGCTGGAAGAGCGGGGTTCAGCGCCAGAGGATGGCGCTTCAATGAACGTGCCATCTTCTGGGGCGGCTGCGGGCTGCAATTTGCAGCGGGGTGTGCCCAGAAAGCTTGGGCATCCCTGCGCTGCGGATTCCAGCCCCCAGCTGCTTAGCTGTACCTGGCTAGACATAGAAATTGCGCGGAGCCCCACGTATTTTTTTTTATTATTTCATGAAATTCATGAAATAATTAAAAAAAAGGGCTCCCCTATATTCTTGTGTCCGGCCAGGTACAAATAGGCACCTGGGGGTTGGGGGCAGCCCATCGCTGCCTGCTGGATCCGGCTGGTTCCAGAAATACGGCGAAGCCCACGTGAAATTTTTTTCTGACAAATCCATAAAACAATGTATATAAAAGGGACTGCATCTTTATTAACCCCTTGACCACGGGCAAGGGGTTAACAAAGATGCAGTCCCTTTTTTAGGATTGTTTTATTGATTTTTCATGAAGTAATAAAAAAAAATGTGTGGGGCTCCGCGCAATTTCTATGTCTAGCCAGGTACAGCTAAGCAGCTGGGGGCTGGAATCCGCAGCGCAGGGAGGCCCAAGCTTTCTGGGCACCCCCCGCTGCAAATTGCAGCCCGCAGCCACCCCAGAAGATGGCGCGTTCATTAAAGCGCCTTCTTCTGGCGCTGAACCCCGCTCTTCCAGCGGCCCTGGTGGCGGTGGCACGCTGGGTAATAAAGAGGTTAGGGCCAGCTTTGTATTATCAGCTGGCCCTAAGCCCGAAATTTATGGCGGTCACGCCAATATTAGACATGACCGCCATGAATTTCTATTAAATTATTTAAAAAAAAACACAACACAGAGAAAATTTTTTATTAGAAATAAAAAAAAAGCCATTAGGGACTCCATCTTTAATTTAAAAAATCCTCTTCCGTCCAACGTAGTCCAAAACGCGATGTCCTCTCTGCTCAACCCTGTGCATAGATATAGATGTCTATGCACAGGGATGAGCAGACTGAGAACAATCTCAGCTCTGCTACACACAGGAAGAGCAGGCGGGCTCTAGGACCCTGGAGCTGTGGCAGCCTGTACAGAGCAGAGAGCCTGACTCCTTACTGTGCGAGTTTCCCAGTGATTACTTGCACAGTAAACGAGTCCAATGCAAGTCAATGCCAATCCTAGTTTTGTCAGAGTCTCTGACAAAACTAGGATTGCTTCAGGCTGAAGCTTCCGAGACACATCTTTGATTTGTAAATCGCACACTACTCGCTATTACTCGCTTCCCCATTCATTAACATTGGACTCGCTAGACTCGCAACGAGTAGCGAGTCCCGGGCTCGGACTCGCTAGAGTCAAGCGATTCCGAGTAATTTAGGACTCGCCCATCACTACCTTCAATGCTTGGAATGAGCACTATGAGTTTTGGGTGATGCCATTTGGGTTGAGCAATGCTTCTGCTGCCTCAGGAGTTTGTCAACGGCATGTTCTATGATCTGCTCTATTCATAAGTAGTCATGTATCTGGACAACATTCTGATGTTCTCGTCTGATTTGACCACGCACGAGAAATGTCCACCTGGTTCTCCAGAGGCTGAGGGAGAACCGTCTGTACGCAAAATTTTAGAAGTGCCTATTTAAGCGAAGATCCCTACTAGAGATGGGCGAGTCCTAAAAGACTCGGAATCGCAAGACCCCAACGAGTCCGAGTCCAGGACTCGGGACTCGTTGCGAGTCCAGCGAGTCCAATGTTAATGAATAGGGAACCGAGTAATAGCGAATAATGACATTTACAACTCGCTGATGTGTCTCTGAAAGTGTGCGAGTCCAAACTCGCTGGTTTTTTTCTTATTTGGAGGCTTGGAGCCGATGATGCGAGGGAAGCGATTCTCCAGCACACACCATGCTTTAAGGAAACGGGAAACGAGTCGCGCTGACAGGCGCACACACAGAGCAATCCATTCATCAGTGCAATCATGGCAGCAGGCCGTGGCACGGTGAACACACTGCGTCTTATTCAACTTGTGGAGGCTCGTCCATTTCTATGGCTCCCTACAGATCCTGACTATGGGGATACGACCCAAATTAATACAGCCTGGAGAGAGATCGCCCAAGAGATGTTCCCTGCGTTCCATCGGAGTGACCATGAGGAACAGAGCAATCTAAGTAATTTAAATGAGTTCACACGTTATATATTGCATTTACTGTTTATATACTCGTGTATAAGCCGACCCGTGTATAAGCCAACCCCCATATTTTTGCCCCCAAAAACTGTGAAAACATATTGACCGCCATCCTGGTATACAGCGGCTATCACTGGTAGACAGCCCCCCAGCAGAGTATACACCTCCCCCTGCAGAGTATACAGGCCCCCAGATGGGTATACATGCCCCCATATTGTGGTATACAGGCAGGGGCGGACTGGCCCAGGTGCCACGGGTCATGTGGCTGCAGGAGCATGAATCATCCGCATGTCCCTGAAGCAGCAGGCGGAAACGGAAGCTCCTGGCTGCGCGATGACGTCATCAGCGCGCGGCTGCGTCCGGGAGTGAGCGTCTGTGAGTGGCGTGCGGCTGCGACTGTGAGCGAGCGGCTGTGAGGAGCGCGAGGCTGCGGCTGGGAGCGAGCCCTAGGAGACTGCGGGAGCTGCGGTGACTGTGAGGCGGCCGCCAGTCATCACACCCCCCCCCCCTGTCCTCACCTGTGTCGGGCCGGTGAGGGAGGGTTGCCACCCAAACTGTAGGGTGCCAGTCAGTCCCTGTATACAGGGCCCTCAGTGGGTGTACAGGCCCCCCAGCAGTGGGTATACAGGGCCCCCAGCAGTGGGTAGACAGTGCCCCAGTGGGTATACAGGGCCCCCAGCAGTGGGTAGACAGTGCCCCAGTGGGTATACAGGGCCCCCAGCAGTGGGAATACAGGGCCCCCATAGCAGGGTATACAGGACCCTGAATGTGTTATCATGCTCCACCGCATAGTTGCCTATATTTGGATGGGGTCACAACAGTACACTTAGTTTAAGGTCTGATCCTCCTGGCTCTTACGGCCAAGGGGTTGGGTGTATATAAATACCACTAATGACCAGAGTCTGGTGCCAGCACTACTACATTCTCTATGCGTTGACATGTGTCCTGCCTCATTTGTGATTGTGGCCACGTGAGCTCAATGTCCGTAATGCTGTTGATGATGTTCCACACTGTCGTGTCACTGTGCCTTGTATACACATTACACACACAATATGAATAAAATGTTATTGTTGATTTGTACACATACTTTTGGTGTTTCAAATATTACACATCTCTAAACCCAGTTTGAAATCATTTCACAGTTGACCATCTTAAAAAACGGTGGAGGAGCTGCCGGGACCAGCATAGGAAGCAGTACCGGCAGTACTCGGAGAGAGAACCGGGAGCAGCTCCATTGCTGACCCACTACCATTTCTACGACCGGCTGTCCTTCCTTCACCCGGTGGCCCGTATGCCAAGGTATGTGTCTGCAGCACTGTTGTGTACAATTATTATTATTTATTAATATATACATTAGGTTCCAATTCGGCTCTGTGGGTAGCAGAGTATACAGGTGGCTCTGTGGGTAGCAGAGTATACAGGCGGGTCTGAGGTAGCAGAGTATACAGACGGCTCTGTGGGTAGCAGAGTATACAGGCCGCTCTGTGGGTAGCAGAGTATACAGGCGGGTCTGAGGTAGCAGAGTATACAGACGGGTCTGTGGGTAGCAGAGTATAGAGGCGGGTCTGTGGGTAGCAGAGTATACAGGCGGCTCTGTGGGTAGCAGAGTATACAGGCCGCTCTGTGGGTAGCAGAGTATACATGCCGCTCTGTGGGTAGCAGAGTATACAGGCGGCTCTGTGGGTAGCAGAGTATACAGGCGGCTCTGTGGGTAGCAGAGTATACAGGTGGCTCTGTGGGTAGCAGAGTATACAGGCGGGTCTGAGGTAGCAGAGTATACAGACGGCTCTGTGGGTAGCAGAGTATACAGGCGGGTCTGAGGTAGCAGAGTATACAGACGGCTCTGTGGGTAGCAGAGTATATAGGTGATGAGAATAGGGTTAATAGATGGTGCTACAGTGTTGGGGCGGGCTAGAGGGAGCAGAGATCCAATTACTGCCATCATTACTGACCTTATTAAAGATAGCGGCCGCAGCTGAATGACATCATGGCAAAGGTAAACATGGGGTGTGGTTAGCTGCAGGAGGGCAGTGAGAGGTGTGGGTTGTTTGGCAGAGGGCGTGGTGTGGGCGGGGTGAGCGCGGCTCCTGCATCAGATATGCTGCGAGCGCGGACCCGCGGCAGATCTCCGGGAGCAGAGGACGTGTCCGGTACGTCCGTAGCCCCCGGCCTCCCCGTTGTCCGCACACACAGCCCCGCTGTGACCTCTGCAGTGTCACAGGCCCCGGCGGGCGGCTGTCATCTCCTCCTGACACTGACCTCCTCCTGATTTGATTGTCTGTGTTGTCCCCCCCGCTGTCAGCATCAGTGATCTGCTAAGACCTGTGGGTGCACAGACGGGGTAAGTACAAATGCCAGCATGCCGGGGCGGATGGGGCGCTGTCAGGGGCGCAGGTCTTGCTGGGAGCGGAGGGCGCGAGGCCGCTCGCGAAAACGCTATAGCGGCTGTGTGAGTTAAGCGTCTGCGGCTCGCGAAGGCACATACGCGTCTCCACTCTCAGTGACGCTAAGGAGTTTGGGATTCGGCTACAGTGCCCGAATTTCAAACTGCCGATTATATAAATAGATTATATATATATATTGTATACGTTTCAACCCCTTCCCTGGTTTATATAGATGATATAAGCTAAAAGTTTTGTAAATTAAGTATGTCAAGTTAAAAGTGAAGTCAGGGGGACGTTTTTTTCATGTGAACCATTGGTGTTATTGATCGTCTAGATTAGATGGGGGGGTGGGTGGTAAAAAAGGGGGGAAAAATTATGTATTATTATGGAATTAGCAAACAAAGTCACGTATTCCTTTATGTTATGTATAGTTGGTTATTCTTTAATAATAATAAAAAATATCTGATTAAGAATACACAGATACACAGAGTCTAAAAAGCGTGCAACTTAATGTTTGACCTATGTTTTTGTTTCCAAATGCAATGCATTCACCAAATTTTTTTTTACTTTACCCACAGAGAAGCTTACTACAGAGGGCGGCGTGCAGCTAACCCTCCACCTCCAAACAGAAGGCGGCGTGGAGAAAACCCACCACCACCACCACGGCCGCCGCCACCACCACCACCGCCGTCGCCGCCACCACCACCACCACCACCACCACCGCCGCCACCAGCGGCAGGGCCATCACCACCACCGCCGTCGCCGCCACCACCACCACCACCACCACCGCCGCCACCACGGCAGGGCCAGCACCACCACCGCCGCCACCAGCGGCAGGGCCAGCACCACCACCGCCGCCACCAGCGGCAGGGCCAGCACCACCACCGCCGCCACCAGCGGCAGGGCCATCACACCACCCCCGCCGTCGCCGCCACCACCACCACCGCCGCCACCAGCGGCAGGGCCAGCACCACCACCGCCGCCCACCAGCGGCAGGGCCAGCACCACCACCGCCGCCACGAGCGCCAGGGCCAGCTTATGTTCAAATCCCGGGGTCACCTCATTCTAATTTAAAAACAGGGGTAATGCTGACTTTGCCCGCAGTATAATACCATTCATGGATAATATTCCATTTGACAGGCTACTGCGGCAAGGTCAGCATTACAGATAGTGCTTGAAGCCTGTCAGCCCAATAACCACCCAGGTGAGGTTTTGACTATTTGGATGGGTGGAAACTATCGGCCTCTAACAGCTAGGCATGCCCACCCCGGGACAGCCATGTGCCACCCCACAGGGCATACCTCATTTGCCTCACTGCCAGTGGCCACCTAACAGGGACCTACCAGCGTTCCCTACACCTGAGCAAGGATCCACCCTCAAGGTTACCCAGGCCATACATGGGGCCCTTGACCTTTTACAAGATGGACAGCCCACCTACCAGGACTGTAGGGCTCCATTTGTTCTTTAAATACTTTATTTTTATTTTACATTTTTGTGTTATCTGGAGCAAAATGTTCAATTGCTCTGATTTTTACTTTTCTTCTTTTCTAGAAATGTATCCGCAAAAGGGAAAAGCGGGTGATATTGGTTGGGGGTGTGTCCTTTCATATGGTCACAATGTCCAACCATGCTGCCATTTTGTTTTTGAAACACAGTTTTAAAAAACAGCTTTGTGTCTGTCTTTTTTCAAGGAATGGATGTGTAGTTTTTTTTTGTGGGTGGCTTCAAGTCAATCATCATTATTATAATTATTATTTATTTATATAGCCCATAGGTTCCATGGCGCTATACATGAGGATAATGTAGACAAGGACAAGTACAATAAACATAGACAATAAGGTCATACAGGTGCAAGAGTAGAGGACCCGTACGCGTGGGCTCACATTCTACGAGGGTGGGTGGGGATACAATAGGGTGGGGAAGGTGTCGGTCGTGGGGGCGTGTAGCGGGGTCCCCATGGCAGGTTGTAGGCCTGTCGGAAGAGGTGAGTCTTTAGGTGTCTCTTGAAGGTTCACAGGGGAGGCGAGTGACTGATGAGGTGGGCAGGGAGTTCCAGAGCATGGGCGGATGACCGGGGAAATCCTGTATGCGGTTTGGGAAAGGAGATGAGGGGGAGTGTAGGACAAGTTTTTTGGATGAACGCAGGTTGCGTGAGGGATGGTATCGGGAGATCATGTCGGAGATGTATGGTGGGGATAGGTTGTGTAAGGCTTTGAATGTCATGGTCAGTGTTTTAAAGTGAGCTCTCTGGTGGGGCGGAGGGGCCAGTGAAGGGCTTGGCAGAGGGGTAGGCAGGGGAGTAGCGTGAGGACGATGGATTAGTCGGGCAGCAGAGTTTAGTATAGATTGGAGAGGTGCAAGACAGTTGGCAGGGAGGCCTGTGCGAAGGAGGTTGCAGTATCAAGGCGGGAGATGATGAGGGCATTAATGAGTGTTTCAGCAGTGTCAGGATTGAGGAACGAGCGAATTGTGAAATATTTTTGAGTTGGAGTCACAGGGACTTGGTTAGGGACTACAGGTGGGGCTGAAGGAGGGAGGAGTCAAGGATTACCCCGAGACATTTGGCGTGGGGGACAGGGGAGAGAGCATCATTAGCAAGTACTTACGCCCGCATGGCCATGAAGTCACCTTGTTACTAAGTGTTTAAATCATGACTCCACATACAACTGTAGCTGACAAATAAACATGCCTGTGTTTGGGGGTTACTTAATGCCTCACTATACAACAAGACTATGAACACACATGTGAGAGGCTGGACGTCTACATGCTACACATCGCGTCTACGCGTTTTCTACAGAGCGTACAGTGGGACCCTTCACCAGGCTCCAGCAGGATGATAGTACAAGCAACGCCCACGATGCAGGCATAGGCTTGGTGCCTCGAAAAATTAGCCCAAGGGCTGTTTGTCAATTTGGGTATAAATGCGGCCTAAGGGCCATGATAAGCTTGTTAGCCAGGGTGTCTCCAAAACCATGATAAGCTTGTTAGCCTGGGTGGCTCAAAAAATTAGCCCAAGGGGCTGTTTGGCATTTTTGGTAAAATGCAGGCCTAAGGGCCATGATAAGCTTGTTAGCCAGGGTGTCTCCAAAACCATGATAAGCTTGTTAGCCTGGGTGGCTCGAAAAATTAGCCCAAGGGGCTGTTTGGCATTTTTGGTATAAATGCAGGCCTAAGGGTCATGAAAGCTTGTTAGCCAGGGTGTCACCAAAACCATGATAAGCTTGTTAGCCTGGGTGGCTCAAAAAATTAGCCCAAGGGGCTGTTTGGCATTTTTGGTATAAATGCAGGCCTAAGGGCCATGATAAGCTTGTTAGCCAGGGTGTCTCCAAAACCATGATAAGCTTGTTAGCCTGGGTGGCTCAAAAAATTAGCCAAGGGGCTGTTTGGCATTTTTGGTATAAATGCAGGCCTAAGGGCCATGATAAGCTTGTTAGCCAGGGTTCTCCAAAACCATGATAAGCTTGTTAGCCTGGGTGGCTCAAAAAATTAGCCCAAGGGGGTGTTTTGGGATTTTTGGTATAAATGCAGGCCTAAGGGCCATGATAAGCTTGTTAGCCGGGGTGTCTCCAAAACCATGATAAGCTTGTTAGCCTGGGTGGCTCAAAAATTAGCCCAAGGGGCTGTTTGGCATTTTTGGTATAAATGCAGGCCTAAGGGCCATGATAAGCTTGTTAGCCTGGGTGGCTCAAAAAATTAGCCCAAAGGGCTTAATAAAGTCTATTTTTTAAATAAAGCAGGGCGCTTGGCCCATAGCATATTATTGCTTGGACTATGAGCATAGAACAAGCAACGCCCACTATGCAGGCATAGGCTTTGGTGCCTCAAAAAATTAGCCCAAAGGGCTTAATAAAGTCTTTTTTTACATAAAGCAGGGCGCTTGGCCCATAGCATATTATTGCTTGGACTGGGTGCCTAAATGAAATCAACAGAGCTAAGGGACATGTAATTAATTCCTGTCCAAAATGGGCATATTGTTAACAGCGCAATCTCCCAATCAATAAATTATGATTAGGTTAATCTAGATTGTGTACTGTCGTCTGGAGGGCTTAGGAACTGTGATGATATCCAATCCTTGTTGAATTTATTAGAGTGAGCCTGTCGGCATTTTCTGTGGTGAGGTGGGACCTTCTATCAGTGACTATACCCCCAGCGGCACTGAAAACACGCTCTGATGTCACACTAGCAGCTGGCATGCCAAGCACCTCCAAGGCATACAATGAAGCTCAGTCCAAGTGTGCAGCTTGGAAACCCATAATTAAAGGGTACAGAAGGGTCAGTTAGGAAGCTGGTACTGTCACTGAGATTACTGCTGCACCATGTTGGACAATTGTTGTCTCCTACTCAAGGTGACCGTAGGCAAATTCCGTTCTTGATTGGAAGTTCTGTTGAAACATCGCCCAGTTGGCGGACATCTTACCCCCACCTCTTCTTGTCATTGATGGGCGTTTGTGTCCCAACCAAAGGCTGCTGTTGCAAAGAGCTGGTTCTTCGATGTATAGCGGATTCAGACAGTGATATTGCCAGCAAATATCAAGAAGAACCTCTTTACATTATCCATCGTTAAGCCCCTGGATGAGTGCGACAGCAGCGACTGAAATTTGTCTTTGTACCGTGGGTCCAAAAACGTTGACAACCAGTAGAGGTCGCTGTCATAGATGTGTATGACGCGTGGATCTTTGGAGACACATTGACACATTACTTCAGCCATATGTGCTAAGCTGCAAAGACTCATCTCCTCGGTTACAACAGAATGAAGATCACTACGCGTCGTGGCCTCTAAATCGGTGTCCGCCTCCTCCTCTTCACGCCACCATGCTGTACCGACATAACGTAGGGTTGGGAGTACCATCAGGGTTCACATCATACCAAGAAAAATAAATCTTCTTCATCATCACCCTCATCACCATCTTCCTGAACCAATGTAGCCTGCTGATATTGGCTTGGGTGGCTAGGATCACGATGTTCAATTGGCTCCATAGCCATCCGCTGTGCTCTCAAAGCATCTGTTTTAGAATTCATTAGGGATTCTTTGAGCAGGCAGAGCATGGGGATGGTGAGACTGATAATCGACTGATCCCCACTGACAAGTTTTGGTTACAGTATTCGAAGTTATCCAGCAACTCGCAAAGGTCAGCGATCCAGACCCACTCGAAAGTACTGATGTTGTGTGGTATGACTTCCGGGTTGACGGGCATGTTGCAGCTGAAATTCCGCTATTGCCTTCTGCTGCTCATTAAATCTTGCCAACATATGGAAGGTGGAGTTCCATCGCGTAGGCATGTCGCAAATTAGCCTGTGTTTCGGCAAGTTAAATTGGATTTGAAGGGCTGAAAGACTTGCAGCTGCTGTGGACGAATGTCTAAAGTGGCGCAATTCGCCTCACCTTATCCAGTAGCTCAGATAAAACTCGGGTATATTTTGAGGAATTTCTGAACTACCAGGTTCAGGACGTGAGCCATGCAAGGCACATGTACAAGTTTACCGTGCTTTATTGCCGCCACAAGGTTTGCACCATTATCGCTCACAACTAGACCTGGTTGTAGTTCCAGTGGGCCAAGCCCTCATCGGTCTGTTGCTTGAGACCTTCCACAACTCAGTTGCAGTGTGACGTGGTGTCACCTAGGCAATAAGCTTCAGAAGAGCCTGTTGTCGCCTTGCTAAGCAGTACGCAAAGCTCCCAACTCGGACGTGATGGTGCGGGAGGCTCAGCAGTGGACAAGGAAGTTGCAGAAGCAGATTGCGCACTGGACATATATGACGAGGCAGACACCCGGAGATGATTTTGGGCCCGCTATTCGTGAGTAGGTAGTAATGTCAGATGGTACAGTTTTAGAAGTTTGGGACACTCTCCACCAGGTTGATCCAGTGAGCCGTTAGTGAAATGTATCTGCCCTGTCCACAACTACTTGTCCACGTGTCCGTATGTTAGGTGGACTTTTGCGGTGACAGCATTGTTTAAAGCACGTTTTAAGTTGTTAACCACGTGCTGGTGTAACGCGGGAACGGCACTACTGAGAAAAAGTAGGCGGGTCTGGGTACAGAGTATCGTGGTGCTGCCTCACCATCAACTCCCGAAAAGAATCTGTACCCACAAGCCTAAACGGCAACATTTCCACAGCTAACAACTTTGCTATTTTCGCAGTCACTTTTTGGGAATATGGGTGTGTCGGTTGGAACTTCCGCTGTCTTTCATACAGCTGTGGCACAGACAACTGCACGTTTGGACCAGACTGACAAGAGGATTAGACTACTGTCATGTCTGTCTTGTAAAGCACCTTGGGAGGAGTACGCTTGAGCAGGAGCTGATGCCTGAACACTTGCTGGTGAAAGGTGGATCTGAGGTGGCCTGGAAGGGTTGGGATCAGAAGGCACTGATTTTGAACCCTGAAGGCGCCCACACTGAATTGGGTGCTTAAGAACATATGCATGCGCATACTGCTGGTGCTCTGGTTTCTTTTACCGTGCCTCTGCTTAGCTTGCCTGGCACATCTTACAGATAACCATATTTGGTACTGTTGGGCTATCCTTAAAAAATTGCCACACACTGGCTGTTCATCCTTTATTTTTAATTGGAGGAAGAGGAGGATACTCTGTTCAACACCAACTGTGGACAATTTTGGGCAACTGTGTTTGCAGTTTGTGCAACATTGGTACAGTTTTGTGCCACAGTTACGCTATTTGGGCAACTCTTCTCACAGTTTTGTGTTCTGGAGACAGTACGCCTTGGTGATTTTTGCCATGGTACATAGCCACTTTTCGTCCTCCTGGCTGCTCTTCTTGGCTATGCAATTCAGCAATCCAGGTAGGATCTGTGGTGTCATCATCCACCCCTTCCAGTTCAAAGGATTCTGGATAAACTGACTGAGCTGGCTGCCAATGAGATGTGTGTCTCATCATCCTCATCATCATCCACCTCCGAGATACTGTTTGCATGCGTGAAAGTGTCTTCTCTTCAGACGAGGTGCTTCCAAACTTTGGCCATGAGTAGACATTTCGTCTACTTCAAGTATCTCGTCAGGCAGTGACAAAGAAACCCCCTTGATAAGTCATCGGAGTGACCAAGGTCGAGATCCAAATTTTCCTCTGGCTGCCGATGGGTTTGAGGCAATAGGAAGACTTTGAGGATTGGTGGCGCTGCATTGTCTGTAGCGACACTAGAATGTCTTGGCACGGATGATTGTGTACTGCAAGAACCAGTGGTCGAGGGTGTCTGAGCCATCCAAGTGTTATCTTGTCATGCTCATCCGGCCTCAACACACGTTTTTTTTGAGTATGGGATTTCTAGGTAGAAAAAAGGACGTTCTAGCAATCCTAGGCTGTGTACTTGTACCATGCCTTCTTGGGCAAGACTGCTGCGGCCACGACCTGTCCCTGTCCCTTTGCAACATCCTTTTTGGTAATGTTTTTTTTGAGACATTGTGACGAATGCACAGTCACCGAGTTGGAGGTTAGGTGTTGCTGTATGCGTCACTTGCTGGCGGGGTAAGTGTGCGCGCTCACACTTGCAGTGAAGCCTCACACTACACTCCCTAAAAAAATTGTTTTAAGTGCGCACAGCCACCGAGATGTGGTTTGGTGTTGCTGTATGCGTCACTTGCTGGCGGGGTAAGTGTCGCGCTCACCCCTTGGCGTGAAGCCGCACACACACTCCCTAAAAAATTTGTTTTAAGTGGCCAAGCCACCGGATGTGGTTTGGTGTTTCTGTATGGTACTTGCTGGCGGGTAAGTGTGCGCGCTCCACTTGGCAGTGAAGCCCCCACACTACACCCCTAAAAAATTGTTTTTTAAGTGCGCACAGCCACCGAATGTGGTTTGGTTTGCTGTATGGTCCTTGCTGGGGGTAAGTGTCGCGCTCACACTTGGCAGTGAAGCCGCACACTACCCCTCCCTAAAAAAAATTGGTTTTAAAATGCGCACAGCCACCGAATGTGGTTTTGGTGTTGCTGTATGCGCACTTGCTGGGGGGGTAAGTGTGCGCGCTCACCACTTTGGGAGTGGGAACCGCAAACTACACTCCCTAAAAAAATTGCTTTTAAGGCGACAGCCACCGAGATGTGGGGTTTTGGGGTTCTGTATGCGTCACTTTCTGTCGGGGTAAGTGTGCGCCTCACACTTGGCAGTGAAGCCCCCACTACACTCCCTAAAAAAATTGGTTTTAATGCGCACAGCCACAAGATGTGGTTTGGTGTTGCTGTATGCGCACTTGCTGGCGGGGTAATGTGCGCCTCACACTTTTCAGTGAAGCCGCACACAAAACCCCTAAAAAAATTGGTTTTAAGTGGCACAGCCACCCCAATGTGGTTTGGTGTTTGTTGTTTCGTCATTGCTGGCGGGGTAAGGTGCGCGCTCACCCTTGGCAGTGAAGCCCCCACACTAACCCCAAAAAAAATTGGTTTTAAAGTGCGCACAGCCACCGGTGTGTTTGGTGTTGCTGTATGCGTCACTTGCTGGCGGGGTAAGTGTGCGCGCTCAACCTTTTGGGAGTGAAAACCGACACTAATCCCTAAAAAAAAAATTGTTTTAAGTGCGTACAGCCACCGAGATGTGGTTTGGTGTTGCTGTATGCGTCACTTGCTGGCGGGAAGTGTGCGCGCTCACATGGCATGAAGCCGCACACTACACTCCCTAAGGGGGTGTACGTGCTATTTAAAGGAGGAGATCAGCAACGCCTGGTCTGCCACAGAAAAAATAACGCTCTATGGGTTTTTTTAAAGGGAAAAAAAAGAATTGGGCAAAAAAAAAAAAGGAAACAGACCTCAGCTAAGCCCTGACTGCAGCTGTTAGCAAAGCTGAGTGATAAGCTAAGCTATGAGTCCTCCTGTGTGCATGTAAGGCTTCTTTCCTTCCCTCCCTGCCTGCCTGCCTGCCTACCGCATACTCTGTCCCATTTCCCAGCTCTCAAAGAGCTTTTTTGGGGTTTAAAAATAAAGGAATCTTCCCCACACTGACAATCCCTGATCTGCTCCAGCTATTCCTCTCTCCCTTACTAGGTCAGATCGTCTCAGGAAATTTTGGGCCAAAATGGCGGGACAAGCCTTAATACTGCCTTGCCCCTTTAACATGACATAGGCATCACGATGGACAGAGCCAATCATAGTCCTGACAAACCAATTTTTTTGCTATGCCCTTACGCTATGATTGGCTATCTTCACAATTTTTGACCTAACACGCACACTGTGCTGACTCGGAACATAACAGATTCTGTATTCGAGAGTCCGACTCCCGAATACAGTATAAGGCGGATCGTAGATCGTAGGACTCGGAATCGTAGACTCGCTAAATCGCTGCTGAAGCGGTATCTGTGAAGAGTTCAAGCTTATTGCCATTAAATTTCCCCCATTGGACTATCATGGTGCAGTCCAAGCGGGGGGATTCGCCGAGTAACGAGTCCTGCGATACCTTCAAAAATCGCCGAGTCCCGAGCCTACGAGAGACTCGCCCATCCCTAATCCCTACTCTTCTTCACTAGTCCTTGAGAGGATCCGACAAGGTGTCAATAGTATTCGCAGGTCGTCTTGTTAATTTAAAGCACCCACGTTTTGTGGGGATTTGTAATTACATCAAGCCTAGGCTCTTACTACCCTGGAGTCACCCTTGTTATGTATAGGTAATGATTTATCTCCCCTTATAATTATACCAAAGAAGGTAAGGAAAAAAAACAGATGGAAAATAAAAAACAAAAAGATATAACAAAACTCCCCCAATTGCAGCAAAGCACCGCAGCGGCAATTGTAACAACACCATAGCTTCTTCCAGGACTGGCTTCTTCTAAAGTGGACAACATACAAAGAAGTTCTATAACTGGTTTCAGCTGATAAAACACGTGACTCTTTATAGGGAGGGAAGAAGGGGTTAATAAATACTATACTTGGTATAAGACTTACAAAGAGAAACCCAATGGGAAAAAAAGTCATTAACCCTTGTAGCGCCAAAAAAGGGTATATACATTTAAATACAAGGTAAGATTTGCGATCAAAATGGAGTTGTAACCTCAGTCCACAGACTTATCAATGGTCTTCCTATGGGCGGGTACACTCATGATAGTCCCCCCCCTCTTCTACAAGGGGCTACAGTACCCTCAGCCCTGGGCTTGTCCAAATGAGATAAGAATGCACCCCCTCCTCGTTGCCACGTGACATTCAAGATTGCCATCAACAATAACTAGAGGTGGCGGTGATATGTTGGCTCCAATACAAACAAATCCTTTAAGTATAACAGGAAAATATTATTTCCCCCAGTGCTGGGGTAGCTTTAAAAAGAAACATGTCATCCCTTTGGGCATTCGAAAACTGTGCCCCCCCACCTTTAACATGTTTAATTTGGGTTTTCTAATCCCTCTTGTGCCCAGCAACCTCCTCATACCTGAAAAATTAACTGTTTTTTGTCTCCCAGGCAACTTAAAAGGTCTGGGAGGTCTGTCTCTGGTTGGTTTATTTGGTCATCGCCACCCTCTGCCTGCAAAACCCTCCCCGCTTTTCAAAATTGTGCCCCTCCTGTGGACGGCCCCCTGATTTTCAGCATGCTCATGCCTGCACAGTGGAGCAGGTCACATGCTCCGAATTGAAGTACATAGTCCCGAAGTCTCGCAAGACTACAATTTGCATACCTGAGTCACAAGCTATGATCGCAGATCCATCAAATTTTGAACAACTTTGCATCTTTTGTGCAAAATCCACAGCTGAATGCAAATTTTATCCAGGCAAAAATCATTTTGGGCTGGGGATAATGTATCCAAAGGGGGCAATACAGGGGGTGAAAACAGGAATAGTATAGAAGAAAGGCAATGCCTTTACCTAAGGCGTATTTTTGTGCTCCATAACACCTGCCTAGGCACCTGCTAACAGGACTAACCCTGGTTATTTGCAGACCAGGAAGGAAATACCTCACCTCTACAATAAACAACTTTAAGGGGAAAGGCCGAGACTGAGGGGGAAAATAGACACAAAGTAAAAATACAAAACATTTTTTGTGCAAAGAATTGCAGCTTCAATTGTTAACACACCCACAGCTTTTCCCGGAAAATAGCGCCTTCAAAATTGACAGAATAGAAAAAAAATTTTAATCATTTCGTCAGCTGATAAGGTTGAAATTTTTATAGGGGGGAAAGTGGGGCATCAAAAGCTACACCTAGATTAAGGTTTAAAAAAACACAAAAATGAAGGAAAGAGTCCCTAACTCCTGCAGCACCAAAAAAGAAAGTATGCACATTTAAATGCAAGTTAAAGAGCTGCGTCCAACTGATTGCAACCTTCAGGTGCAAACTTACAACAGTCTCCCTAGGTCAGGATACATTTGTACAGTTTTATTAAAAAGATTGCAAATATGGTTACCTTCACGCTATTTATCCCATATCTGTTTTTCAATCGAACCTTGATAAATAAATAATAAATAATAAAAAAAATAAATAAATAAAAAATAATAAAAACCATTTGTCTGGACTGTACACCATATTTATTTCTTCCTTTTTTCAGCTTTCCAACTTTTCTTTTTTCTTGTTAAAAGTCATAACAAGATATTTTTTTTAAAAAAAAGTACTTTATTTCATGCGATTATTTCATTTCACTTTAACAATGATATTCTGTAACAGCGCTATGTTTAAATAATTTGTGAAGTATGGCATCAAATCAAAGTAGCAGGTAAGCTTAATAAAAAGTCATATTAATACATTACCTCCTCCAGGCAGAGAAACTGTAACTTGCGAAAGAAAAGTAATGAAAGATAAATGTGTCTGAATTGACATGAATTTAATTTGAATGACAAGCATATTGGTTCACCCCTGGGTGCTCATTCAACATTTTGTTTTAAATGTGTTTGACTTCACCTTAATACTAATGAAGTTGAAAGCATATCGCTATAAAATATTTTGAACAAATTTGTAAAAATACATTTCATTGATGGAATCCAAATCTCCATACAAATTCTTGGATTTAAGTGTCCTAAATTTGTAATGTTTAAAGGTGTTGTCTAAGTGATCATCAACATAAGGTTAGATTTGGGGAACCCGAATTGTAAAATTTGTGGGTTATTCCGGAACCTATAGATTGATGCATGAACCCCGAACACGAAATTCTACCAGAAGCCCCCGTAGTCCGAGTTCAGGTTCTGGTGCTATGTAATACTGAATAAATTTGTTAAAGATTTCAGCACAGTAATCACAAGCTTTCCTGACTGGGCACTTCCCCGGCCATCACAACCCATACCAAAAACTGGCTTTGTTTTTATTTGGTTGGAACAACCATGAGACCCAGCTTGTATACCCACCAATTACGGGTGACCAGGCCCGGCGCCGACCCGGCGCACCCGGGCAAGTGCCGGGGCCCGACTGCTTGGGGGGGGGCCCCCCGGGTCCCTGGGGGTTAGGGTCCACTTGCATTGTGACCCTACCCTGACGCAAGTTTTGGGTCTGTTTGCAGCGCAGAGCGTTTAATGCTATGCGTTGCCAGCAATGGGCCCATAGAAACCCGTGTTTACATTGACAACCAATGGTTGCCAAGGTAAAAATCGGGTTTCTTGGGCTCCAGCGCATAGCATTAAAAGCTACTGCTGCACCGAAAAAAATTCATCAGGTTAGGGTCACAATGCAAGGGGGACCCTAGCCCAGGGGCCCCTGACACTCCCCCACAGCAGGGCCTATCCAGGGGGCAGCTGGGGATCATTTGCGGGGAGGGTGCACTCACCTCCTCCCACTCCGGAATTCCCTCTGTGGAGCCGACAGAGCCACACACTGTGCTACAGGACCTATGATGAGTCAATGGAGGGTGGAGTCAGGGGTCACATGACCAGCTCCTCAGTTATCAGGACTTGAGCATCATGATGGCCAGCATAGCAATTAGGGAAGTTATGTGGGGGTCAGAAGGGATTTACAGTGTGAATGTACAGAGGTGAGTGTGTACTGGGGTATGGCAATTTGGTGAAGCTTATGTGTGGGGTCAGGAGGGATTTACAGTGTGAATTAGCAGAGGCGAGTGTGTACTAGGTGTATGGAATGGACCGAGTGGGTACTAGGTGTACGGAACGGAGCCGAGTGTGTATAGGTGTACGGAGCAAATCCTGTGTGTACGAGGTGTTGGGCGGAGCCCAGTGTGTACAGGTGTATGGAGCGGAGCCCAGTTTACAGGTGTATGGAGCGGAGCCCAGTTGTACAGGTGTATGGAGCGGAGCCCAGTGGTATGGGGGGTATGGGGAGCAGAGCCTTGGGGTACTAATGTACAGAGCAGAGCCGTGTGGGTATAGTGTACGGAGCGAGTGGCTGGGACAAATGTACGGAGCAGGCCGCGGGTACGAGGTATGTGTCCCTGTGGTAGCCCCCCGCGGATTCCGCTCCTATAGTTCGCCGCCTTTCCCCAGCAGCATTCTTCTCCAAGTCTCTCTGCCGCTGTCCCGCATTCTGAGCTCAGCATGGAGGGGCCCGTGTTGTCATGACTGGCTGTATGTGCAGAGTGACCGAGGGACCAGAGAGCGAAAGAAAGGTGAGGAGAAAGAGAAGACTGGAGGCCCAGACATTCCTCTGGTGCGGGCCACCCTAGACAGTGGGCCCTTGAGCTGCTTCATTTTTTTGTGCTTGAGAAAACTTGTGATATACCAAGATCCTCAGACGCACAAAAATGCAACATTTTTTATTTGAAGGGATTTTTAAAAAGCGCAAGGGGGGCAAAAGCATTTTAGCCCCCCTAAAACGTGTATATATTTTCAGTCAAACAGCTTTGCTGGGGTTTGGCAGTCACTGTTCCTGTAAGGCTGCCTTACAAGGCGTTTTTTTAAAAAATGGCAGTTGGGGAAAAAAAACCCCCTCTGCCGCATTTTTCCCCCAGCTCGCACTTGCTACACATTTGGGGCAAGCCCCATCTTTTTGTGGGTTGCGGAAAAGTGCGGGAAAAATAATTATAGTCCATGTATGTACTAAAGGGGGCCCCCGAGACTTTTTCCCCGGAACCCCCCCGAAACCCCGGAAGGGCCCTGCGGGGACACCCCATTTGCCCCCTTTAAAAATAGGGCAGGATGCCCTCAAAATTGGGGCCGGTATGAATGCCCCCTCCTGTTGCCACTTGGGGGACCTAGGGGGAAAGGATTTTAAAGTTTAACAACAGGGTTTTTTGTGGAGCTTACTTATATGGGGGTTTTTGTATTGCTTTTTTTGTGGTCCCCAATCCCTCTTAATCACATTTTATTGTGATAAAACCCCCCCTTCTGCATATCTACCCCACCCGAGTTCCATATCCCCAAAAATACATTTTATTTTGCCTGGTGGCAAACATTTTTATTAGAAAGGTGTAGGTACTTTTTAGCGTGGGCCCCGCGTCCAGGAGGCCCCAAAAAGGAAATGCAGTCAGGCAGGGAGGACACTTGTTGCACAACACACCCTCACGCCCAATAACCCACGTGTAAGAAAAGGGGGCACCAGCCCGAATTTTATACTCTATGAGATTGGGGGGGTGGGGTTTTGGGGGAGGGGTTGGGCACACCCGTAGTCAGGTGATTGAAAGAGAAATAGTGGGGGGAAGGAAGGGTTTTGTAGGCCAAGGGGCCGACTGCAAAACCAAGTGGGGAGCACAGGCTAAGAACCAAAGGCTGAGTGAAGCTAGCAACAGAAAGGTCACAATCCTGGGGAAAGGAAGGTAAGAGGGGGAATTTACCACCAGTGTGAGCCGGGGGAGAGAGAAAGCCGTCCAGGCCAATCCCCGGAGGTGAGGGAGAGAGAGGGCAGTGATACCCGGGCCCGAACTCAGCTGAAGCAACCCCCTCGGCGAGTACCCCCCCCTATTATACCGGAGACGCAAGAGAAGGGCCTTTTTGCCTCACCTTGGGGGCTGTGGGGGTGAGCTAGTTAAGTGTGGGTCTAGAGGGAACCGATTTACGGTTTCCCCCCGATCCCCGGGGGGGGGCCCCACTCCGGGGGGGCCCACCCAAAGGCGGGCAGTCGTGAAAAATGGAGGACCACGGGGGCCCAGTCACCCCCCAACTGCCCCGGGGTTTCACCAAAAAAAAGTGGGGAGGAGCCCCGTTAAAACCCCCAAAGGCAAAAAGGGGCTGTGGGGGAGGGGTCACGGAGAGAGGCGGCTGCAGGGAGAAAGGGAAACCCCCGGGAGGAAATGTCCCCCCTTTTTTTTGAACTGTATTAACTTTGTAAAAACTGTAAATGGGGTGAAAGTGTTTTAAAACTGGAGAAAAAACCAAAAACCTGGAACTGCCCCCCTTTGTTTCTTGAAAGTGTTTCCCATACAGGATACACTTCAGACCACAAAGGGGGGATCCCTGCGCGTCTGAAATTTAAAGGGGTAACCCCCAATAGACTTAATTATTCCCTTGGAAACTTTCCCCCCTGGAACTTACCCCCCCAGCTCCCATAACAAATCCGGAGGTTCTGCAGCAGCGGGGCCCCATCACTGATGCATAAATGGGTGGCGTCTTACGACAACCCCTGTAAAATCCCCTTTTATTCCCGGGCCCCGGGGACAGGACCGGCCCCCGGCCCCCCCCTGACTTCCCCGCAGCGACCGGGCCCGGACCGATAACCCCCCCCCGTGGGCCCAAAAAATGGGGTCACGAACGGGGTCTACCGGTCCAAAAAAATTTGGGGCCTGGCCCTAAAAAAGTGTTTGGACTTTCCCCCAAAAATTGCCCTTTAAATGGGGGCCCGGGGGGAACAACGCCTGTGCGAGGGGTTTAAACGGAACTCCCATCGGGGCCCCCGGGGCAAGGGGCCCAAAAAAAAACCCCCCTGGCTCCCCTTAATCCGGGAGGCCAGCGTCACTCTGAAAGAGGGGGCCCCCGCCCCGACCCTCCCCTGACCAGTGGCGGGGCACCAAGAAGGAAATCTTTTTCAGGTGGGGGGAGAAACGAAGAACGGGAAAAGAAAAAATCGCCATTTTGAGTTTTGGGACGGAAAAGGAGGAGCCCCCGGGGAGTCTGGACAGAAGACCAGACGATCCCGGGGGCCCCGGCTGACCCGGTGGAGGAAAACCCGGAAGGGGGAAAAACTTGTGTCCCCCACAGATGGGGAAGGGGGGAGAGGTATCCCCCTCCAAAACCCACGGGGGGAAATTGGCTGTTGCCCCCAATGACCCGGCAGGAGCAGCGTACCGGTCCGACAGCGTGGATCATCACCACAGACCTACCCCACTGTATTAGCAACCAGTGGGTTTTAAAACACCCTGACCCATGGAGAGTGAGGGTGAATGCCGTCCCCAAAAAAGGGTGGTCTAAAACCCTGCCAGTACTGCCCCGGCCCCCGGAAAGGACTGACCCCAGGACTTACCGGGGGATACCTGCGTTACCGCAAAAATTTGCAAACAAAAAACCCGGGGAATTACCTTTTAAATTTAAGCATTGCAAGAATCAAGTTTCCCAGAAGGAGGGGCCGCCAAAACTCCCCCGGAAGGTCAAGCTGGAAGAAAAGAAGGGGGGAAAACCCTGTCCTGAACCGAGAAGCTTGTAAGTGTGAAAAAGGGTATTCCTTTTGTCCCATCCCCCACGAATGAATCTACATTCCCCGTATGTCTTATATCGTTGAACTGAACATTTGTATCAAAAAATTAGATGATATAAATTTCCTTGTAAAAATAGTTGAGCCCCTCCGTGTGCTCCCCTTGGTTTTTAAAACCGTGTGCACATGGACGATGCATGAGACTTTACTTGAACTGTTTTTGAGAATTTTTAAAACCTTTTTTGCACTTTTTTAAAGAAAATTTTTATACTTTTGATACAAGTAGAGTTATAATGTGTTTTTAATAAGAAATGAATGCGTTGTACATTAGACCACGTAAGGTCAGAAGGGGGGAAGGAAAATTTACCCCCCCTTAACGTTTTAATTAACGTAACGTTTGAAGAATGTGCCTCCCGGGGGGGGAAAAACCAAGAATATTTTTGTTTTTTGTTATAAAAAAAAATGTTTTCAGGGGGGAAACCCGAGGGCAGCGCGGGACGCGTAGTTAACTCCGGGAAGTGTGGTTTTCCCTGCGCCAGGAGGCCCCCAAAAGGGAAAAGCAGCCGGAGGAGGACCCTTTTTGCACAAAAACCCCTCAAGCCCATAACCCCGTGTAAGAAAGGGGGTCCAGCCCCCGGGTTAGAATCTAGAGATTGGGGTTTTTGGGGATTTGGAGGATGGGGGGAACCCCGTAATCAGTGATTGACATAGAAAATGAGGGGGGGGGGGAGGGGTTCAGTGGCCCCCGGGGCCGAGCTGCAAACCCCGAATAGGGGCACAGGGCCGAGAACAGCAGAAGGCTAGAAAAACTGAGCAGACAAAAGGCTCAATGTCCGGGGAAGAGTGAAGGGGTAGGGGTCAAATCTGTAGGGCCAGGGACCGGAGGAGAGAAAGACGTCCCGGCCAATCCTAAGGGGGTGAGGAGAGAGAGGGGGGCAGTGAACCCGGGCCTAAACTAACGAAGCAAGACTGAGGGGAGTAGCCCCCCCTATTTCCCGAGAGAGCAGAGAGAAGGAGCTTGGGCCCCACATTGGGGGCTGCTGGAGGTGGCTAGTGGGGTTGGGGTCTAGGGAACCATAGTTTACCCGCATTCCAGATACCGAGGGGGGCCCCAGTACACGTTAGGGCCCCCACCCCAAAAGGGGCGGCACTCTGCACATGGGGGACCCACGGGGGGCCCCTCACCGCCATACTGTCTGGGTTTCCCACACAACCGGGGGAGGGGAAACCTTTAAACCTGGAAGGACACAAAGACGTGTGGGGGTCACGGAAGAGAGAGGCCTGGCTGCGAAAGAAAAAGGGAACCCAGAGAGGAGAATGTCCCGTGTATTAAGAACTTTTTTTAATTTGTAAAAAATGAAATGAGCTGTAAATGACTTAAAACTGAGAGTAACACGGGAAACCCGGAATGCTTCCTTGTTTTCTCATTAAATGTTTCTCCCAAAGGATATACCTGTCAAACCGCAAAGAGGAGAATCCCTGCGCGTCTGCAAAGTAAGTGGCTACACATCCACAAAAGTTTTTAATCTTTTTTGGGGGGTACATTCTACCCACTGGAACTATACCCCAAGCTGCCTTTTACATCACCCCCGGGGTTCTGCAAAGCGGAGCCCCCATCAGGGGCCGCATAAAGGGGGGGGTCACGACTGAAACCCCCCTTAAAAAATCCCCCTTTATTCCGACCCCCGGGCACAAACCGGCCCGGCCCCCCCCCGGGGGTTCCCCCCGCAGCCGACGGTCCTACCGAGTCCCCCCGTCCCTTGCCCGACAAGCTCAACTAAAGTCGGGGAAAAACTCTGGAGTCTTAAAACATGTTGTCCGCTGGTTTTCCTTCTTTCTACCTTTCCTCTCTTGAAAGGGAAGGGGAACCGGGGAAAAGGGACTTTCTCAAAAATGAGAACACCCCATGCGCCCCTTTTTTTAAAACACTTTCGGGAAAGGTTTTTAAAAACCCCCATAAGGAGAATCCATCTCACCCTTTCCTCAAATTTTTCCAAATCAAGGCCCTTTTGGTTTTCCTTTTAAAAACAAGTCACATACATGACCCACTCACACTCCTTCATTGTTGTTTAAAAATCTAGTACTCACTGTGAATACAACACATTCCGGGGGGTTTTATGGGGTTTAAGCAATTCCGGGGGGACACATAGAACCTTTATATACACCGGCACGCCTCACATAGCCCCCTTTTGGGGCAAGCTTGGGGGTTGGACACTTTTCCCTCATTCAAGGGGCCCCAGAAAGGGGTCGCATTACCTTTTATCTCCCCCCCCGATGTTCCACGTAAAAACTGTTTCTGTAAAAAGAACCCGGGGGCCTTCATTTCCTTTTGGTGTTTTTCATCCAATAATGCGGAGTGGATTGTCAGCAAGCAAAACTTGCCCAGCTGTTAAAGCGAGGGGGTCTAAGGACCCCCTTTTTGGGGCCGGACTCTTTCTCCACTTGCTTGTTTCTTACGGTGGGGGGGGTTTTTAATCATAAGTGCGGAGTTTTTTTCCCCTTTACCTCCTGTATAGCACTCCCCAACCCCCTGAGAGGATCTTCTGAACTTAAAAAGTTTTTAAATTGGGTTGGGGGGGACAGGGGGTCCCCCCATGACAAACTTTTTGGGGCCAAAAATTCCACGCACTATCAACTTCATTCCTTTAAAAGATCACAATGGGACAACAACCCCAAAAAATTTGGGTTATGTTCGTAAGGGGCCGCACACCTGAGATATGGCAAATATCGTTGAAACGGGGGATTAAACATCGCGTAAACGATGTTGTGGGTGCGGCCAGATGAGACGATTTGATCAAATCTCAAAAACGTGATTGAGGTTCGGTTCCGATCTGACGATATCGCCCAATTAACTACGCAAAATCGACAGTGTAAATTCCCGACATCAGACAAAAGTGGATTTCAGCGATGGCAAAATCCATACGTAGGGTGTCAGAGTTTCCTATTCCCCACCTCCCAGTGGGGATTCTGCAACGAAATGGTTTTGGTTGGCTGCTTCCCCCCAACTCATTGGTGGAAAATGATGCGTTGCCATGGTGCCCTACAGGGCGCCATTTTGAAAGCGCTGTCTTCAGCACCCAATAGGGTCGGTGCACAATATCCCGAAATGTGCACCCAATTGGTCAACTTGAAACGATTTGCGTGGGCCCACCTGATTTGGGGCCCCCTTGTCATATACCCACAAATGTTGGGGGCGCGGCACCATAAGCGGTGTAGTTTTGCCCTTGAATTTGTTAGTGCTACAGCACACAAATCATTACGATCAAAAACAAGGGGATTGTGGGGATGAGGCCGCCCCGTTTCAAAGGCACTGACCCCTGAGGGGGCAGTACTGAGCACCAATGGGTAGTGAGGGCGCAGTTGGAGGCCCATGTACACGCCCTTTTGGGGCCATAAGCCCCCATTTCTCCCCCCCCTTTAGGAATTTCTATGTACTTTGCTGAAAAGTGTCCACTGCTGAAACTGATCCTAACGATCGCTGGATGGGGGATGGGGAATCGTCGAGCGATGTCTTGGGGGGCGTCGTTATGAGCGATTTTGCGCGTCGTTCGCCGATATGCAAATTTTAACATGTTACATATCTTCACGAATTCAGGGGGGGAAAACCCCCTAACCTCATGATGCCAAGGAAACCCTTTTCCCGTTTTGTGGGGGGCAGGCCATTTTAAATTTATTCAATTTTATTAATCGGGGTTTTAATAACCCCGCCTTCACTATCCAAATACGCCTTCTTTGAGTCCCAAGCACATTTTTTTTTGGTTCCGTCAAACCTCAGTTTTTAGCGAATCCCCACCGCTTGTCCCCGAACCAAGTGGGTAGCCATACAGCGCTATAAAATGATGTCATCCGAATCCATGATATTTTTTGTCCATGGGGGTCCGAAAGGGGGTGGATTCCATGTAACCCAAAAGCAAACAACATAAAATAAGTCCCCCCGGATAACAAAAATGTCTTTTCTTTTCTGTCCCGTACTCAGTTTGTCCCCAGGGATTGTTTAAAAGGTCAAACTTTGACTTTCACCAATTTTGGAACCGTTAGAAAAACAAATGATCCTGGGGTTGGGGTCAGCAAGGGGGGGGCCACTCACTCCTGCACTTTTAATCTCCCCTAGCTAAAAAATTTTTTTTCTTTTTTTGTGTCCCCTTACCCCCGAGCCCCCGTTCCCCCGGAGTTTCGCACACCTTTACATGGGGTTCAGTGACAATTTTGTTTCAAATTCAATCTCGCCTGGGGTCTGAAATACATTAAAACTGCTGCATAACCTGGGGCCCCCATCCCGTGTTTTGTGAAAAAATCCCCCTCTTTATCCGACTCATTCACGGGTTTTCACTTTAACCTGTCAGGGGCCGAAGAAGATACTCCGGGTTACTTTGGCACCACTTTTCCCTTTCGCGGGTTTTCAAGATTCACATGGATATTTGCTCTGGTTCCCCAACCAGATTGAAAACCCCTTTAAATTTTTCTTCCCCAACCTTTTCCCGGTTTATAAGGACCATTTCATTTGCTAAGAACTTACTTTCGCGTGGGAAAAAAAATATTGTTTTTTCCCCTTTAAAGGGGCCGGTTGGCCTTTCTATGATACGTAACTTTGAGCTGCCTGGGCATTCTGCATCTGTCCTTTAAAATACCCGATGGCTGCAATTTGGTCCATCAAACCCATGAAGTGCTCAATTACGCTTTAATGGGGGAGGCTCCTGCTCCCCCGTTTTTTTGCTATATCCGCAGAACCAGTATCCGTCCATACAACAATCGAAGGCAAAAAACCCGTTGATGATTTGGCCCCCCACGAAGGGAAATATTAAAATGGGGAAACAACATGTTTCCCAATCTTTTCCCCCCTTGGTAAAAAAATCTTTTAACATAAACTTCATATTAAAGCCCACTACCATCATTGGGGTGGTAAACAACAAAAAACCCCCTGCTTTTAACTGGGGAGTTTTTACGTTCCTGGGGGCCTTGGCATAAAGGGTCTCCGATCCATAAGGGCTCTTGGGGAAAGTACCGACAGAAAACCCCCGGAAACAACTCCTTCAATAACTGAGCTGAAGATGTCTAGCGGTACCATCTCCGGGGAGTGTGGCTAATCAATTTTACTAGTGAAAAGGGGGAATCCTAAATTACCGAATCGCTTGACTCAGCGGTCCGAGCACAGGGGTCGTATCGTTGCGGGTCTAGCGAGTCCATGTTTAAAGAATGGGGAGCGGTAAAAAGCGATAGTGTGAGATTTACAAATCGAGAGTGTTCGGAAGCTTCAGCCTGAAGAAAACCCAGTTTTTTTATTTATTTGCATTGGAACTTTATTTGTAAGTAAAAAGCTGGGAAATCACACAATAAAATCCTGTCTGCTCGGTGCGGTGCCGTCCAGGGGGCCAAGGGGCCGCCGTGCCCCTTGTACATGCTGAATTGTTCCATTGCTCATTCCCGTTACAGCAGAAAGTCTGGAAAGATTGTACAGAGCTGAATTGTTCAATCTGCTCATTTTTCCCGTGCATAGACATTTTATCTATGCACGGGGGGTACAGAGAGGACATCGCGTTTTGGACTGGTCGGTGGAAAAAGGGTTTTTTAAATTTAAAGATGGGTCCCAATTGCTTTTTTTTTTTTTTCTAATAAAAAATTGAAAGATTTCAGCACAGCTAATCGACAAGCTTTCCTGATCTGGGCACTTCCTCGGCCATCACAACCATACCAAGTACTGGCTTTGTTTTATTGGTTGGAACACCATGAGACCCAGCTTGTATACCCACCAGATTACGGGTGACCAGGCCCGGCGTCAGCACCCGGCGCACCCGGGCAAGTGCCGGGGCCCGACTGCTTGGAGGGGGCCCACCGGGTCCCTGAGGGTTAGGGTCACACTTGCATTGTGACCCTAGCCTGACGCAAGTATTGTCTGCTGCAGCGCAGAGCGTTTAATGCTATGCGTTGCCAGCAATGGAGCCCATAGAAACCCGATGTTTACATTGACAACCAATGGTTGCCAAGGTAAAAATCGGGTTTCTATGGGCTCCAGCGCATAGCATTAAAAGCTACGTGCTGCAGCCGAAAATACTTGCATCAGGTTAGGGTCACAATGCAAGTGTGACCCTAGCCTCAGGGGCCCCTGAGCACTGCCCCCACAGCCAGGGCCATATCCAGGGGGCAGCTGGGGGATCATTTGCAGGGAGGGTGCACTCAGCCTCCTGCAGCTCCGGAGATCTCCCTCTGTGGGAGCCGACAGAGCCACACACTGTGCTGACAGGACCTATGATGATGTCAATGGAGGGTGGAGTCAGGGGTCACATGACCAGCTCCTCAGTGTATGCAGGACTCTGAGCATCATGATGGCCAGCATAGCAATTAGGTGAAGTTTATGTGTGGGGTCAGAAGGGATTTACAGTGTGAATGTAGCAGAGGTGAGTGTGTACTAGGGGTATGGCAATTTGGTGAAGCTTATGTGTGGGGTCAGGAGGGATTTACAGTGTGAATGTAGCAGAGGCGAGTGTGTACTAGGTGTATGGAATGGAGCCGAGTGGGTACTAGGTGTACGGAGCGGAGCCGAGTGTGTATGAGGTGTACGGAGCAAATCCGTGTGTGTACGAGGTGTATGGAGCGGAGCCCAGTGTGTACGAGGTGTATGGAGCGGAGCCCAGTGTGTACGAGGTGTATGGAGCGGAGCCCAGTGTGTACGAGGTGTATGGAGCGGAGCCCAGTGTGTATGAGGGGTATGGAGCAGAGCCATGTGGGTACTAAGTGTACAGAGCAGAGCCGTGTGGGTACTAGGTGTACGGAGCGTAGTGGCGTGGGTACTAAGTGTACGGAGCAGAGCCGCGTGCGTACGAGGTATGTGTACCTGTGGTAGCCCCCCGCGGATTCCGCTCCTATAGTCTCAGCCGCCTTTGCCAGCAGCATTCTTCTCCAGAGTCTCTTCTGCCGCTGTCTGCATTCTGCAGCTCAGCATGGAGGGGCACGATGTTGTCATGACTGTGCTGATATGTGCAGAGTGACCGGAGGAGACCAGAGCAGCGAGAAGAAAGGTGAGGAGAAAGAGAGATCTGGACGGCCAGACATTCCTCTTGGCTGCGGTGCCACCCATATGACAGTGTGGCTCCATTGAGCTGCTTGCATTATTTGTGTGCTTGAGAATGCTTGTGTATATACCAAGCATCCTCAGACGCACAAAAATGCAACATTTTGCATTTGAAGGGTATTTTTAAAAAGCGCAAGGGAATGCAAACGCATTTTAGCCCGCTCCTAACAACGTGTAATATATTCACAGTCAGAAACAGCTCTTGCTGGTTTCGGCAGTCACTGTTCCTGTAAGGCTGCCTTCACATAGGCGTTTTTTTAAAATGTGGCAGTTGCGGTAAAAAAATCCGCATCTGCCGCATTTTCCGCCTAGCGTCTGCACTTGCTACACATTTGCGGCAAGCCCCATGCATTATCTGTGGGGCTTGCGGTAAGTGTGCGGCAATATATATATTATAGTCCATGATATGTACTAAAGGGGGCCCACTGAGACTTTTTCGCCCGGAACCCACAGAAACCTGGAGCCGGCCCTGCGGGTGACACCACCATTTTGCCCTTTCAAGCATAGGGACAGGATGCCACTCAATTGAGGGCCAGCGTCATGAGAGTGCCATGTCCTGTTGCCACTTCTGGGGGACCTAGGGTCAGAAGGATTCAATGTTTAATCAATCAGGCTTTCTGTGGAGCTTACTTGATATGGGTTCTATGTGATTGCTTTTCTATGCTGGTCAAGTCCTCTCTTAACTTCACATTTGTACTTGTGATCACCCTCCCCTTCTGCTATATCTACCGACCTCTGAGTTCACTTCATGCCAGATGTAGCATTTCTATTCAGCCGATGGTGTGCAAACTAGTTTTTATGTAGAAGAGGTGTAGGTACTTTTGCAGCTGTGGCGCCCCTGCGTCCAGGAGGCCACAAAAGGGAACTGCAGTCAGGCAGGTAGGACACTTGTTGCACAACAACACCCTCACAGCCCACATAACCCACGTGTAAGAGAAGGTAGCATCCAGCCCTGAGATTAGATACTCTATGAGATTGAGGGGTGGTGGATTTGGAGGAGTGGGTTGGGCACACCCGTAGTCAGGTGACTTGACAGTAGAAATAGTGAGGGGGAGGAGGAAGGAGTTCAGTAGGCCAAGGGTGCCGAGCTGCAAAGACCAGAAGCTGAGGAGCACAGGCTAGAGAACAGCAGAAGGCTGAGTGAAGCTGAGCAGACAGAAAGGCTCACACGTCCTGGAAGAGTGAAGGATAAGAGTGCAGAATCTGTACCGAGCCAGTGTGAGCCGGAGGAGAGAGAAAGCACGTCCGAGGCCAGATCCCCAGGAGCGTGAGGAGAGAGAGAGGGACAGTGATACCCGGGCCCTAGAACTACAGCTGAAGCAACCAACTGCAGGCGGAGTAGCCCTCCTATTATACCGAGAGACGCAGAGAGAAGGAGCCTGGTACAGCCTCACACTTGAGGACTGCTGGAGGCTGAGCTGAGTAGAGTGTCGGCTCTAGAGGGAACCGTAGTTTACACGGCATTCCCAGATACCGATGGGGGACCACAGCTACACGTTGGGGTCCCTACCCCAAAGGACAGGCAGCTCAGTGACACACTGGAGGACCCACAGGGGCCCGAGTCACCGCCATACTGTCCGGCGTTTCACACACACAACCGTGGAGACGGAGACCGTTAATAGCCCGGAAAGGACACAAAGACTGTGTGAGGGGTCACGGAGAGAGAGGCTTGGCTGCAGGGAGCAAAGGGAACCCGGGGAGGGAGAATGTGCCCGTGTATTAAGAACTGTACTTGAACTTTGTAAGAACTGTAAATGAGCTGTAAAGTGACTTGAAGAACTGAGAGTAAACACGGAAAACCCTGGAACTGCTTCCCTTGTGTTTCTGCATGAAAGTGATTCTCTCCATACAGGATACAGCCTGTCAGCACCAGCAAAGAGGAGAGATCCCTGCAGCGTCTGCAAAGTAAGTGTGCTACACACTCCACAATAGACTTAACTCTTACTTCCCCTTGGAATACAGTTCTACCCACTGGAACTATACCACCTTAGCTGCCATAACATCATCCCCGGAGGTTCTGCAGCAGCGGCGGCCCCCATCACTGATCGCATAAAGTGGGTGGCGTCTTGACTGACAACCCCTGTAAATATCCCCTTTTATTGCCGAGCCCGGGACACGGACCGGACCAGGACCACCCGTGACTTCCCCAGCAGCCGACCGGTCCGGTACCGAGTAACCCCATCCCAGTGGGCCCGACAACCTGGCGTCACGAACAGGATCTACCTGGTCCAAAAGAATTGGACCTCGTGCGCCTAAAGAACGTGTTCTGGACTTTCCCGCCAAAATCTGACCTTAATGGCGGCCAGGGGAGACTAACGCCATGTGCAGAGGAGGTGTAACCGGAACTCCCATCGTGGGCCGGCCCGGTCTAAGGCGCGAAGAAAAGGACCCGCCCTGGCTCCCCTTAACTCCGGGAGAGCCAGCCGTCACTCTGAAAGAAGAGCCTCCGCCCCTAGACCCTCCTCCTGACCAGCTGGCGGGCACCAAGAAGGAAATCGTCATCAGGAGGGGACAGAACGAAGAACGGGAAGAGAAGCAATCGCCATTGCGAGTTACGAGGACGGAAGCGGAGGACGCCCAGGAGAGTGCTGCCGACAGAAGACCACGACTGATCCCGGAGGGCCCACGGACTGACCCGGTGGAGGAACCCGGCAAGGGAAAGAACTTGTGTGTCCCAGACGAGATGGCGGAAGGCGGCAGAGAGTATCCCCACGTCCAAGACACCCAGCGGGGTATATTGCGCCTGTTGCCCCAGCAGATGACCCGTGTTCAGGAGCAGCGTACCCGGATCCAGATCAGCGTGGATCATCACCAGCAGACCTACCAGACTGTATCTATGCAACCAGGCTGGGTTGAAGACACCCGTGACCGCATGGAGAGTGAGGGTGAATGCCGTACCGCAACGCTGGTGGATCTATCCATGCCACGTACTGCACCGCGCCCTATCCGGAAAGAGACTGACCCACTAGGAGCTCTACCGGAGGGATACCTGGCGTTACCGCAGATGTTGCAACACAAACTCCGGAGAGTTACCTACTGATTCAAGCATTGCAAGACCTCGAGATGTTTCCCAGAAGGAGAGGGCCGCCAAAACTCCCGTGGAAGGTCAAGCTGGAAGAAAAGAAGGAGTGAAAACCCATGTCCTGCAACCAGAGAAGACTTGTAAGTGTGAATGAGGCGTATTCCTTATTGCTCCCATCCCATACCTGAATGAATGCTAGCATTCCCCTGTATGTCTTATATACGTTGAACTGAACATTTGATATCAGGAACGATGAGATGATATAAACTTTCCCTTGTAAAAATAGTTGAGCACCTCAGTGTGCTCCCCTTTGGTTTTAAGACCAGCTGTGCACATGCGACGTAGTGCATGAGACTTTGAACTTGAACTGTTTTTGAGAATTTTGAACCTTTTTGCACTTTTGAAAGAAGAATTTTTATACTTTTGATACAAAGTAGAGTTATAATGTGTGTTTTATAGTAAAGAAAGTGAATGCGTTGTAGCATTAGACCACGTAGAGGTCCAGAAGGGGTAATGAGAATATACCCATGTAACTGTTTATAATTAACGTAACGTTTAAGAAGAATCGTGCCTCCCGGATGGGAAGAAACCAAGAATACTTGCTGTTATTGTTGTTATAAAATAAAATGTTTTCAGGGGAATCCATGACGGGCAGCGCGGGGACGCGCTAGTTAACTCCGGGAGAGTGTGGTGCCCCTGCGTCCAGGAGGCCACAAAAGGGAACTGCAGCCAGGCAGGTAGGACCCTTGTTGCACAACAACACCCTCACAGCCCACATAACCCACGTGTAAGAGAAGGTAGCATCCAGCCCTGAGATTAGATACTCTATGAGATTGAGGGTTGGTGGATTTGGAGGAGTGGGTTGGGCACACCCGTAATCAGGTGACTTGACAGTAGAAATAGTGAGGAGGAGGAGGAAGGAGTTCAGTAGGCCCAGGGTGCCGAGCTGCAAAGACCAGAAGCTGAGGAGCACAGGCCAGAGAACAGCAGAAGGCTGAGTGAAGCTGAGCAGACAGAAAGGCTCACATGTCCTGGAAGAGTGAAGGATAGGAGTGCAGAATCTGTACCGAGCCAGTGTGAGCCGGAGGAGAGAGAAAGCACGTCCGCGGCCAGATCCTCAGGAGCGTGAGGAGAGAGAGAGGGACAGTGATACCCGGGCCCTAGAACTACAGCTGAAGCAACCGACTGCAGGCGGAGTAGCCCTCCTATTATACCGAGAGACGCAGAGAGAAGGAGCCTGGTAGAGCCTCACACTTGAGGACTGCTGGAGGCTGGGCTGAGTAGAGTGTCGGCTCTAGAGGGAACCATAGTTTACCCGGCATTCCCAGATACCGACGGGGGACCACAGCTACACGTTAGGGTCCCTACCCCAAAGGACAGGCAGCTCAGTGACACACTGGAGGACCCACAGGGGCCCAAGTCACCGCCATACTGTCTGGCGTTTCACACACACAACCGTGGAGACGGAGACCGTTAATAGCCTGGAAAGGACACAAAGACTGTGTGAGGGGTCACGGAGAGAGAGAGGCCTGGCTGCAGAAAGCAAAGGGAACCCAGAGAGGGAGAATGTGCCCGTGTATTAAGAACTGTACTTGAACTTTGTAAGAACTGTAAATGAGCTGTAAAGTGACTTGAAGAACTGAGAGTAAACACGGAAAACCCTGGAACTGCTTCCCTTGTGTTTCTGCATTAAAGTGATTCTCTCCATACAGGATATAGCCTGTCAGCACCAGCAAAGAGGAGAGATCCCTGCAGCGTCTGCAAAGTAAGTGTGCTACACACTCCACAATAGATTTAACTCTTACTTCCTGGGGAATACAGTTCTACCCACTGGAACTATACCACCTAAGCTGCCATTACATCATCCCCGGAGGTTCTGCAGCAGCGGCAGCCCCCATCACTGGCCGCATAAAGTGGGTGGCGTCACGACTGACAACCCCTGTAAATATCCCCCTTTATTGCCGATCCCGGGACACAAACCGGACCAGGACCACCCGTGACTTCCCCAGCAGCCGACTGGTCCGGTACCGAGTACCACCGTCCCAGTTGGCCCGACACAGCTACACAGCTAAAGTCTGGAGAAATCTCTGGAGTCTTATCATACATGTTGTCCTGCCTGTGTGTTTCCTTGCTTTTCTACTCCTTTCACTCTCTTGAAAGGGAAGGGGGACATCCGGGGAAAGGGGACTTTGCTCTAAAGTGAGAACACACCCACCTGCAGTCCAGGTTTAAAAGCACATTTCTGGACTTAGGCTTGTTAGAAGACCCCGAGTAGAGGGAGAATCCATCTCACCCGTTCCTACAAATTTTTCCAAATCAAGGCCCTTATCTGGTTTTCCTAAAAATCTAAGTCACATGACATGACCCAGCTCACACTCCTTCATTGTTGTGTTGAACTCATAGTACTCACTGTGAATACAACACATTCCAGAGGGTCTTATAGGGTTTCAGAGCACATTCCGGGGGACACATAGCAACCTTTATATATGACACCGGTCACTGCCTCACATAGCCCCCTCTCTGGTCAAGCTTGTGGGGTTGGACACTTACCATCATACAAGGGCCCCTAGACAGGGCATCTGCATTACCTTGCAATCTCCCTCCCTGATGTTCCACAGTAAAACTGTAGTTCTGTAAGGAAAGAAACCATCGGGTGACCTTAGCATTTCTCTCTTTGGTGTTTCTCATCCAGATCAATGCGGAGTGGATTGTCAGCAAGCAAAACTGTTGCCCCAGCTGTTAATAGCGTAGGGACTCTAAGGACCACTTTATGGCCAGGCACTCTTTCTCCACTATGCTATAGTTTCTCTACGGTGGGGTGAGCTTCATACTCATATAGGTGACGGAGTGTTTTCTCCATTTACCTCCTGTGATAGCACTTCTCCCAGACCCACCTGAGAGGCATCTGTCTGAACTATAAACTGTTTTTGAAAGTTGGGATTGGTGAGGACAGGCTGTCCACACATGACAAACTTCAGTGCCAGAGGATTCCAGCGCACTATGACAGACTTCATTCCTTTTAAAAGATCAGTCAATGGTGACAACAACCCAGCAAAATTGGGATTGAAGTGTCTGTAAGGCGGCCGTCACACGCTGAGATATCGTGCAAGATATCGCTTGAAAGCGGCAGATTAAACATCGCGTAAGCGATGTCTGTGCGTGTGACGGCCAGATACGACGAGCGATATCTGATCAAATCTCTAAATCGTGATCTGAGGTTCGGTTCTCAGATCTGACGATATCGCCCAATTAACTACGCACAATCGACACGTGTAAATTCCCGACATCAGACGAAACGTGTGATTTCAGCGATGGCAAAATCCATCACGTAGGCGTGTCAGGAGTTTCCTATTGCCTGACCTCCTCAGTGGTGATTCGTGCAACGAAATGGTTTCGGATTGGCTGCTTCACCACTAGCTCGCATTGGTGGAAGATGATGCGTTGCCATTGGCTGCCCTCACAGGGCGCCATTTTGAAAGCGCTGTCTTCAGCACCACACATAGGCGTCGGCTGCACAATATCTCCGAACTGTGCACCCAATTGCGTCAACTTGATAATCGATTCTGCGTGGTCCCCGACCCTGCTATATAGTGTCCACCTTGTCATATACCCACACAATGTTGGCGGGCGCGGCACACATAACGCGGCTGTACGTTTTGCCCATTGCAATTTAGTTATGTGCTACAGCACACATATACATTACGATCAATATCACAGGACATTGTGGGGATGAGGCCGCCATGTTTCAAAGGACATCTGACCCAATGAGGACGCAGTACTGAGCACCAATGGTGTAGTGAGGGGCGCAGCTTGGAGCCCATGTACCACGCCTATCGGCTCCGATAACGCCCACATTTGCTCCCACATCGTTTAGGAGATTTCTATGTGACTTTAGCTGAACGATGTCCACTGCTGATAACTGCATCTCTCAGACGATCGCTGGATGGGTGGATCGGGGAATCGTCTGAGCGATGTCTGTGGGTGTAGCGTCGTGATGAGCGATTTTGCGCGTCGTTCGCACGATATGCAAATTTAACATCGTCTACGATATCTTGCACGATATCTCAGCGTGTGACGGCCGCCTAATACCTCATGATGCCAAGGAAAGCCCTTACCTGCTTCGTGGCAAGTGGTCAGGCCAGTTTTGAATTATCTCAATTTTATTAATCTGTGGTGTAATAACCCCTTGGCCTATCACGTATCCCAAATAACGGCCTTCTTTGAGTCCCAATGCACATTTTTTTTTGGATTTCCTGTCAAACCTGCAGTTCTTAGCGAATCCACCACCGCTTGTACCTGAACCAAGTGGGTATGCCATACAGCGCTATATAATGATGTCATCCAGATACTCCGATGCATATTTCTTATGTCCATCAGGCTCCGAAACGTGGCTGGAGTTCCATGTAACCCAAAAGGCAAGACAACATAATGATAGAGTCCACCTGGCATAACAAAAGTGGTCTTTTCTTTTGCTGTCCCAGTATCTCAGTTTGTCCACACAGGGCATTGGTTAAAGGTCAAACTTTGACTCTTCATCCAATTTCTGGAAGCCGTTAGAAAAACATAATGATCCGTCAGGCTTCAGGATCAGCACAATGGGGATGGCCCACTCACTCCTGCACTTTTCAATCTCCCCTAGCTAAAGAATTTTTTTTACTTCTTCTGTGATACCTTACCTCCGAGCCTCCCGTTCCCCCGGTATGTTTTCATGCACACCTTTACATGAGGTTCAGTGACAATATTGTTTCGAATTACAGATGCTCTGCCTGGCAGGTCTGAGAATACATTAAAATTCTGCTGCAGTAACCTCCGAGCCTCCCATCTCAGCTGTTTTGTGAAAATATCCCCCATCTTTACTCCTGACTCATCCTCACTGGATTTCACTTTAGCCAGTGTCAGTGGACCTGAAGAAGATACATCCGGGGTTACATTGGTCACCATACATTCTCTGTCTCTGCAGGGTTTCAGGAGATTCACATGGTATATTTGCTCTGGTTACCTCCAACCAGATTGATACACCTTGTAATTTACTTCCCCAACCTTTTCCCGGATTTCATAAGGACCATCTCATTTAGCTAAGAACTTACTTTCAGCAGTGGGCAACAAAACTAATCTGTTTTCCCTCTTGTTAAAGGACCTGGCTGTGGCCTTTCTATGATACGTAGAGCTTTGAGCTGCCTGGGCATTCTGCATCTGTTCCTTTACAATAGCCATGATGGCTGCAATTCGGTCCATCAAACCCATGAAGTGCTCAATTACGCTTTAATGGGGTAGGCTCCTGCTCCCATGTTTCTTTGCTATATCCAGCAGAACCCAGTGATGCCGTCCATACAACAACTCGAACGGCAAAAACCCTGTTGATGATTGTGGCACTTCACGAATGGCAAATATTAAATATGGAAGCAACATGTCCCAATCTTTCCCATCCTTGGTAAACACTCTTTTGAACATAAACTTCATATTGAAATGCTCCACCTGACCATCAGTCTGAGGGTGGTACACAACAAATGCAGCTGCTTAATCTGGAGACGTTTGCACAGTTCCTGGGTGACCTTGGACATGAATGGGGTCTCCGATCCATAAGGATCTCCTTGGGCAACGCTACTCGACAGAACACGGCAAACAACTCCTGTGCAATAAGCTGAGCTGAAGTATGTCTAAGCGGTACCATCTCCGGATAGCATGTGGCATAATCAATTGTTACTAGTGATGGGCGAATCCTAAATTACTCGGAATCGCTTGACTCTAGCGAGTCCGAGCACAGGACTCGCTACTCGTTGCGAGTCTAGCGAGTCCAATGTTAATGAATGGGGAAGCGAGTAATAGCGAGTAGTGTGAGATTTACAAATCGCAGATGTGTCTCGGAAGCTTCAGCCTGAAGCAATCCTAGTTTTGTCATTTATTTGCATTGGACTCGTTTACTTTGTAAGTAATCGCTGGGAAACTCACACAGATAAGAATCCTGTCTGCTCAGTGTGCTGGCTGCCAGCTCCAGGGTCCTAGAGCCTGCCTGCTGCCTGATGTAGCAGTGCTGAGATTGTTCTCAGTCTGCTCATTCCCTGTGTACAGACATGAATGTCTGTGCACAGAGATGATGTAGCAGAGCTGAGATTGTTCTAAGTCTGCTCATTCCCTGTGCATAGACATCTATATCTATGCACAGGGGATGTAGCAGAGAGGACATCGCGTTTTGGACTGCGTCGGATGGAAGAGGATTTTTTAAATTAAAGATGGAGTCCCTAATGGCTTTTTTTTTTATTTCTAATAAAAAATTTTCTTTGTGTTGTGTTTTTTTTAAAACAATTTTTAGAAATTCATGGCGGTCATGTCTAATATTGGCATGACCGCCATAAATTTCAGGCTTAGGGCCAGCTGATAATACAAAGCTGGCCCTAACTTCTTTATTACCCAGCGTGCCACCGCTACCAGGGCCGCTGGAAGAGCGGGGTTCAGCGCCAGAGGATGGCGCTTCAATGAACGCGCCATCTTCTGGGGCGGCTGCGGGCTGAAATTTGCAGCGGGGGGTGCCCAGAAAGCTTGGGCATCCCTGCGCTGCGGATTCCAGCCCCCAGCTGCTTAGCTGTACCTGGCTAGACATAGAAATTGCGCGGAGCCCCACGCAATTTTTTTAAATTATTTCATGAAATTCTGAGATTCTGACTCTGACTCTGAGACTCTGACTCTGAGACTCTGACTCTGAAATTCATGAAATAATAAAAAAAAAATGCGTGGGGCTCCGCGCAATTTCTATGTCTAGCCAGGTACAGCTAAGCAGCTGGGGGCTGGAATCCGCAGCGCAGGGATGCCCAAGCTTTCTGGGCACCCCCCGCTGCAAATTGCAGCCCGCAGCCGCCCCAGAAGATGGCGCGTTCATTGAAGCGCCATCCTCTGGCGCTGAACCCCGCTCTTCCAGCGGCCCTGGTGGCGGTAGCACGCTGGGTAATAAAGGGGTTAATACCAGCTTTGTTATACAAGCTGGTATTAAGCCCGAGATTCTTAATGTCAGGCCACGTTTGACCCAGCCACTAAGAATCTACAATAAAGGGTTAAAATAAAAAAAAAAAAGCCATTAGGGACTCCATCTTTAATTAAAAAAATCCTCTTCCGTCCGACGTAGTCCAAAACGCGATGTCCTCTCTGCTACATCCCCTGTGCATAGATAGATGTCTATGCACAGGGATGAGCAGACTGAGAACAATTGCAGCTCTGCTACATCATGTCTGTGAGCAGGCGGGCTCTAGGACCCTGGAGCTGGCAGCCTGCACACAGAGAAGACAGCTGGACTCGGCTCGCAAAGAAACAGCAGTTACTTTGCGAGTTTCCCTGCTATCACTGGCACAGTAGCCGAGTCTAATGCAAACAATAGCAATCCTAGTTTTGTCAGCGTTTCTGACAAAACTAGGATTGATATTGATTTGCATTGGACTCGTACGAGTAATCACTAGGAAACTCGCAGAGTACCGAGTCCTGCGAGTCCCTTACTACTCGCCGAGTAATGAGTCCTAGCGAGTAGATTCGCCCATCCCTAATTGTTACCAATATATGTTGGTGAACCCAGGTGGACTTTACAATTTGACCAACCAGATCCATGGTGATACGCTCAAAAGGTACCTCTATGATAGTCAAAGGTACCAATGGACAGTGAAAATGAGCAATGGGTGCAGTTAGCTGACACGCAGGGAAGGATCACAAAATCTTTACACCTCCTCGATGACTCTGGCTAAGAAAAAATGCTGCAATACGGCTGTGGTATTAACAGCTGCTCCACTCTGTCACCACATATTTTCTCCATCTGATAGAGCAAATTTTGCTTGAGGGCAAAATGGGAAAAATCACCTCGGTGCCGGGCGTTTGTGCCACCCCATCAATCACTACCACCCTACTTTGGGAATGTACCAATGTACGATCCTGGAGTTAGTCTGTCCCAAAATTATCCGGAGACACCTTTAGCTCCGGGATTGGCTCGACCGTCTCGAGCTCTCCTACCATTTTCTCTAAGGGAGACCTGTCGGGATTACATTCTGTCCCTATATTGGTGACCCCTATGGCAGGTATCCCAGACTCGGGATCTTTGGTGTCAGGGTCCGGACCATCCATTACCTGAGGAAGATTGGGTTGCCTCCAGCATAGAGACCAGAAAAGAGGCAGATCCCTTCCCAAAATCATATCATATGGGAACATTTTCATAGCCCCCACTTCATATTGAACCTCTCCACTCAGGGTAATGATAGTGACCACCTCTGTAGGGTACTCTCAGAGGTCTCCATGGATAAAGAGTACACCCACTGTACAACCAGTGGGTTTTGTCCCTGAGACCAGAGATGCATGCACAAGGGTCACTATGCTTCCTGAGTTCAACAGGGCAGTCACATTATACACATTAACACGCACTTGGCACAGATGAGGTTCATTCTCTGTGGTGACAGTGTTCGCTATACAAACATTCTGGGCACACATTGAACCTGGTGGGTGTACCCACAGTCTATGGGCTCGGTGGTTAGTGGACACTGTGCCACCATATGTCCCAGCCCTTGGCATTGCCAGCACTTCATAGTGGGGGTGAGTCTATTTGAGGTGCCCAGTTTAGTGGAAATGGGCTGTTGGCCATTTTTAGTGTGTGGCACATTCTCTGCCAGTACTGAAGAGGAGTCCAGCGAAGGACCAGGTTGGCGGTCTTTAGCCATTTGTTTGGTAGATGCGGACCGACGTACTGCATATAATGTCCCACAGTACCAGATTAAGTAATATGTAGCCACATGATGCTCCTCCAAACTCACCAACTGGTCGAGGGTACTGGGGTCACCTTGTCCCACCCACCATTGAATGGGGACAGAAAGAGTTCACACAAACCGATCTACCACTGCTCTCTCTAACATCTGGGCTGTGGTCAAGGTCTCAGGCTGCAGCCACTTTTTCACCAGGTGCAACAAGTGATATGCCTGAGACCGTACAGGTTTACCCTCCTCAAATGACCACTAGCTTAACTGCTGAGCACTTACATACGTATTGACACCTATTAAGGCAAGGATCTCACTTTTTAGGGACCCATACTTTCTGGCATCCTCCGAGCTGAGATCCAGGCTTCTTGAGCTTCGTCAACCAGGAATGGAGCCACAATATCAGCCCAGTGGTCAACAGCAACTCTTGCCACTCAGCGATCCTTTCAAATATGGTTAAGAATGCTTGAGGGTCCTCATTCGCAGTCATCTTGGTCATCACTGCAGGGCCGGCGTTAGGGGGGCTGACTGGGCACTTGCCCAGGGCCCCCACCCTCTAAAGGGCCCCCAGCAGGGTCCTACACTAATAATGTTGCTGCAGGTTTATCGGCTCTTCCCCGCTCTCCTTCCCTGAGAGCAGTGCGTGCTGAATATCACCACCATCTGTGGCCTCCTGCCGCTCACTCTGCGTGTTGACCGGAACACTGATGTTCATATCAGCTGTTACCGCAGTATCACTGCTCTGCACTGTTCCGGTCTTCAGTATTGCAGGATGGTGGTGCTGCAGCTCAGCCATACACTGATTGGTTAAACTACAGCCAATCAGTGTTAGTTTTGACTACACCCTGTCCATTGGATTAGTAGCACAGCTCAGGCAGGGAGCTGTGCTGTGATTGGTGGAGCGTCAGTGAGCTGTGCTGTAATTGGTGGAGCCCCTACCTCCTCCTCTCTTCATTCACTGGTGCTATGACAAACAGAGGGAATCCACTGCTCCCTTCAGCATCACTCTCTGGGCCAAAGTAAGTTACATTGGCTCCTCTGTTATTATCGTTCTTCAGATTGAGGGCCCCCAGTGTCTGCAGGGTCAGTGAGGGTAACACAGTATTTAAGTGGGCCCTCAGAAAGGAGAGAGTGAGGGCCACCTGTACACAAATGCAAGGTTTGAATAAGGAAGCAGCATTTCCTCGGCTGTTTCACAGAGCCAGATACAGGAAGAGCTTCTGGAGCACTGCACTGTAGCTTTATATTCTGGGCTGCCACTAGGAATTTCGGGGCCCCTTACTGGCAAAATTTTGGGTCCCCCTGAGAATCCACCCATGCTCCACCCCACCAAGCCCCCCCCACCACACCCCACCCCCACCAGGCGAACTATGTAGGGGCCATTATATAGTGTTGGCTACAAAGAGCATAGTAATACATATGATATCATTACAACGTATCCCATATTTAATAACATCATAGTGCATATAATTGTGCATATCACACTCCAGACTATAATAAACAGCAAGTAAAATAAGTATTAAAGACATCACCAATTTTCTAAGTAAATATTTTTGTTTTCTGTGCGCACGCTCCTGTATGCATGCTCCTTATGCACGCTCCTGTATGCACGAAAGACTCCATTGCTAAACAAAATGCAGGTTCAAGAGCGTTTAAAGTTTACTCTACAACATTTAAACAAGTCTTTGAAATACTGGAGAATATAGTCTGGTCACAAGTGGCAAAAACTGAATTATTTGGAGGTCATAATACACACCATGCTTGGAGGCCAAAAGGCACATCACCCCCAAAACACCAACCAAAGTGAAGTGTGGAGGTGGGAACATCATGGTGTTTTCATCACACAGCATTGGCAAACATAACTGGATACCAGGGACTATAAAACTGACTTCCAATAACTGATACTGAACCACTGATTGTCAGAAACTAATTATATAAGAACACTGAACCAGGAGGATTGTGCGCAGACACAGGACGATAGAGATGATGATGCTGAATGAGTGAATGCCAGGGGCTGAGGAACTAAGTCTCCAAATCATCACAGTAATTATCCAAGAATTCTGACATGAAATGCTTTGAAAAGATCTTTGCGCAACACAGATTCCTGCAAAAATGTCGAAACCTTTGCGACACTGAGGATTGGGTGACACTGAGGACCAGGCGACACAGGGATGGACGGCACAGAGAACCTGGCAACAGTGAGGGATGGACGACACTGAGGACCTGGCGACAGTGAGGGATGGACGACACTGAGGACCTGGCGACAGTGAGGGATGGACGACACTGAGCACCTGGCGACAGTGATGGCCCCTTTACACGCAGCTACAGGTGACAGGTTTTCCACAGGTAACTTACTGGTTGCAGTGAAATCATGGAGACATAGTTCCATTTGTACACAGCACCAAGATAGAATCATGTCTCCATGATTTCACTGCAGCCAGTAAGTTACCTGTGGAAAACCTGTCACCTGTAGCTGCGTGTAAAGGGGCCATTAGGGATGGATGACACTGAGGACCTGGCGACAGTGAGGGATGGACGACACTGAGGACCTGGCGACAGTGAGGGATGGACGACACTGACGACCTGGCAGCAGTGAGGAATGGACGACATTGAGAACCTGGTGACAGTGAGGGATGGACGACACTGAGGACCGGGGAGACACTGAGGACCGGGGAGACACTGAGGACCGGGGAGACACTGAGGACCGGGGAGGCACTGAGGACCGGGATGACACTGAGGACCGGGGAGACACTGAGGACCGGAGAATGAGGATGGAACAGTGTGGCCCGACAATGGTGGACCAGAAAATGATGACTAGACAGGGACAGTGAGGACTGGACAACAACAGTGAGAACAGGACAATAAGGACTGTACTACAATGAGGAGATGCACCTGCTGGGAGCCGATTCCCAATATATAGAGCTACAACATGACATCATAAGAACTCTATATACCCCAGAAAAAGAAAACTGTGCCCTGAGAAGACTCTGTGAAAGTCATATATGCTGCACATAACACACAAGTATAAGGTTACGTTCACACAATGCGCTTTTTTGCACTCGCTTTTCAAAACAGCGCAAGTGAGTCTGTGTCTGCCAGCAAAGTGAATAGACTTTCACTTTTGTTGTGCAGACAATGCATAAATATAAGCATCGCTTTTATGGGAGAAAGCACAGGCGTAAAAAGAATGACCATGTTAATCCTTTACGCACCTGTGCCCACGCTTTCTCCCATAGGAGCCCATTATCCCCGCTGGAATCACGCATCTCCATTCACACGATGCGCAATTATAGCGGGAATACGCTTGCTCTGATGTCACACAGGGGAGGAAGAATCCTGTTCCTCCTCCCCTGTGTGACATCTGTCACAACCACTTTGGGTGGAGGCACCTGTGACTGGCACACATGGGTATGGGGCATCTGTGACTGGCCCACACATGTATGGGGCATCTGTGACTGGCACACACGTGTATGAGCATCTGTGACTGGCACACACGTGTATGGGGCATCTGTGACTGGTACACACATGTATGGGGCATCTGTGACTGGCACACATGGGTATGTGGCATCTGTGACTGACACACATGAATATGGAGGCATGTATGGACTGGCACAGACAGCCCACATCGCTTTGGGAATCCGTGACTGGCACACACCATTATTTTAGGGTATGTGTAGACAGGCACACATATATATGGGGCATCTGGGCCATTAAATCTCTGGTACAAGACATGCTCCTGTCATATAGCTGGATGCAGCTCTCACAGCAGCAGGGCCCCAGTCTGCCCCTCACTCACACTCCCATTCGATGAGTGGCCACTGGGCTCACACTTGCCTCCTGATCTGCAGTGTCCACATTGCGGCTTGCGTCTCCAGGGGGCGGGGCCATGGTGCAGCTCCGTCTCCTCAGCCGTGTGTCACTGATAGGCCAAGACTTTACTAACCATTGCAGTGCCTGCTGTCTTTGTGCAGTGCATTCCTTGTCCTTGAAGCCAGCACTGTTCCTGTAACTCCTCGCCTGACTACCCAATTGTACAGGCTCAGGCTGTGCTGCTGCAACTGCAGCCAGCCAACCTGTGTCTGTGTGAGACTGAGAATGATCATCTTCCGATCCAACATCTGCTGTGCTCGCAAAGAACCGCGTGCTGGCTGGGGGAGGCGGGCCACCTTTCTCCAACAGCCACCCCCCTGCTAACTTGCCCGAGCCCCCTATAGCCACACCCACCTCCAATGATTGCCCGGGCCGCTTAATGATCAAGACCTGTAAGGGTCTGATGGAGGCCATGTTTATATTAGTACTCTATACACTGCTATACCTGGAGGGTGGGTGAGGGAGGGTGCCAGCACTGCTACATCACCCTGAGCACAGGGACTGGGGAACAACGTGAAGGAGGAACATGCTGCCTGCTGAATGCTGAGCTAGGGTGTGCAGAGCCGCCTGATAATGAGAAGAAAGCTATTACACATTGCAAACACCTCTCTGCTGTGCACACACCAAGTACACCTAATTTTCCAACAGATAGGAAATAACACTATGCATGATATGAGCATATCAGAGCTCTGTGTGTGTGTACTATCTAGCTATGAATCTATCATCATCTATCTATAATCATTTTTCACTCTATCTATCTCTAATCTATGTATCTATCATCTGTCGGCTCTCCTGTGTGGTGTAGTATATAGAGGATCTGTCATCTCTCCTGTGTGGTTTAGTATATAGAGGATCTGGCAGCTCTCCTGTATGGTGTAGTATATAGAGGTTCTGTCGGGACTCCTGTGTGGTGTAGTATACAGAGGATCTGTCGTCTCTCCTGTTTGGTGTAGTATATAGAGGATCTGTCGTGTCTCCTGTGTAGTGTAGTATATGTAGGATCTGTCGGCTCTCCTGTGTAGTGTAGTATATAGAGGATTTGTCATCTCTCCTATGTGGAGTAGTATATAGAGGATCTGGCAGCTCTCCTATGTGGTGTAGTATATAGAGGATCTGGCAGCTCTCCTGTATGGTGTAGTATATAGAGGAGCTGTCGGCTCTCCTGTATGGTGTAGTATATAGAGGAGTTGTCGGCTCTCCTGTGTGGTGTGGTATATAGAGGTGCTGTCGGCTCTCCTGTGTGGTGTAGTATATAGAGGATCTGTCATCTCTCCTATGCGGTGTAGTATATAGAGGAGCTGTCAGCTCTCCTGTGCGGTGTACTATATAGAGGATCTGTCGTCTCTCCTGTGTGGCATAGTACATAGAGGATCTGTCGTCTCTCCTGTGTGGTGTAGTATATAGAGGATCTGTCGGCTCTCCTGTATGGTGTAGTATATAGAGGAGCTGTCGGCTCTCCTGTGTAGTGTAGTATATGGAGGATCTGTCGGCTTTCCTGTATGGTGTAGTATATAGAGGATCTGTCATCTCTCCTATGCGGTGTAGTATATAGAGGATCTGGCAGCTCTCCTATGCGGTGTAGTATATAGAGGATCTGGCAGCTCTCCTGTATGGTGTAGTATATGGAGGAGCTCTCGGCTCTCCTGTATGGTGTAGTATATAGAGGAGCTGTCGGCTCTCCTGTGTGGTGTAGTATATAGAGGTGCTGTCAGCTCTCCTGTGTGGTGTAGTATATAGAGGAGCTGTCAGCTCTCCTGTGTGGTGTACTATATAGAGGATCTGTCGTCTCTCCTGTGTGGTGTAGTATATAGAGGATCTGTCGTCTCTCCTGTGTGGTGTAGTATATAGAGGATCTGTCGGCTCTCCTGTGTGGTGTAGTATATAGACGATCTGTCGTGTCTCCTGTGTAGTGTAGTATATGTAGGAGATCTGTCGGCTCTCCTGTGTAGTGTAGTATATAGAGGATTTGTCATCTCTCCTATGTGGAGTAGTATATAGAGGATCTGGCAGCTCTCCTATGCGGTGTAGTATATAGAGGATCTGGCAGCTCTCCTGTATGGTGTAGTATATAGAGGAGCTGTCGGCTCTCCTGTATGGTGTAGTATATAGAGGAGTTGTCGGCTCTCCTGTGTGGTGTAGTATATAAAGGTGCTGTCGGCTCTCCTGTGTGGTGTAGTATATAGAGGATCTGTCATCTCTCCTATGCGGTGTAGTATATAGAGGAGCTGTCAGCTCTCCTGTGCGGTGTACTATATAGAGGATCTTTCGTCTCTCCTGTGTGGCATAGTACATAGAGGATCTGTTGTCTCTCCTGTGTGGTGTAGTATATAGAGGATCTGTCAGCTCTCCTGTATGGTGTAGTATATAGAGAAGCTGTCGACTCTCCTGTGTAGTGTAGTATATGGAGGATCTGTCGGCTTTCCTGTATGGTGTAGCATATAGAGGATCTGTCATCTCTCCTATGCGGTGTAGTATATAGAGGATCTGGCAGCTCTCCTATGCGGTGTAGTATATAGAGGATCTGGCAGCTCTCCTGTATGGTGTAGTATATAGAGGAGCTCTCGGCTCTCCTGTATGGTGTAGTATATAGAGGAGCTGTCGGCTCTCCTGTGTGGTGTAGTATATAGAGGAGCTGTCAGCTCTCCTGTGTGGTGTTGTATATAGAGGATCTGTCGTCTCTCCTGTGTGGTGTAGTATATAGAGGTTCTGTCAGCTCTCCTGTGTGGTGTAGTATATAGAGGAGCTGTCGGCTCTCCTGTGTGGTGTAGTATATAGAGGAGCTGTCGGCTCTCCTGTGTAGTGTAGTATATGGAGGATCTGTCGGCTCTCCTGTGTGGTGTAGTATATAGAAGATCTGTCGTCTGTCCTGTGTGGTGTAGTATATAGAGGTTCTGTCGGCTCTTCTGTGTGGTGTACTATATAGAGGAGCTGTCGGCTCTCCTGTGTGGTGTAGTATATAGAGGAGCTGTCATCTCTTCTAAATAGTGTAGTATATAGAGGATCTGTCGGCTCTCCTGTGTGGTGTAGTATATAGAGGAGCTGTCATCTCTTCTATATAGTGTAGTATATAGAGGATCTGTCGTCTCTCCTGTGTGGTGTAGTATATAGAGGATCTGTCGTCTCTCCTGTGTGGGGCAGTATATGTCTTCTGATGACGATTCTCCTGATGCCAGTGAAATTACATTGACTAAGCAGCTTCTTCTTTTCCACTCTGCTCTGTCAGTGGAGCATAACTGCTGATGTCATCCAGATTGACAGACAGCTCCCTGATACCTAACTGTGGGGATCTGGTTGTCAATCAGCAAGACTTTTCGGCAGTGACACTCTTCAGATGCTACATATTCATGAAGAGTTGTATATCTATTATATAATCGCGAATCGGAAAAGCGCCCCTTCACGCGCACTTTCCGATGTCGTCATGTGGATATGAATTTAACATTGGGCGCGAAGCGCCCAATGCTGCGCGAGCAATGGCCGCGAGGCCATTGCGAGTCGCTGGCCCAGGGCGAGCAATGGCCGCGAAGCGGCCATTGCGAGCCGCTGGCCCAAAATCGATCCACAGGCCCGGCTACAACCTTAGCGATTTACCGCTCAGGTAGCGCGAGCAATGGCCGCGAGGCCATTGCGAGTCGCTGCCTGAGCCGCAAATCGCTACCCGGGGACCATGGAGCGGAGGCGGCATTGCCGCCTCCGCTCCCCGCTACCCACAATTCGCCACCCCCCCCCCCATGTCCGCACAGCCCGCCGCCCTATGTCCGCACAGCCCGCCGCCCTATGTCCGCACAGCCCGCCGCCCTATGTCCGCACAGCCCGCCGCCCTATGTCCGCACAGCCCGCCGCCCTATGTCCGCACAGCCCGCCGCCCTATGTCCGCACAGCCCGCCGCCCTATGTCCGCACAGCCCGCCGCCCTATGTCCGCACAGCCCGCCGCCCTATGTCCGCACAGCCCGCCGCCCTATGTCCGCACAGCCCGCTGCCCTATGTCCGCACAGCCCGCCGCCCTATGTCCGCACAGCCCGCCGCCCTATGTCCGCCCTACACCCTAAGCCCCGCAGTCCCCTAACCTAACGCCGCTGTCACCTAAGGCCCTACACCCGAAGCCCCCGCCGTCCCCTAACCTAACGTCCCCGTCTTTCACTTACATGCCTTCAAGTCATCTGATCGTCCGTCCGGCCAGGCGTCCTCTTCCTCCTGCCTCGGGGTCTTCTCTCTTCCTTCCGCCATCTCCGCCTCTTCGTCCGGCCCCGGGGATCTTCTGTCTTCTTTTCGCCAACTTCCAGCTCCGACGTCCTCTTCCTTCTCATTAAGATAGAATGGACGAAAAATCCGCCATTCTACCTCAATGAGATCTGAGGCCCTCTTCTGATTGGTCGCGGTATACTCCCCTCAGCCAATCAGAAGAGCCCCTCAAAACTGAGACGCAGTTCTCATTCAGGTCCGCCTTTTTTTTTTTTTTAAATTATTATTTTTATTTAATTATTTATTATTTTTTATTTATTTATTTTATTCTTTTTTAATTATTTTTAAATCATTATTTTTATTATTTAATTTTTTTTTTTTTTTTAAGTCAGACTGAGACGCAGTTCTCATTCCGGTCCGCCTTTTTTTTTTTTTTAATTATTATTTTTATTTAATTATTTATTATTTTTTATTATTTTTTTTTATTATTTTTTAATTATTTTTAAATCATTATTTTTATTATTTAATTTATTTATTTTTTTACTTGCGACAGTGAGACACAGTTCTCATTCCGGTCCGCCTTTTTTTTTCCCATTGACATACATTAGCGGTGTGTCGGCGATTTTATGGCCGTCCACCTGGTTCTATTTGTCGGCCCTAAAATCGCGGACACACCGCTAATGCATCTCTATGGGCAGTCAGCTTGATTTCGGATTGAACGCCGACCAATCAGAATTCGAGCTGTGACTGCCCATAGAGATGCATTAGCGGTGTGTCCGCGATTTTAGGTCCGACACATAGAACCAGGTGGCCGGCCATAAAATCGCCGACACACCGCTAATGTATGTCAATGGGAAAAAAAAAGGCGGACCGCAATGAGAACTGTGTCTCACTGTCGCAAGTAAAAAAATAAATAAATTAAATAATAAAAATAATGATTTAAAAATAATTAAAAAATAATAAAAAAAAATAATAAAAAATAATAAATAATTAAATAAAAATAATAATTAAAAAAAAAAAAAAGGCGGACCAGAATGAGAACTGTGTCTCAGTCTGACTTAAAAAAAAAAAAAAAATTAAATAATAAAAATAATGAATTAAAAATAATTAAAAATTAATAAAAGAAATTAATAAAAAATAATAAATAATTAAATAAAAATAATAATTAAAAAAATAAAAAAAGGCGGACCGGAATGAGAACTGTGTCTCACTCTGACTTAAAAAAAATAAATAAATTAAATAATAAAAATAATGATTTAAAAATAATTAAAAATTAATAAAAAAAATAAATAAAAAATAATAAATAATTAAATAAAAATAATTTTTTTAAAGTCAGACTGAGACACAGTTCTCATTCCGGTCCGCCTTTTTTTTTTTTTTAATTATTATTTTTATTTAATTATTTATTATTTTTTATTTATTTTTTTTATTATTTTTAAATTATTTTTAAATCATTATTTTTATTATTTAATTTATTTATTTTTTTTAAGTCAGACTGAGACACAGTTCTCATTCCAGTCCGCCTTTTTTTTTTTTTAATTATTATTTTTATTTAATTATTTATTATTTTTTATTAATTTTTTTTATTAATTTTTAATTATTTTTAAATCATTATTTTTATTATTTAATGTATTTATTTTTTTAAGTCAGACTGAGACACAGTTCTCATTCCGGTCCGCCTTTTTTTTTTTTTAATTATTATTTTTATTTAATTATTTATTATTTTTTATTAATTTTTTTTTTTTTTTTTTAATTATTTTTAAATCATTATTTTTATTATTTAATTTATTTATTTTTTTACTTGCGACAGTGAGACACAGTTCTCATTCCGGTCCGCCTTTTTTTTTCCCATTGACATACATTAGCGGTGTGTCGGCGATTTTATGGCCGTCCACCTGGTTCTATTTTCGTCGCGCCCTGAAAATTCGGAGAACCCGCTAATGCATTCATGGGCGCTCAGCTCGATTTAGGTTGAACGCCGACCATCGAATTCGACGCGGCTGCCCAACCGCAGGCAATGTCCGCACACCCGCCGCCGCCGCCGCCATGTCCGCACACCACCGCCCCGCCATGTCCGCACACCCGCCGCCGCCATGTCCGCACACCGCCGCCGCCGCCGTCCGCCACCCGCCGCCGCCATCCCGCACACCCCGCCGCCACCCGCCGCCCACCGCGCCGCCAGCCGCACCCCGCCGCCATGTCCGCACACCCGCCGCCGCCGCCGCCATGTCCGCACACCCGCCGCCGCCGCCGCCATGTCCGCACACCCGACGCCGCCGCCATGTCCGCACACCCGCCGCCGCCGCCATGTCCGCACACCCGCCGCGCCGCGCCGCCATGTCCGCACACCCCGCCCTGTGCCCGCCGCCATGTCCGCACACCCCGCCGCCATGTCCGCACACCGCCGCCGTCGCCGCCATGTCCGCACACCCGCCGCTGTCGCCGCCGCCATGTCCGCACACCCGCCCGGCCCCATGTCCGCACACCCCCAGCCGCCGACCCGCCGCCATGTCCGCACACCCGCCGCCATGTCCGACACCGCCGCCATGTCCGCACACCGCCGCCATGTCCGAACCCGCATGCCCCACCCGCCGCCATGTCCGCACACCCGCCGCCGCCATGTCCGCACACCCGCCCGCCATGTCCGCACACCCGCCCCGTCGCCGCCGCCATGTCCGCACACCGCCGCCCGCCATGTCCGCACACCCGCCCGCCGCTGTCCCAACCCCGCTCCGCTAAGCCCTAACCCAACCCCCCCGCCGTCCCCTAACCTAACGCCGCTGTCACCTAAGGCCCTACACCCGAAGCCCCGCCGCCCCCTCCCGCTGTCACTAAGCCCTACACCCGAAGCCCCCGCCGTCCCCTAACCTAACGCCGCTGTCACCTAAGGCCCTACACCCGAAGCCCCCGCCGTCCCCTAACCTAACGTCGCTGTCACCTAAGGCCCTACACCCGAAGCCCCCGCCGTCCCCTAACCTAACCGTCCCCGTGCGATCACCTAACTGCCTTCAATACTCGCATTCGCCCCCCGGCCAGCGTCCTCTTCCCCGCGCCTCTTCTCTCTTCTGTTCCCCGCCATCTTCCGCCTCTTCGTCCGGCCCCGGGGATCTTCTGTCTTCTTTTCGCTAACTTCCACCTCCGACGTCCTCTTCCTCTTCTGATTGGTCGCTGTATACTGCCCTCAGCCAATCAGAAGAGCCCCTCTTTTTTTAATATTTTTAAATTATTTTTAAATCATTTTTTTTATTATTTAATTTATTTATTTTTTTAAAGTCAGACTGCGACACAGTTCTCATTCCGGTCCGCCTTTTTTTTTTTTTTTTAATTATTATTTTTATTTAATTATTTATTATTTTTTATTAATTTTTTTTATTATTTTTTAATTATTTTTAAATCATTATTTTTATTATTTAATTTATTTATTTTTTTACTTGCGAGTGAGACACAGTTCTCATTGCGGTCCGCCTTTTTTTTCCCATTGACATACATTAGCGGTGTGGCGGCGATTTTATGGCCGCCCACCTGGTTCTATTTCTCGGCCTTAACATCGCGGACACACCGCTAATGCATCTCTATGGGCAGTCAGCCCGATTTCGGATTGAACGCCGACCAATCAGAATTCGAGCTGACTGCCCATAGAGATGCATTAGCGGTGTGTCCGCGATTTTAGGGCCGACGAATAGAACCAGGTGGCCGGCCATAAAATCGCCGACACACCGGTAATGTATGTCAATGGGAAAAAAAAGGCGGACCGCAATGAGAACTGTCTCACTCGCAAGTAAAAAAAAAATAAATTAAATAATAAAAATAATGATTTAAAAATAATTAAAAAATAATAAAAAAAATAAATAAAAAATAATAAATAATTAAATAAAAATAATAATTAAAAAAAAAAAATTTTAAAATAAAAAAATAAATTTAATAATACAAAAAAAATGTAAAAATTAAAAAAAAAAAAATACAAAAATAATTAAAAAAAAAATAATAATACTAATATTACTGTTAATAATAATGCTATTAATCCTAATATGTATGCTATTAATGGTAATATTTATGCTATTAATGGTAATAATTATGCTATTAATGGTAATAATTATGCTATTAATGCTAATAATTATGCTATTAATGCTAATTATGTTATTAATGGTAATAATTATGCTATTAATGGTAATAATTATGGTATTAATGGTAATAATTATGCTATTAATGCTAATAATTATTCTATTAATGGTAATAATTATTCTATTAATGGTAATATTTATGCTATTAATGCTAATAATTATGCTATTAATGGTAATAATTATGCTATTAATGCTAATAATTATGCTATTAATGCTAATAATTATGGTATTAATACTAATAATTATGGTATTAATGCTAATTATGCTATTAATGCTAATTATGCTATTAATGCTAATTATGGTATTAATGGTAATATTTATGCTATTAATGGTAATAATTATGCTATTAATGCTACTATTATTGTTATTGATGATGCTATTGATGATGCTATTGATGATGCTATTGATGATGGTTTTGATGATGGTTTTGATGATGGTTTTGATATTTATGGTATTGGTATTATGTATGCACATAATAATTATGCTATTAATGTTAATAATTATGCTATTAATGCTAATAATTATGCTATTAATGGTAATTATGCTATTAATGCTAATAATTATGGTATTAATGCTAATAATTATGGTATTAATGCTAATAATTATGCTATTAATGGTAATATTTATGCTATTAATGCTAATAATTATGCTATTAATGGTAATAATTATGCTATTAATGGTAATAATTATGCTATTAATGCCAATAATTATGGTATTAATGCCAATAATTATGGTATTAATGCTAATAATTATGGTATTAATGCTAATTATGCTATTAATGCTAATTATGCTATTAATGGTAATAATTATGGTATTAATGGTAATAATTATGGTATTAATGGTAATAATTATGCTATTAATGGTAATAATTATGGTATTAATGGTAATAATTATGCTATTAATGCTAATAATTATTCTATTAATGGTAATAATTATTCTATTAATGGTAATATTTATGCTATTAATGCTAATAATTATGCTATTAATGCTAATAATTATGCTATTAATGCTAATAATTATGGTATTAATACTAATAATTATGGTATTAATGCTAATTATGCTATTAATGGTAATAATTATGGTATTTATGGTAATAATTATGGTATTAATGCTAATAATTATGCTATTAATGCTAATAATTATGCTATTAATGCTAATTATGTTATTAATGGTAATAATTATGCTATTAATGGTAATAATTATGGTATTAATGGTAATAATTATGCTATTAATGCTAATAATTATGCTATTAATGCTAATAATTATGGTATTAATACTAATAATTATGGTATTAATGCTAATTATGCTATTAATGCTAATTATGCTATTAATGCTAATTATGGTATTAATGGTAATATTTATGCTATTAATGGTAATAATTATGCTATTAATGCTACTATTATTGTTATTGATGATGCTATTGATGATGCTATTGATGATGCTATTGATGATGGTTTTGATGATGGTTTTGATGATGGTTTTGATATTTATGGTATTGGTATTATGTATGCACATAATAATTATGCTATTAATGTTAATAATTATGCTATTAATGCTAATAATTATGCTATTAATGGTAATTATGCTATTAATGCTAATAATTATGGTATTAATGCTAATAATTATGGTATTAATGCTAATAATTATGCTATTAATGGTAATAATTATGCTATTAATGCCAATAATTATGGTATTAATGCTAATAATTATGGTATTAATGCTAATTATGCTATTAATGGTAATAATTATGGTATTAATGGTAATAATTATGCTATTAATGGTAATAATTATGCTATTAATGGTAATAATTATGGTATTAATGGTAATAATTATGCTATTAATGCTAATAATTATTCTATTAATGGTAATAATTATTCTATTAATGGTAATATTTATGCTATTAATGCTAATAATTATGCTATTAATGCTAATAATTATGGTATTAATGCTAATTATGGTATTAATGCTAATTATGCTATTAATGCTAATTATGGTATTAATGGTAATATTTATGCTATTAATGGCAATAATTATGCTATTAATGCTACTATTATTGTTATTGCTGATGCTATTGATGATGGTTTTGATGATGGTTTTGATGATGCTATTGATGATGCTATTGATGATGGTTTTGATGATGGTTTTGATGATGGTTTTGATGATGGTTTTGATATTTATGGTATTGGTATTATGTATGCACATAATAATTATGCTATTAATGTTAATAATTATGCTATTAATGCTAATAATTATGCTATTAATGGTAATTATGCTATTAATGCTAATAATTATGGTATTAATGCTAATAATTATGGTATTAATGCTAATAATTATGCTATTAATGGTAATATTTATGCTATTAATGGTAATAATTATGCTATTAATGGTAATAATTATGCTATTAATGCCAATAATTATGGTATTAATGCCAATAATTATGGTATTAATGCTAATAATTATGGTATTAATGCTAATATTTATGGTATTAATGCTAATAATTATGCTATTAATGCTTATAATTATGCTTTTAATGCCAATAATAATGCTATTGCTAATATTATTGTTATTGATGATGCTATTGATGATGGTTTTGATATTTATGGTATTGGTATTATGTATGCACATAATAATTATGCTATTAATGTTAATAATTATGCTATTAATGCTAATAATTATGCTATTAATGGTAATTATGGTATTAATGCTAATAATTATGGTATTAATGATAATAATTATGCTATTAATGCTAATAATTATGCTATTAATGCTAATAATTATGCTATTAAAGGGATCCTGTCACCCCGAAATCACCTCTAAACCTATTAAAACCTGTCCCTAGAGCATATTAACACTGTCCCTACACTCCTTTTAGCTCCTAAATGGCATTAGTCAAAGTGAATATAAACGTTTTATAAGTACCTGATTAGTCATGATAATGAGTGACTATGCTATTCATAGTCACTCATCAAGGCAGCCCCTCTTCTTCATATCACGCCTATTCAGGCGTGCTCGTCAGTCTATGTTCAAATTCGCGCCTCCCTGCGCGCCTCCCCTCTCTCTCATAGCGTCCGGGCTTCACTGTAAGCTGTATGACGCGATTCGCGTCATTCCCGGCGCCGGATGACGTATTTGCAGCCGCGCCGCGCTGTCAGCTTCAAAATACGCACTGCGCATGCCCATGCGCATGCGCAGTGCGGGACTTGAAGCTGACAGCGCGGCGCGACTGCAAATACGTCATCCGGCGCCGGGAATGACGCGAATCGCGTCATACAGCTTACAGTGAAGCCCGGACGCTATGAGAGAGAGGGGAGGTGCGCAGGGAGGCGCGAATTTGAACATAGACTGACGAGCACGCCTGAATAGGCGTGATATGAAGAAGAGGGGCTGCCTTGATGAGTGACTATGAATAGCATAGTCACTCATTATCATGACTAATCAGGTACTTATAAAACGTTTATATTCACTTTGACTAATGCCATTTAGGAGCTAAAAGGAGTGTAGGGACAGTGTTAATATGCTCTAGGGACAGGTTTTAATAGGTTTAGAGGTGATTTCGGGGTGACAGGATCCCTTTAATGCAAATAATTATACTATTAATGGTAATAATTATGCTATTAATGCTAATAATTATGCTATTAATGCTAATAATTATGCTATTAATGGTAATATTTATGCTATTAATGCCAATAATTATGCTATTAATGCTAATAATTATGCTATTAATGGTAATATTTATGCTATTAATGTTTATAATTATGCTATTAATGCTAATAATAATGCTATTGCTAATATTATTGTTATTGATGATGCTATTGATGATGCTATTGATGATGCTATTGATGATGGTTTTGATGATGGTTTTGATATTTATGGTATTGGTATTATGTATGCACATTCAATGTCCTTAAGTATTCAGTGACCTCTTACTATTATTGATATGAATGAGAAACATGTTTATATATTTGTAATACGTTGTAGGGTACATTATAAGGACATACAAAACATGATATTTAAATATGTTCATTGTCTATCTGGAACTTATTATTTTCCTTAATAATTATTCTATACTTTTCAAGAATTCTTTTCTCCCAAAAAGCTTTTGTAAAAGCTCTTGCGTACCTATACATCTCCAAGCATAGTATTACCTTTGTATGTTCTAACATGACTTCAAAGGATACTAGCAAGGATGTTGGCGGGTACAAAGCCGCATGGATGCGTAAGACACGTGCTAAAGAAACTGAAGAAGAGCGACAATGTCGTTTGGATAAGTCTAAAGCTGAGTATAAGCAACGCATTGCAACGGAGTCGCTGGAACAAAAACAACTACGGTTGGCCAAAAATGCTCAGAAGCTACATCAACGGCGTCAAAAAAAAAAAGCGACACCACCAGTACATCACTCTGCTGATCAGACAGTAACTTCCTCAGTACAACAGTCTGCTGATCAAACTACAAGCTCACCTGTACAATACTCTGCTGATGTAACTCAGTGTGCTGATCAAACAGTAACCTCATCAGTACTACAGTCTGCTGATCCAACTGTAAGCTCACCAGTACTACAGTTTGCTCTAGCTCTTTCTAGCAGTTCACCGGATGAAAGGAGCACAATTCCTCAAGTTTCATCACCGTGTAAAGCAACAGCAAAGCGTAAACATTGTGCTGAGGAGACGTCACGCACAAAACGTTTTCGCCTTGAACAACAACAAACTCCTTTGGAGGCACAAATTGCTCAGGAGTCTTCACTATCCAAACAGAGCCGCTTACGTAAAAGTGGTGCCTCCCGTCGTCAACACCGCAAAAAGACGTCTTCTACTGTTACACAAGTGGATCCTGACTCTTTTTCTGCTTTATTACTTCAACGTCTCATCTATGTCGGTTTGCAGAAAGAAAATCGTATTTACCTACCTACACCTCCCTCTTCATATCCACCTGGATTTACAGATAGTGATTTTGGCATTGTGGAACATACCTGTGGCTCTATGATATTCATATGTAAGCATTGTGAAGCTCGACATTTCATGGATGAGATGCCATCGGATAAACAGTATACTCTCTGTTGTCACAAGGGGAAGGTCAAGGTTCCGTTACCTCAGTATCCAGAGATGTTGGAATGTATTCTTAAAGGTCAGAGTCCATACAGTCGGAATATGATCAGAAGTATTAATAGTTCATTTGGTTTTGCTTCTATGGGTGCAAGTATTGCTCCCCCACCTGGACATGGCCCTTATTGCTTCCGGATTCATGGCCAAATTTATCACCGTACTGGAACACTACATCCTGCTCCAGATCAAGCTCCTGCTTATGCCCAACTCTACATTTTAGATACTGCCACTGCTAATGACCAACGTTTACAGTGTGATGAAAATAAGAAATGTCATCCTAAATTGATGCGGCTCATTGCTAACTTATTAGATCGCATTAATCCTTTTGTTTCCGCATACAAAATGTTACGTTTTGTTGAACAAGAGGAACAGGAGAAGGCAATTGAAAATGGTACTGTCATGCCTAATATCATCATGGCTCTTAAACAGGATCGAGAACAAGACCCAAGACGTTATAATAAGCCAATTGTTAATGAAGTTGCTGTGGTCTTTGAAAATGCTGATGGAGAGCCGCCTTTCAATAGAGACATTTTAATTCATCTCAAACCTGACCCAAACAATCCTTTAGCTCCAAAAACACAGCAAGTTAGTATTCTCCACAGTAATTTGGATGCTTTACTGTATCCGTTATTTTTTCCGCATGGTGAACAAGGCTGGCATGAGGGACTGAAGCATCAAGGTGAAAATCCACGGAGAATTACACAATTGCAGTATTACTGTTATTTGCTATCTGTACGTCCTGGGTTCAATCCTATTTTAAATGGTGGAAAACTAACGCAACAGTATTTAGTAGATGCGTATATAAAAATTGAGGCTAATCGCTTAAATTTTATACGTCAACATCAAAAAGACTTAAAAGTGGAAGACTATTGCGTACTACAGGAACATCTGCAAAGAAAATCTTTTGAAAAAGGAATTCCTATTGGCAAGACGGTCATTTTACCATCGTCATTTGAAGGCAGTCCCAGAAACATGCAGCAGAGGTATCAAGATGCCATGGCTATTGTTACAAAATTTGGACGGCCAGATCTTTTTATAACAATGACCTGTAATCCCAAATGGAGCGAGATTATCCATAATTTAGAACCATGGCAGAGGGTGGAACACAGACCGGATTTAGTCGCCCGTGTCTTCAAAATAAAATTAGAAGCCCTATTAAAAGATATAAACAGTGGATTATTTGGCAAGATTTGTGCAATGATTCATGTAATAGAATTCCAAAAGCGAGGACTACCACATGCTCACATTTTGGTTATTCTGGATAGCAATTCCAAATTACGCACTGAGGTAGATGTCGATCGTACTGTTTGGGCAGAAATTCCTGACCCATCCGAGTATCCTGTGCTCCATCAAATTGTGATGCAACATATGATTCATGGACCCTGTGGACAATTGAACCCCAATTCTCCATGTATGGATATTGGAAAGTGTAAAAAAGGATTCCCAAAAGATTTCCAACCAAAAACTGTAATACCACACGATGCCTATCCAACTTATCAACGCAATGCAGGACCTTCATTTACACAACGTTCTCACATGGTTGATAATTCTTGGGTTGTTCCCTATAACCCTTTCTTACTATTAAAGTATAAGTGTCATATAAATGTGGAAATCTGTGCATCCATTCAAAGTGTCAAGTATCTATTCAAATATGTTTACAAGGGGCATGATAAAGCCAATCTGGAAATTTCTCAAACAAACATACAACATGATGAACCTCACCAATTTATGGACTCAAGATACGTCAGTGCACCGGAGGCAGCGGTGTATATATGAGGAGCGTCACTCTCCTTGCGGTGTATTAAGAGGATCTTTCGTCCTCCTTGTGGCATAGTACAAAAGGGGATCTTTTTGCTCTCCTTGTGGGTAGTATATAGAGGATCTGTCAGCTCTCCTGTATGTTAGTTATAGAGAAGCTGTCGCTCCCGTTATGTAGTATATGGGGGGTCTGTCGGCTTTCCTGTATGGGTAGCATAAAAGGGGATCTTCACCCCCTATGGGGTTATTATAAGGATCTGGCAGCTCCCTAGGGGTGTAGTATATAGGGGATCTGGCAGCTCTCCTTTTTAATGGTGTAGATAAAGGAGCTCTCGGCTCTCCTGTAGGGTGTAGTAAATAGAGGACTTCGGCTCCCCTTTGGTGGGGGTAGTATATAGGGGAGCTGTCACTCCCTGTGGGGTTGTTATAGAGGATCGTCGTCTCTCCTTGGGTGAGTAAATAGAGGTTCTTCAGCCTCCTGTGTGGTGTAGTATATAAGGAGCTGTCGCTCCCGTTTGGTGTATAATAGGGGAGCTGTCGGTCCCCTGTTAGTGATAATGGAGGATCTTCGGCCTCCTGTGTGGTGTAGTAAATAGAAACTGTCGTCGCCCTGTGTGGTGTAGTATATAGAGGTTTCTGTCGGCTCTTCTGTGTGGTGTACTATATATAGGACTGTCGGCTCTCCTGTGGGGTGTAGTATATAGAGGAGCTGTCATCTCTTCTAAATAGTGTAGTATATAGAGGATCTGCGTCGGCTCTCCTGTGTGGTGTAGTATTATAGGGGAGCTTCATCTCTTCTATATAGTGTAGTATATAGAGGATCTGTCGTCTCTCCTGTTTTGGTGTAGTTATAGAGGATCTGTCGTTTTCTCCTGTGTGGGGCAGTATATTCTTCTGATGACGATTCTCCTGATGCCATGAAATTACATTGGACTAAGCAGCTTCTTCTTTTCCCACTCTGCTCTGTCATTGGAGCATAACTGCTGATGTCACCCCGATTGACAGACAGCTCCCTGTTACCTAACTGTGGGGATCTGGTTGTCAATCAGCAAGACTTTTCGGCAGTGACACTCTTCAGATGCTACATATTCATGAAGAGTTGTATATCTATTAATAAATCGCGAATCGGAAAAGCGCCCCTTCACGCGCACTTTCCGATGTCGTCATGTGGATATGAATTTAAACATTGGCGCGAAGCGCCCAATGCTGCGCGAGCAATGGCCGCGAGGCCATTGCGAGTCGCTGGCCCAGGGCGAGCAATGGCCGCGAAGCGGCCATTGCGAGCCGCTGGCCCAAAATCGATCCACAGGCCCGGCTACAAACCTTAGCGATTTAACCGCTCAGGGTAGCGCGAGCAATGGCCGCGAGGCCATTGCGAGTCGCTGCCTGAGCCGCAAATCGCTACCCGGGGACCATGGAGCGGAGGCGGCATTGCCGCCTCCGCTCCCCGCTACCCACAAATTCGCCAACCCCCCCCCCCCCCATGTCCGCACAGCCCGCCGCCCTATGTCCGCACAGCCCCGCCGCCCTATGTCCGCACAGCCCGCCCCCTATGTCCGCACAGCCCGCCGCCCTATGTCCGCACAGCCCGCCGCCCTATGTCCGCACAGCCCGCCGCCCTATGTCCGCACAGCCCGCCGCCCTAGGGTCCGCACAGCCCGCCGCCCTATGTCCGCACAGCCGCCGCCCTATGTCCGCACAGCCCGCCGCCCTATGTCCGCACAGCCCGCTGCCCTATGTCCGCACAGCCCGCCGCCCTATGTCCGCACAGCCCGCCGCCCTATGTCCGCCCTACACCCTAAGCCCCCGCAGTCCCCTAACCTAACGCCGCTGTCACCTAAGGCCCTACACCCGAAGCCCCCGCCGTCCCCCTAACCTAACGTCCCCGTCTTTCACTTACATGCCTTCAAGTCATCTGATCGTCCGTCCGGCCAGGCGTCCTCTTCCTCCTGCCTCGGGGTCTTCTCTCTTCCTTCCGCCATCTCCGCCTCTTCGTCCGGCCCCGGGATCTTCTGTCTTCTTTTCGCTAACTTCCACCTCCGACGTCCTCTTCCTCTTCTGATTGGTCGCTGTATACTGCCCTCAGCCAATCAGAAGAGCCCCTCTTTTTTTAATATTTTTAAATTATTTTTAAATCATTTTTTTTATTATTTAATTTATTTATTTTTTTAAAGTCAGACTGCGACACAGTTCTCATTCCGGTCCGCCTTTTTTTTTTTTTTTTTAATTATTATTTTTATTTAATTATTTATTATTTTTTATTAATTTTTTTTATTATTTTTTAATTATTTTAAATCATTATTTTTATTATTTAATTTATTTATTTTTTTACTTGCGAGTGAGACACAGTTCTCATTGCGGTCCGCCTTTTTTTTTCCCATTGACATACATTAGCGGTGTGGCGGCGATTTTATGGCCGCCCACCTGGTTCTATTTCTCGGCCTTAACATCGCGGACACACCGCTAATGCATCTCTATGGGCAGTCAGCCCGATTTCGGATTGAACGCCGACCAATCAGAATTCGAGCTGACTGCCCATAGAGATGCATTAGCGGTGTGTCCGCGATTTTAGGGCCGACGAATAGAACCAGGTGGCCGGCCATAAAATCGCCGACACACCGGTAATGTATGTCAATGGGAAAAAAAAGGCGGACCGCAATGAGAACTGTCTCACTCGCAAGTAAAAAAATAAATAAATTAAATAATAAAAATAATGATTTAAAAATAATTAAAAAATAATAAAAAAAATAAATAAAAAATAATAAATAATTAAATAAAAATAATAATTAAAAAAAAAAAATTTTAAAATAAAAAAATAATTTAATAATACAAAAAAAATGTAAAAATTAAAAAAAAAAAAATACAAAAATAATTAAAAAAAAAATAATAATACTAATATTACTGTTAATAATAATGCTATTAATCCTAATATGTATGCTATTAATGGTAATATTTATGCTATTAATGGTAATAATTATGCTATTAATGGTAATAATTATGCTATTAATGCTAATAATTATGCTATTAATGCTAATTATGTTATTAATGGTAATAATTATGCTATTAATGGTAATAATTATGGTATTAATGGTAATAATTATGCTATTAATGCTAATAATTATTCTATTAATGGTAATAATTATTCTATTAATGGTAATATTTATGCTATTAATGCTAATAATTATGCTATTAATGGTAATAATTATGCTATTAATGCTAATAATTATGCTATTAATGCTAATAATTATGGTATTAATACTAATAATTATGGTATTAATGCTAATTATGCTATTAATGCTAATTATGCTATTAATGCTAATTATGGTATTAATGGTAATATTTATGCTATTAATGGTAATAATTATGCTATTAATGCTACTATTATTGTTATTGATGATGCTATTGATGATGCTATTGATGATGCTATTGATGATGGTTTTGATGATGGTTTTGATGATGGTTTTGATATTTATGGTATTGGTATTATGTATGCACATAATAATTATGCTATTAATGTTAATAATTATGCTATTAATGCTAATAATTATGCTATTAATGGTAATTATGCTATTAATGCTAATAATTATGGTATTAATGCTAATAATTATGGTATTAATGCTAATAATTATGCTATTAATGGTAATATTTATGCTATTAATGGTAATAATTATGCTATTAATGGTAATAATTATGCTATTAATGCCAATAATTATGGTATTAATGCCAATAATTATGGTATTAATGCTAATAATTATGGTATTAATGCTAATTATGCTGTTAATGGTAATAATTATGGTATTTATGGTAATAATTATGGTATTTATGGTAATAATTATGGTATTAATGCTAATAATTATGCTATTAATGCTAATAATTATGGTATTAATGCTAATAATTATGCTATTAATGCTAATAATAATGCTATTGCTAATATTATTGTTATTGATGATGCTATTGATGATGCTATTGATGATGCTATTGATGATGGTTTTGATGATGGTTTTGATGATGGTTTTGATGATGCTATTGATGATGCTATTGATGATGGTTTTGATGATGGTTTTGATGATGGTTTTGATGATGGTTTTGATATTTATGGTATTGGTATTATGTATGCACATAATAATTATGCTATTAATGTTAATAATTATGCTATTAATGCTAATAATTATGCTATTAATGGTAATTATGCTATTAATGCTAATAATTATGGTATTAATGCTAATAATTATGGTATTAATGCTAATAATTATGCTATTAATGGTAATATTTATGCTATTAATGTTAATAATTATGCTATTAATGGTAATAATTATGCTATTAATGCCAATAATTATGCTATTAATGCCAATAATTATGGTATTAATTCTAATAATTATGCTATTAATGCTAATAATTATGCTATTAATGATAATAATTATGGTATTAATGCTAATAATTATGCTATTAATGCTAATAATAATGCTATTGCTAATATTATTGTTATTGATGATGGTATTGATGATGCTATTGATGAAGTTATTGATGATGGTTTTGATGATGCTATTGATGATGGTTTTGATGATGGTTTTGATATTTATGGTATTGGTATTATGTATGCACATAATAATTATGCTATTAATGTTAATAATTATGCTATTAATGTTAATAATTATGCTATTAATGCTAATAATTATGCTATTAATGGTATTTATGCTATTAATGCTAATAATTATGGTATTAATGCTAATAATTATGGTATTAATGCTGATAATTATGCTATTAATGGTAATATTTATGCTATTAATGCTAATAATTATGCTATTAATGGTAATAATTATGCTATTAATGGTAATAAATATGCTATTAATGCCAATAATTATGGTATTAATGCTAATAATTATGGTATTAATACTAATTATGGTATTAATGGTAATAATTATGCTATTAATGCTAATAATAATGCTATTGCTAATATATTATTGTTATTGATGATGCTATTGATGATGCTATTGATGATGCTATTGATGATGCTATTGATGATGCTATTGATGATGGTTTTGATGATGGTTTTGATGATGCTATTGATGATGGTTTTGATGATGGTTTTGATGATGGTTTTGATATTTATGGTATTGGTATTATGTATGCACATAATAATTATGTTATTAATGTTAATAATTATGCTATTAATGCTAATAATTATGGTATTAATGCTAATTATGCTATTAATGCTAATAATTATGGTATTAATGCTAATAATTATGCTATTAATGGTAATAATTATGGTATTAATGCTAATAATTATGCTATTAATGCTAATAATTATGCTATTAATGCCAATAATTATGGTATTAATGCCAATAATTATGCTATTAATGCTAATAATTATGGTATTAATGCTAATATTTATGGTATTAATGCTAATAATTATGCTATTAATGCTTATAATTATGCTTTTAATGCCAATAATAATGCTATTGCTAATATTATTGTTATTGATGATGCTATTGATGATGGTTTTGATATTTATGGTATTGGTATTATGTATGCACATAATAATTATGCTATTAATGTTAATAATTATGCTATTAATGCTAATAATTATGCTATTAATGGTAATTATGGTATTAATGCTAATAATTATGGTATTAATGATAATAATTATGCTATTAATGCTAATAATTATGCTATTAATGCTAATAATTATGCTATTAAAGGGATCCTGTCACCCCGAAATCACCTCTAAACCTATTAAAACCTGTCCCTAGAGCATATTAACACTGTCCCTACACTCCTTTTAGCTCCTAAATGGCATTAGTCAAAGTGAATATAAACGTTTTATAAGTACCTGATTAGTCATGATAATGAGTGACTATGCTATTCATAGTCACTCATCAAGGCAGCCCCTCTTCTTCATATCACGCCTATTCAGGCGTGCTCGTCAGTCTATGTTCAAATTCGCGCCTCCCTGCGCGCCTCCCCTCTCTCTCATAGCGTCCGGGCTTCACTGTAAGCTGTATGACGCGATTCGCGTCATTCCCGGCGCCGGATGACGTATTTGCAGCCGCGCCGCGCTGTCAGCTTCAAAATACGCACTGCGCATGCCCATGCGCATGCGCAGTGCGGGACTTGAAGCTGACAGCGCGGCGCGACTGCAAATACGTCATCCGGCGCCGGGAATGACGCGAATCGCGTCATACAGCTTACAGTGAAGCCCGGACGCTATGAGAGAGAGGGGAGGTGCGCAGGGAGGCGCGAATTTGAACATAGACTGACGAGCACGCCTGAATAGGCGTGATATGAAGAAGAGGGGCTGCCTTGATGAGTGACTATGAATAGCATAGTCACTCATTATCATGACTAATCAGGTACTTATAAAACGTTTATATTCACTTTGACTAATGCCATTTAGGAGCTAAAAGGAGTGTAGGGACAGTGTTAATATGCTCTAGGGACAGGTTTTAATAGGTTTAGAGGTGATTTCGGGGTGACAGGATCCTTTAATGCAAATAATTATACTATTAATGGTAATAATTATGCTATTAATGCTAATAATTATGCTATTAATGCTAATAATTATGCTATTAATGGTAATATTTATGCTATTAATGCCAATAATTATGCTATTAATGCTAATAATTATGCTATTAATGGTAATATTTATGCTATTAATGTTTATAATTATGCTATTAATGCTAATAATAATGCTATTGCTAATATTATTGTTATTGATGATGCTATTGATGATGCTATTGATGATGCTATTGATGATGGTTTTGATGATGGTTTTGATATTTATGGTATTGGTATTATGTATGCACATTCAATGTCCTTAAGTATTCAGTGACCTCTTACTATTATTGATATGAATGAGAAACATGTTTATATATTTGTAATACGTTGTAGGGTACATTATAAGGACATACAAAACATGATATTTAAATATGTTCATTGTCTATCTGGAACTTATTATTTTCCTTAATAATTATTCTATACTTTTCAAGAATTCTTTTCTCCCAAAAAGCTTTTGTAAAAGCTCTTGCGTACCTATACATCTCCAAGCATAGTATTACCTTTGTATGTTCTAACATGACTTCAAAGGATACTAGCAAGGATGTTGGCGGGTACAAAGCCGCATGGATGCGTAAGACACGTGCTAAAGAAACTGAAGAAGAGCGACAATGTCGTTTGGATAAGTCTAAAGCTGAGTATAAGCAACGCATTGCAACGGAGTCGCTGGAACAAAAACAACTACGGTTGGCCAAAAATGCTCAGAAGCTACATCAACGGCGTCAAAAAAAAAAAGCGACACCACCAGTACATCACTCTGCTGATCAGACAGTAACTTCCTCAGTACAACAGTCTGCTGATCAAACTACAAGCTCACCTGTACAATACTCTGCTGATGTAACTCAGTGTGCTGATCAAACAGTAACCTCATCAGTACTACAGTCTGCTGATCCAACTGTAAGCTCACCAGTACTACAGTTTGCTCTAGCTCTTTCTAGCAGTTCACCGGATGAAAGGAGCACAATTCCTCAAGTTTCATCACCGTGTAAAGCAACAGCAAAGCGTAAACATTGTGCTGAGGAGACGTCACGCACAAAACGTTTTCGCCTTGAACAACAACAAACTCCTTTGGAGGCACAAATTGCTCAGGAGTCTTCACTATCCAAACAGAGCCGCTTACGTAAAAGTGGTGCCTCCCGTCGTCAACACCGCAAAAAGACGTCTTCTACTGTTACACAAGTGGATCCTGACTCTTTTTCTGCTTTATTACTTCAACGTCTCATCTATGTCGGTTTGCAGAAAGAAAATCGTATTTACCTACCTACACCTCCCTCTTCATATCCACCTGGATTTACAGATAGTGATTTTGGCATTGTGGAACATACCTGTGGCTCTATGATATTCATATGTAAGCATTGTGAAGCTCGACATTTCATGGATGAGATGCCATCGGATAAACAGTATACTCTCTGTTGTCACAAGGGGAAGGTCAAGGTTCCGTTACCTCAGTATCCAGAGATGTTGGAATGTATTCTTAAAGGTCAGAGTCCATACAGTCGGAATATGATCAGAAGTATTAATAGTTCATTTGGTTTTGCTTCTATGGGTGCAAGTATTGCTCCCCCACCTGGACATGGCCCTTATTGCTTCCGGATTCATGGCCAAATTTATCACCGTACTGGAACACTACATCCTGCTCCAGATCAAGCTCCTGCTTATGCCCAACTCTACATTTTAGATACTGCCACTGCTAATGACCAACGTTTACAGTGTGATGAAAATAAGAAATGTCATCCTAAATTGATGCGGCTCATTGCTAACTTATTAGATCGCATTAATCCTTTTGTTTCCGCATACAAAATGTTACGTTTTGTTGAACAAGAGGAACAGGAGAAGGCAATTGAAAATGGTACTGTCATGCCTAATATCATCATGGCTCTTAAACAGGATCGAGAACAAGACCCAAGACGTTATAATAAGCCAATTGTTAATGAAGTTGCTGTGGTCTTTGAAAATGCTGATGGAGAGCCGCCTTTCAATAGAGACATTTTAATTCATCTCAAACCTGACCCAAACAATCCTTTAGCTCCAAAAACACAGCAAGTTAGTATTCTCCACAGTAATTTGGATGCTTTACTGTATCCGTTATTTTTTCCGCATGGTGAACAAGGCTGGCATGAGGGACTGAAGCATCAAGGTGAAAATCCACGGAGAATTACACAATTGCAGTATTACTGTTATTTGCTATCTGTACGTCCTGGGTTCAATCCTATTTTAAATGGTGGAAAACTAACGCAACAGTATTTAGTAGATGCGTATATAAAAATTGAGGCTAATCGCTTAAATTTTATACGTCAACATCAAAAAGACTTAAAAGTGGAAGACTATTGCGTACTACAGGAACATCTGCAAAGAAAATCTTTTGAAAAAGGAATTCCTATTGGCAAGACGGTCATTTTACCATCGTCATTTGAAGGCAGTCCCAGAAACATGCAGCAGAGGTATCAAGATGCCATGGCTATTGTTACAAAATTTGGACGGCCAGATCTTTTTATAACAATGACCTGTAATCCCAAATGGAGCGAGATTATCCATAATTTAGAACCATGGCAGAGGGTGGAACACAGACCGGATTTAGTCGCCCGTGTCTTCAAAATAAAATTAGAAGCCCTATTAAAAGATATAAACAGTGGATTATTTGGCAAGATTTGTGCAATGATTCATGTAATAGAATTCCAAAAGCGAGGACTACCACATGCTCACATTTTGGTTATTCTGGATAGCAATTCCAAATTACGCACTGAGGTAGATGTCGATCGTACTGTTTGGGCAGAAATTCCTGACCCATCCGAGTATCCTGTGCTCCATCAAATTGTGATGCAACATATGATTCATGGACCCTGTGGACAATTGAACCCCAATTCTCCATGTATGGATATTGGAAAGTGTAAAAAAGGATTCCCAAAAGATTTCCAACCAAAAACTGTAATACCACACGATGCCTATCCAACTTATCAACGCAATGCAGGACCTTCATTTACACAACGTTCTCACATGGTTGATAATTCTTGGGTTGTTCCCTATAACCCTTTCTTACTATTAAAGTATAAGTGTCATATAAATGTGGAAATCTGTGCATCCATTCAAAGTGTCAAGTATCTATTCAAATATGTTTACAAGGGGCATGATAAAGCCAATCTGGAAATTTCTCAAACAAACATACAACATGATGAACCTCACCAATTTATGGACTCAAGATACGTCAGTGCACCGGAGGCAGCTTGGAGAATTTTTGCCTATCCAATGCATAAACAATCACACAGCATTGTTCGCCTTGCCGTACATCTGCCACAGTCACAACCCCTTTATTTTCATGAAGATGCTTCTGTTGAGAACATTGCTGCCATGACACATAAAAAATCAACTCTTATGGCCTACTTTGAACTGAATGAGAATGACCCACGTGCTCATGAATACTTCTACCGCCAAATTCCTGAGCACTATGTCTGGAAAGCTGGTGCATGGGAAATTAGGCAGAAACGTGGAACAACAGTCATTGGAAGAATGTATACGGTCAGTATGAAAGATGAAGAACGCTACTATTTACGGTTGTTGTTACTACATGTAAAAGGAGCAACAAGTTTTGAGCACATTAAGACCGTTAATGAAGTCGAGTACCCAACTTTTAAACAGGCAGCAATAGCCCTTGGATTACTTTTGGATGACAGTGTTTGGCGAAATACCTTACTGGATGGCTGTGTTCTAAACATGCCTGCACAGCTTCGGGATATGTTTGCTTACATATGTATCTTTGGTCCTCCTGCTCATCCATTGGAGTTGTGGCAAGAATTTAAAAAAGATTTTATTGAAGACTACTGCCGTGCATATCACCCTAACAATGAGGACTGTGAGCATTGTGAAGGCTATGCAATGACAGATGTTCAAAATGTGTTAAAATTTCATGGCAAAAGCTTTACGGATTTTAATCTACCACGCCCCAAAAGAAAACAACAACTACAACCACAATACGACAAAGAGGAGGAGTTTAGAAGAGCCCAAGAAATGAAAGAAACTTTAAATCAACAACAACTTTTGGCCTATAATGCCATAAATGAAGCATTACAGGATACAAGTCAGCAAGCTAAGTGCTTTTTCATTGATGGCCCAGGTGGCAGTGGGAAAACATATTTGTATGATTTGTTAATTCGTCAAATAAGAGGAGAAGGAGAAACTGTGTCACCTGCTGCCAGTACTGGGATTGCAGCCAACTTATTGGAAGGAGGAAGAACCATCCATTCACTTTACGGGATACCTATTCCAATCAATGAAACGTCTGTGTCAAGAATCAAAAATGATACTGATGCTGCACACCATTTGAAGAGTACTAAACTTTTCATTATTGATGAATCCACTATGCTATCCAAATTCGCACTGCATGTCATTGACCAACTATTAAAGGATGTTATGACCAAAGATATCTCGAAGAAAAATAAAACACCCTTTGGAGGGAAAGTCATTGTTCTGGGAGGAGACTTTCGTCAGTGTCTTCCTATTATTCCTCATGGAACACGAACTGATATCGTAGAGAGCTGCATTAAATATTCCAGACAATGGCAGATTTTCACTCAATTGCCACTACTTGACAACATGCGCTCTGTTGATCCAGAATACAGCAATTGGATACTTCAGCTGGGAAATGGACAATTGACCAATTCTTATAACCTTGGAGATGATGTTATAGAAATCCCTGAAGATATGATTTGCACAGGTTCACTAATATTTGACATTTTTGGTGAAAACATTGTAATTGATGTCAATGACAATGAAAGCATTCATACAGCAGCATCACATGCCATTCTTTGCCCCAAAAATGATGATGTGGATCAGGTCAACTCTAAGATCATGGATTGCATTGCTGGAGAGTATACAGAATACATTAGTGATGATTCCATTGATCCGGACGAGACAGAGGACCCAGAGCAATACCCTGTTGAATTTTTAAATTCACTTAAACCCACGGGGATGCCATCTCATCGTCTGAAATTAAAAATTGGCACCATTGTAATGCTTTTGAGGAACTTCAACAGCAGAAAAGGTCTTTGCAATGGGACTCGCTTAATTGTCACCGGTTTGTTTGCCAACATGATTCGAGCAAGAGTCATTACTGGGTCTGCTGGAGGAAATGTGGTTTTCATTCCCAGGATTGATTTGTGCCCATCAGAAACCGGCTTGCCTTTTAAGTTAAGACGTCGCCAATTTCCTCTGAAGCCAGCTTTTGCCATGACAATAAACAAATCCCAAGGACAAACACTTGAGAAAGTAGGCATTTTTTTGCCAGAACCTGTTTTTGGACATGGACAATTGTATGTGGCTTTTTCAAGAGTGAGAAGACGATCCAATGTAAAAGTGAAAGTGGTGGACACTCCAATCCAAGGAAAATTGCTGCCTAACAGTGACAAAGTTTTTACCAAAAATATTGTCTACAAGAATATTTTGCACTGAACTCTTCCCTATGACTATTCTTCTGTTTATTTATCTTTTGAAAAAAAAAGAAAAAAAAAAAAATTTTTACTGTTTTACATTTTATTCTTTTATATACTGATTTCTACTATATTTTTGTGAACACACATTTAAAATAATATGAGAGATGTGTATCATCCACATTTCTACAGTGGGTGATAGAAACCACTATTTCAAGCTCCAGCACTATATGTGCTGAGAGATTTCATTGTCACTCTTTACAGGGAGAGGTTTTTGTGAACAGCTAAGAGACGGGTGGGATGGCTGTTCACACACATCTCATTAGCAAGGTGTGTTCCACATGTTTAGATAGATAGGGACAAACATAAATTATTAATTAGATTCTACCACACCATTTTTCTTAGATTTTTTCACTTTGTTGAGGAATATACTAAATGATAATAATTGATCATGAAGGACTCACCAACAACATACTTGCTGTAATTTTCATAATTGCATATATGTAATTTGTACTTAACTTGCGGTTTGTGCAGACAACATAGTTGCAGCAGTGTCATCCACATCAACTGCAGTCACCTGTGGTTAGTTAGTCGATGCATCTTATGCACCTGCTGAAGCTACGTTAACTCCATTTACCGTAGGTTAACTACAAGTTTTTTTGTTATTGCATGGATATTGCTGCAAGTCTGTAGCTGGTAACTCCTTCTGTATCAATTTACAAAATTTTATTATTTACATCACAATCCTCAAAAAATCTAAGAAAAATTCAGGTATAAAAAATATTTAAATTATATCAATTCGGATTTAGTTAGATTAGGACTCACCAGGCGTAAGGGCATCTTGACGCGATTGGTGGGCTGACACAAACTGGCTGATACACCTATTACTGTTAATTCATCAATTTTAATGATTGATGCATTAAGAAGTATTGCTACTTTGTGTTCTAAGACCCTTACAACATAATTATTCAATTTTCCTTATATGATATCAACAATACAAATATATGTAGTTGCTGTAAAGATGTCATTGGAATAATTGGATTATTTAAAAATCTTTAAAAAAACAATAAACATATTCTAGACAACCAATGCATTTGCATTAGTCTAACAGCTATAACTACTATAATCAAATTAACGTACGTTCTAGAATCCCGATGCATTTGCATCGGGCTCACAGCTAGTCTCTTCATAAGCCAAGGAGATCTGACCTCAGCATGCCACCTCATCAAAATTGACGTGAAAAACACCAGTTTTTCATAAATTGGGCCCATTTTGTATGACCATATATTACAAAAAAATATTTGCACATTTTGCTATACAATTGGTGTTCTTCTATTATTACCAAATTGATGATATAGCATCATGGTCGTCCCCAAGAATGATTGTCTCTGGTGGGCCCAAGGTTCTCCAGTCCAGTGCTGTATATATATATATTTTTTTTCAGAAAAACGTAAGTTTTTAAACTTTTTTCTCAACCACATGGCTTATAGCATTATGCAACATTGGTGATAGCTGTGTGCTGCAAGGAATTTTTCTACTATATATATATATATCTCTGTGTCCCTGCTTGCACCAGTTCACACTGGTCTGTGAGTGCTGTGCAGTTTTTTTCGTTATATATTATATATATAGTGTATACTGATGTGTATATACTGATGTGTAGTACTGGTTTGTACTATATATTGGTGTGTAGTATATAGTCAGCACAGGATGCGAGTATAGGGTCTTATTTTTAACAGTGGGAAACAAGTGATATAAGAAGGGCTTGTTCTAATAGCGGAGAACTCCTTTAATAAATGAAGCTGCTGGAGTAATATTCACCCACTTCATTAATTAGGAAATGTACAAGCCCCGTGAGCATCCAACACAAATGTACACACATACACACAGAACATGCACATTATATAGAACATTATATATACACTGTGCGCCTATTAATGAAGAGGGTGAAAATTACTCCAGCAGGGTCATTAATTAAGAATGGCCATGCACAGCGTGTCTTAATAAATCAGGACCATTGTTCTCGGCAGCACATCACCCGGTGTACTGCTGATAATACGATCTGTATGGGGACACAATGATTTATTAGTGACTATTCAAACCCCTTTGATCCATTAGTGATCGTCCTATCCCCAATGATTAGTGATCATCCTATCCCTAATGATCTATTAGTGATTGTTCTCACCCCATCGTTCTTTCTCAGCCTGTGTGAGGAGCCAGTACACAAGTGCAGGATGACATTACTATAACCAATGGCGCTCATTTAAAGATCTGAAATCGGTTTCAGTAAAAACAACTCAAATGTTTGTGTGTGATAGTGCAATTTGTTAGCAGATGGGGCCCCACTTTTAACTTGTGCCCAGGGCCCAACTTTGTCTAAAACCGGCCCTGCATCACATTTCTAACCCGTTCTAGGGTGTGTGGATGGACTGTGGGTGCTGTGGTTGCTGTTATTAATGCCTCACGGAAGGCTGCTATCTGCTGGGCGAACAAGTTGTTAGTCTGTTGCTGTTGGTCCAAGAACTGCAGCAAGTGTACATTAGCCTGGGCCAACTAATTTACAATGTCCTCCATGTTGACAGCTGATTTAAAGTTTAGTTTGGCAGGTTTAACCACAGACATGTGGGAACTGGGAATGATTCCTGCTGACGCCCTCCCAGACTCTCAGGACTTCAGGAACCCGCCGATTCCTACCACTCTGCTTGAATTTGACGATGTTGTTGCCGTCAGCAACCAGGCTGCAGTGCCCACATTCTTTACCATATGTGAGGTAGGCTAGGGTCACATTTAAGGTTTGACCCTAGCCTACCGGATTGCGGTTTAAACTTAGTAGTTTTTCCAGCACTGCATAGCGGTAACGCTAAGGCTGGGGCTACACTTGCGGCACAATTTTGAAATCCTGATCCGGTTTTGCACAGTAAAAAATGGGAAAGGAAACGGTGTTCACCAGTCCCCGCTGCCAGGATCCACTTATTCCAGGGAAGAAACTCACGATCAGATGTGATATGATCAAAACATTTTATTGCATCCAACGCGTTTCAACGCCTTTCCTGGCGTTTCCTCAGTTTGATCCTCCTCGCTGTGGAGGAGGTACAGTACATAACCTTCGTACTGTATCAGCCGCTATCCATGGTCCTGAAAGCTGTAACATTAGGTCTATGGCGGTGCGCTGCCCATAGACCTAAAGTTACAGCTTTCAGGACCCTGGATAGCGGCTCATACAGTACAAAGATTACGTACTGTATCTACTACTACTATAATTGCTCATATTAACCCCTCACATGCCGACCTGTGTGGACAGCATGTCGCTAGGGAGGGTGGACATGGTGCCCACATCTATTAATAACATTTAACCCTTACAAAGCATACAGCTTCTGCAGGCATTTACATGTGCCTTGCGGCAGCTGCATGGGCTCCCGTAGGAGCCCATTATAGCAATCCTGCCATGGATTGCAAACTGCTCCTAAAACTGCAGCCTGCAAGATTTTTCACATAGGCTGCAAATCCCGATGTGGATTGCATGTAGTGCGCTGCCTAGTGGCGGTGCGCTGCCCATAGACCTAATGTTACAACTTTCAGGACCAAGGACAGGGGCTCATACAGTACGTACATTACGTACAGTATCTCCTCTACAGTGAGGAGCCGCCGTATTCATTCATAAAATTGAAAAAGCCGACACAAAGCCAGCAATACTATAATGACACATGTTAACCCCTCACATGCCCACCTGAGTGGACAGCATGTCTCTAGGGAGGGTGGGCACCCCCTAGAGACATGTTGCTCACATCTATTATTAATAATTTAACCCTTTGTTCATCCCGCGGCAGCAGGGATGAACAAAGCATACGGCTGCTGCAGGCATTCACTTGTGCCTTGCGGCAGCCGCATCGGCTCCCGTAGGAGCCCATTAGGGTCCCTTTAAGGTACCTTTACACGCCGCCACTGTGCCTAGCAACAGGTATCCACTGTACGTTTGTGCACGTTTTTAACGGTGGATACCGATCGCTGATGCCGCATATTGACGCCGACATTGCGTTGTCAACTGAAGGTATCTTTGTTCCCCTGAAGTTCTGATAGATCCTGCGGCTTACCTTCCCTGCTTTACACACTGCTACCACAAAGGAATATGGGCGTACATATTTCGCACCACAAGTACATAGGCATGACAGAGTTGTGTACTCCGTGACGCTAATACGCTGATTGGACAACGCAATAGCATCATGATTGGCCAGCCTGCGCAGGAAGGCTGGCTAATACATGACACCATTGCAATTGTGTAGTGTGAATGGTCAGCTCTTTAAATATTGCGCTTTGTGAAGGGACAGCCAATGGTTACACAGTAGCCACCAACAATGATCACTGATGGGGCGTAGTATCCATGAGGCTGTGTCACGCCCCTGGGAGTTCACTAGGCGACGCAACATCCATGCCTGTGCCCCGTTTACAAGCCACTACCATGGCAATTGTGCCTTTGTGTTGCCTTGGGTTTTTGAGCACGGCTCAGCAACAGGTATCTGAGTCAACTGCAGGACACCGGGAGGAATTGCCCTATTTACACGCCGCCATTTCGTAGCAATTTCATGGCAACAGGCACAATTATCCCCAGTGCCAGGCAGTTGCTACCTTTCAGTGGTAGCGTGTAAAGGGACCCTTACACGCCATCACTGGAAGGTAGCAACTGCTGGGCACTGGGGATAATTGTGCCTGTTGCCATGAAATTGCTACGAAATGGCGGTGTGTAAATAGGGCAATTCTTTAATGCAAATGTGACCCTAGCCTACTAAAAAGAAATAAAAATGTATATATGGTCACTGTACAATGAGAAAGAAATCGGGCACTAAACTGCGGTGCAGTGGTGTGTAGCACAGATCCAGAAAGTGGCGTCCTCCTCCAGCGGTGCACAGCTAAGATTGATGATCTATGAAAGTAGCAGAAAGAGCAGCACTAGTGTGGACCTGTAGAAGCGCCAGTTGGCGTGAATCGGTCACCATCATCCTGCACCTCCTTCCCTCCCTGCTTGTTCACCTCATAGATCTATAGTTAATAAAGCTGCAACTGCACTTCATCCACCTCAGTGCCGCTATTTCTGCTATATATGCTCACTACTCATCTGAGGAAGGAAATAGCACATCTGTGAAAAGTGTAGTGACCATAGATTAATATTTTCTTCTTATCAATTCATTCAACTAATCCCACTGCTAAAGAGGGCGGAGGTGCAGCAGCTGATTTCCTGAGTTTCACCAGCATTCTTTTGACTGACTGTGTCCAGGCCATGGGTCTATTACAGACTGACCTTGGGAGTTCTCGTTGGGAGTTTGAGACCTTACAGTCTGTGCTGGGCTGAGAAAACTGCATCATATAAGGGTGGTGGACTATGAGTAAAATAAAATTTTCAGCTCAACCCTTAGATGTAATCCAGGTCTAGAATGGAGCACAGCGTCCTCGAAGCTTCACAGCACCTTAAGCAATGAGGAAATGAGAATAGATGGAGCTCAACATACCGGACTGATTAAATGTTCAACAATGTTTATTGACGAATAGTTTAAAAACTTGTGGAAAGGACATAAACGGACATCTCAGATGACAAAGCATATACCATGGGATGGTGAGTATAATAATATGCCATACGCATTTCGAGTAAAAAACTCATAGCCAGTTTTCAAGAGTTTTTTACTCGAAACGCATATGGCAAATTATTATTTACACCACCTCATAGTATATGCTTTGTCATCTGAGATGTACGTTCATGTATTTTCCACAAGTTTGTAAAGGATTCGCCAATAAAGATTGTTGAACTTTGAATCAGTCCAGTGTGTTGAGCTCCATCCATCCTCAAGTCTGGTGGACTACAGGAGGTGTAGGTGAGGGCTTATACCCCAATCAATGGATGTTTTTCTATCAGTGTTGTGCATGGACTTCACAGTTTCTGAGGGTTAGAGCGGTTCCTCATATGACCTGTTTTCTATTTGAATAACTCAGATTCACACAGAAGCACCCATTGATGTTTTTTTCTTTCTTCAGAAGCTGATTGGCTGATGTCTTCACATTCTGCTCCAATGTGAAGGCTGCAGTTCATCAGAAACCACTCATGGACTGCTGTGATCACATGATGCCTCCTAACTGATGTTGATGCTAAGAGAATGGTAGATCGCAAAGTTCAGAGTGTGGAGGTGAGCATAGACATTTTTATTTCACTATCCTGGGACACCTTTTCCTTTCAGTACTTTAGTCTGCCCTGTCAGCCTCCGGTTCCATCTCCCACTGACTGCTTCAGTACTATCCAGTCTGTTTGTGTACCCGGACAAGTCATGCTATTTCCAGACCAGAATCTGTCCTGCCAGTCTACCAGTACCTGTACCCATCCTGCCTTTCCATGTACTCAAACCCAACCTGCCTGTCTCGAGTATCTGCCTTTCCAGCCTGTCTCCTGTACATACTCCATCCAGTCAGTTTCCACTAACCACTTCCTCTGGCCTGCTCTCCATACTTGTGCCCATGACCTTTGGAACATCTGCTGCAGCAAAAGGACTGCCTGAAGTGGTACCTAATGTTAACATGTAGCCAGGTCCATCCTCACCACCGGAGGCTCTGATGAAAACCTGTTAAGCACTTAGGAACACCACTCCAGGTTAAGCCCAGTAAGTGGTGCAGAGGGTCCACACATAACCTTGGTTTCAAGATTTTTTTTTTGCAGCAAACCTAGGAAATAGGGGCATTAGACTATACTCAAGTAAGGCTGGGGTCACACATAGAAATCCGTTTTTGGAAGTGATTTCCATGACCAATCCGTTTTTTTTGGGTGCTTTTTGAGCCTCCTACACCCCTGAACGTTTTTGGACTTAGTCATTTTTTGACCAAAATTCTCAAAAAAACGAATCCATTTTTCCATAGGGCCCATGTCAAAAAAATTTTTTTTTTGAAAAACGGACCCCAAAAACGTTGCTAGCAACGTTTTTGGCTCAAAAGCGGACATAGCAATGTTTTTTAAGTGTAGAAAAAAACGGACAGGGTGTTTATTACATCCAATCCGTTTTTCTATCAGTTTTTGGACTTAGAAAAAAAAAATGCCAAAAATGAAGCCAAAAACGGACCAAGGGCTTATGTGTGACCCTAACCTAAGTGAAAAATAAAGAAATTCCTGTTCTTGAGATGCTGTTATTGCTGTATATAACAGAGCAATTAATCCTAGTCACACTTGTTTTCAGGTAAAGCATTTATCATTTGATTCTTTGAATTATTATTGACAGACAGCACCAATCCTATATTAAATGTTTTTTTGGCACTGCAGGAGTTGTGAACAATCAAATTTTGGCATTTTTGTGTCCCTATCGCATCAGTGAAATTTGGTGGGATGATACACATGATTGTAATACAAGGCTAGAAGGATGCTACCTATTTGCAAGAAAGGCTAGGGTCACACTTGGTTATGGACCCACGTTTCCAGGCCATCGCAAATACCAGACCAGTGGTATACAGGCCCCCAGCAATGGTATACAGGGCCCCAGCTGTGGTATACAGGGCCCCAGCAGTGGTATACAGGGTCCCAGCAGTAATATACAGGCCCCCAGCAGTGGTATATAGGGCCCCTTCAGCAGTATTCTGGCCCCCATCGGTGATATACAGCCCCCCCTCCTAAGTATGTATCCCCCAGGCTGCGGCACATATTAAAATAACAAACATTTCATACATCACCTTTCCGACGACCCCTTGCTGGCAGTGCCGCGTCCTCCGGTCCCGGCTTCTTCCTGCTTCTGCCGGCTTCTATTGCTGTGACCAGCGCAGCAGATGACGTCATCTGCTGATCCCGGTCACATGACACCAGCACAAGCAGGAAGAAGCCTGGACCGGACGACGCGGCGCTGCCAGCAAGGGGTCGCCGGAAAGGTGATGTTTGAAATGATTGTTATTTTAATGTGTGCCGCAGCCTGGGGGACACATACTTAGGAGGGGGGACTGTATATCACCGATGGGGGGCCAGTGTAGTGCAATATGCACCGCTCTCCCCGCCGCTGATGGACAGGAGATGCTGTGCATATTCATTACACTAATGAGGCGGCCCCAAGTGACCTCCCGCAGTCACTGCGGCCCCTCCAGCCTCCTCCAGCCCCCGGTCACAGCCCCCCCCCTAAGCATATACCGAGTGACTCGAGTATAAGCCAAGGGGGGCACTTTTCAGCACAAAAATTGTGCTGAAAGCTCGGCTTATACTCGAGTATATACGGTAATTAACAGCACCTGTAACTTACCTGTGGCACCTAACAGGTGTTGGCAATAACTAAATCACACTTGCAGCCAGTTGACATGGATTAAAGTTGACTCAACCTCTGTCCTGTGTCCTTGTGTGTACCACATTGAGCATGGAGAAAAGAAAGACCAAAGAACTGTCTGAAGACTTAAGAAACCAAATTGTGAGGACGTATGAGCAATCTCAAGGTTACAAGTCCATCTCCAAAGACCTGAATGTTCCTGTGTCTACCGTGTGCAGTGTCATCAAGAAGTTTAAAGCCCATGGCACTGTGGTTAACCTCCCTAGATGTGGACGGAAAATAAAAATTGACGAGAGATTTCAACGCAAGATTGTGCGGATGGTGGATAAAGAACGTCGACTAACATCCAAACAAGTTCAAGCTGCCCTGCAGTTTGAGGGTACCGCAATGTCAACCCGTACTATCTGTCGGCATCTGAATGAAAAGAGACTGTATGGTAGGATATCCAGGTAAAACCCCACTTCTTCCACCGAGACATAAAAAAGCCAGGCTGGAGTTTGCCAAAACTTACCTGAGAAAGCCTAAAACGTTTTGGAAGAATGTTCTCTGGTCAGATGAGACAAAAGTAGAGCTTTTTGGGCAAAGGCATCAACATAGAGTTTACAGGAGAAAAAAAAGAGGCATTCAAAGAAAAGAACACAGTCCCTACAGTCAAACATGGCAGAGGTTCCCTGATGTTTTGGGGTTGCTTTACTGCCTCTGGCACTGGACTGCTTGTCTGTGTGCATGGCATTATGAAGTCTGAAAACTACCAACAAATTTTGCAGCATAATGTAGGGCCCAGTGTGAGAAAGCTGGGTTTCCCTCAGAGGTCATTGGTCTTCCAGCAGGACATTGACCCAAAACAAACTTCAAAAAGCACTAGAAAATGGTTTGAGAGAAAGTACTGGAGACTTCTATGGTGAGATCTAAAAATGGCAGTTTGGAGAAGGCACCCTTCAAATATCAGGGACCTGGAGAAGTTTGCCAAAGAATAATGGTCTCAAATTCCAGCAGAGCATTGTAAGAAACTCATTGATGGTTACCGGAAGCGGTTGATCGCAGTTATTTTGGCCAAAGGTTGTGCAACCAAGTATTAGGCTGAGGGTGCCAATACTTTTGTCTGGCCAATTTTTGGAGTTTTATGTGAAATGATCAATGTTTTGCTTTTTACTTCATTCTTTTTTGTGTTTTTTCATTGAAGACAAATTAAATGAAGATAATATTATCAAAGAATTAGTGATTGCAATCATTTTCAGGAAGAAACTGAGTATTATCTGACAGAATTGCAGAGGTGTCAATACTTTTGGCCACAACTGTATGTAGGCATTTGCTACAAGCAACCTGGGCAAGCTGAAGATATGGATGAATTCTTTATACAGCAGATGGCCAAATTCTTAAAAAAATATGATGTCTATGATCCTGGGAGATTTCAAATATTTAGATATTTGTTGGGAATATCTATCAGGCAAAAGTAACAAGTCCGGCAAATACTTATCCTCTCTTGCTGAAAAATATATCTTCCAAAGGGTAGAGGAGAAAACAAAGGGATCTGCTACTACTGCTTCAACTGTCCCTGGACATATTTACTAGTTTCAAATTTGGCAAGGTCTGGGGGAACAGCTATTCTCAATGTGGAGAGTATTCTGCCAGCTGGCAGTGAGGAGACTTAAAGCCGCAATGCTCCTCTGGGAAATTGCATATGCAAATTGTCACTTCAGTGAGGAAGTAGACAAACTCTAATCTCAAAAGTCATAATTGACTCTTTAACAAGCCTTTTAATAGGACTTAGGATTTGTGCCAGATCAGAACCCCAAACTGCAGATGCTGTGTTTCAGGGTGACTTCCCCTCATTAGTGCAGTGTGTGAGAATTCTGATTTGGCTGTAGGAGAGGCTAAGACAAGTTCTGAGGGAACAGCTTTTGTGATCTGGCACAAATCCTAAGTCATATTAAAAGGCTTGTTAAAGAGTCAATTATGGCTTTTAGGATTGTTACCTTTGATAGGTGGCATTAGAGTTTGTCTACTTCCTCATTGAAGTGACAATTTGCATATGTAAATTCGGCAAGAAAATGGCTGTTTCAGTTCGGTGATCGGGAACCCAAACACATTCACCAAATATCTGCGAACCTGGCTATGTTCAGGAAAACATTCCAAATTTAAAATGGCCCTAAAACTTTACCTGTATTTTTAGGGTCAAATCACTAGCTGGAAGACCTATTGGCTGGGTACTACACCTAATCTACAGTTGGGAAAGTGTCCCCAGCCAATAGGTCTACTGACTTGTGTTAAAGGGCACCTGTCACTAGTTTTAGGGGTTCTAAACGGTGCACACCACTTTTAACATGATGTAATTGGGGTTCCTGTAACCACTTTATATTCCTAGATGTCCCTCTGCATACCTCAGAAAATGAGTTTTATTCTGTCCCATGCCATATGCTAGATTCTTGTTTGGGTCATATGGGTGCCAACAGATTGTCACCAAAACTGGTGACAGATGCAATTTAAGCTGTAGAATTTGGGGAATTATTAGAATTTTTTAAAGCTTCCTGGAGTTTGCAGGTGTTTTGACACTTGCAGGGTCTGAATTTTAGAAACAGTGCCAGATGCAGCAGCAGCTGGGAAGTCCATGAAGCTTACAATGTCTTTAAAACATCAGTTTAGGAGAGCTTTGTATTTTCCAAGGTATTTCTTTGAATATTTTTTTTATTTTATCATTATTATTATTATTATTCTTTTTATCTGACAGCAAACCTTTAATATTGCAGAGGGTCACCAGCATGTGAGGCCATCTTTTCCACACTTATGTGATAGCAGTTCATATAAAAATGACATATGGCCATTATATGCATCACATCCATGATCCTATAGGTCTGTTTACACTGATGAAATCACATAGTATGGATATTGCTTCTTAAAAATGTGTAATCACTATTTACTGTCATAATAGTAATACTACTAATAATATGTATTCCTTTATATAGCGCTAGTAATTCTATAGTGCTTTACATACATTTGCAACTCTTTCGCTATTGAAGTTCACGTTTCATGTATAATTTATATTACAGTTATCCTGGCATTCCTGCAATGTCCAGTAACCTTATTCAGCATTTCAGATGAATTGGTGGTGACTGAATAAACTTATTTATTTTCATCATGTTTCCTACAAAGATGTCACGCGTCAATAATGACTGTACCTAAGTGCATACTGCAACCCAGTTTTTATATCTTGTGGCATCACATAGAAGGGTTAAGTAGGAGCTAGGCATTAGGCATCAATAGTGTGCAAACATTCAACTCCAGCTCTGAATCGTGTCATTTAATGTATGAGGCAAGCCCCTCAGGGAAAGGAAACACACCCAAACCCATGGAACATTGTCAGCATCTCCCCCCCCTTACCTGCGCATTTCCAGTGGCATGCAGGTACACTTTCTGCATTCCACAGTACTTTGCCCTTCTGCAAATCATGGCTGACCTGGATTCAGAAGATGTCATCTTCCTAATCACCATCATCATTAGGGGCAAAAGGTGGGTCAGTCGAACCAGACCCAGAGTGGCATCATGTAGAGCAGATGGCAACATATGTGAGTTAGAGCTCCACCACACTTCTTACATTGGGCCTCATTTGCAATGAGGTGCGGATCCAATCTTGGGCACTGATGCAAGACTCAGACCCAAGGGACGGGTCACAGCAGTCTGGTGACACCTTATGGTATGGGAGTACCACATGTCCATCTGCAACTGATCTGGCAGTACATCTGGCTAAATTCCAGCTGTAGATGATGTCGCAGGCACTATTGCATCCCATTCTCCAATACCACCAGGACCTTTAAGAGGGAGATTGAGGAAGAATTGCACCTAGGAGGCACTGTTTCCAATCTGTGTTGATCCACCTCACCACCTACAGAGGTTTTCAACAGGGACAGTGTATTGTGAGGACCCCTACCTTTTCCAAGCAACTATTCAATAAGGCATCAACTATCCCATCCTCCTGTGTCCTTTGTTGAGGAGATTCGACATGCAAATGCCATCACCCAGGACTGATTGCATTGGCCTATGGCTAATGAATTCCTTGAGCAATGCTCCCAAGGCAAGGTGGTGGCATTCTGTAGGATAAGGGGTATGGCTTCCTAGTGGAAGATGGCAATAAACAGTGGTGCTACATCAATCACTCCACCATGCAGAGTAATAGTCTTCCCCACAAACTACATATCATCTATATCATGGATAAGGTCACTTTTTACAAAGTTGTGGGGAATGAAGGGGTGGTTTGCAATTGGCTCATGTCGGGTTGGCATTGCCCACCAATTTGAAAAATGGCAAGAGGAGGCCGACCTGAAGAGAAGTTGGTACCGAGTGTGGACAAATTGTTTGTTGGTTGGCCAGCTAGATGCTCCCAAACCCACAGGGTATGTCATTGTTCCCCAAGATGATCCTAGTCCTGTCTGTCTTAGAGAGGTTAGTCATGCCGTAGTTCCTCCTGTTTGACAGCAGAGTATCATGAGAAAGTGCAACAACCATCAAGAGCATGGCTGAAAAAGGCAAATAATAATGTCACTGGACCTTCCTAAAGACATGTTGGTGGGTCAGCGAGACAGTGGCCAAGACACTTAAGCTCATAATCCACGTCAGAGATGGTTTTAGTTTTTGGCTGCTTATGGTAAGAATTTCTGATGTTGCCTTGTTGAGTAGTTTTTGTATATATTTTGTTAGGAAGCGCAAACGGCACAAAACGTTTGAAGGTTTAAGTAAAACTTTAAGGCTAGGGTGACACTCAGTGCTGGTCCTGCGGCAGCTGCATTGCGGTACAGCAGAGCTTAGCCTGCGGTAACCGCCAGCGGTAACGTCGGGTACTTTGGGGGAATGCAGCCCTTAGTTACCCGATGTAAACCATAGTTACTGGCCACACACAAAGCTGGCCGGACTGCGGTAATCCTAACATCAGAGAAAAACGTTCAGGCAATGTTTTCCTCTGCAGATTTCATCAAATCTGAAGTAAAAAAAACAGGTTTGCACAGCACTGCAGAACTCTCAGAGACTTTGCTGGCTTTCGGATAGACATGCAGATTCTCAAAATCTGCTTCCAAAAAGCATCAAACAACATGGGGGGGCACAGTGGAATTCCTTGCTGCATGATGCCATCTCTGTAAGCAAACATAAAATAAATAAATAATGAAAAAAAATGTATAGGGCTTTGCTGTGTTTTTCATTTTCAGCACAGATAAAGTGCCAGCTCGGGTCTGGAACGGCTGCCTTTGCACTGCATATTTTGTTTTAAAACGGACAGCCAAAGATCATCAGAAGTCCCAGAAAAATGAAGAGGAGCGAATGTTGATCCTATCTTCAAAAAGGAGAAGAAGGTGGACCCAGGGAATTATAGGCCTGGGCGTATGACTTCTATACCAGAAAGGTCTTTGAACAAATTTTTAAACAACATGAATGCAAGTACCTGGATGAGAATTAAGTGATTACCGTATATACTCCGTATAAGCCGAGTTTTTCAGCCCAAAAATTGGGTGAAAAGTACCCCCCTCGGCTTATACGCGAGTCAGTGCTGTATACCGATGTATACATCGGTACATACCGATGTATACATCGGTATACAGCAGCCCCCGCATCCCCAGTAATGCAGGGCCCCCCCAGCGTCTCTCCGGTCACCTGTAAAGCAAACTATACTTATCAGTGTCCCGCTCGCACCCGCTCGCAGCTGCCGTCCGCGATCCTCCATCTTCATGCGTCTTCTTCCTGTTTCTGTGCGCGTCCCGGCAATGACGTCATTCCCTGCGACGAGCACAGGAAACAGGAAGGAGTCGCATGAAGATGGAGGATCGCGATGTCGGCAGCGGCGGGCGCGGACAGCGGGACACTGATAAGTATAGTTTGCTTTACAGGTGACCGGAGTCAGGCTGGGGGGGCCCTGCATTACTGAGTGCTGTCTCCGCTGTGCTATATACCTCTGGGGCTGTATACTAACTCTATACTTGGGGCACCTTTGTGTATACTAACCACTGGGGCTGTTATACTTGGGCCGTATACTACCACTGGGGCTGTATATACCTCTGGGGCCCTGTTATACTACCACTGGGGCTGTATATACCTCTGGGGCCCTGTATACTACCACTGGGGCTGCTATATACCTCTGGGGTGCCCTGGTGTATACAAACCACTGGGGCTGTATATACTACCACTGGGGCTGTATATACCTCTGGGGCCCTGTATACTACCACTGGGGCTGCTATATACCTCTGGGGCCCTGTATACTACACTTAACCCTGGGGCTGTATATACTACCACTTGGGGCTGTATATACCTCTGGGGCCCTGTATACTACTGCTATCCTTGGGGCTGTACTATGATAACTCTGGGGCCACCAGTATATACTACCAATGGGGCTGCTATATACCTCTGGGGCCCTGTATACTAACACTGGGGCTGTATATACTACCACTGGGGCTGTATATACCTCTGGGGCCCTGTATACCTACCCTGGGGCTGCTATATACCTCTGGGGCCCTGTATACTAACCACTGGGGCTGTATATATACTACCACTGGGGCTGTATATACTACTACACTGGGGCTGTATATACCTCATTTCTGGGGCCCTGTATACTACCACTGGGGCTGCTATATACCTCTGGGGCCCTGTATACTACCACTGGGGCTGCTATATACCTCTGGGGCCCTGTATACTAACACTGGGGCTGTATATACTACCACTGGGGCTGTATATACCTCTGGGGCCTTGTATACTACCACTGGGGCTGCTATATACCTCTGGGGCCCTGTATACTAACACTGGGGCTGTATATACTACCACTGGGGCTGTATATACTACCACTGGGGCTGTATATACCTCTGGGGCCCTGTATACTACCACTGGGGCTGTATATACTACCACTGGGGCTGTATATACTACTGGGGCTGCGTGTATACTACCACTGGGGCTGCTGTATCTACCTCTGGGACTGGTGTATACCACACTGCTGGGGGCTGTATACTTGTGCTAGGGTCCACCCTCGGCTTATACACGAGTCAATAGATTTTCCCAGGTTTTGGGGGCAAAAGTAGGGGGGTCGGCTTATACACGGGTCGGCTTATACACGAGTATATACGGTATCTAGAGCCAGAATGGGTTTGTATTTTATAAGTCATGTCAGACTAACTTAATTTCCTTTTATGACAAAATCACTGACTGGGTGGATCAGAGAAATACAGACTTCAGCAAAGCATTTGACAAAGTATCCTATACTATCCATATGGAAAAAATGACCAAGTGTGGATTTGACAATGCAACTATTAGGTGGATCCATACATGGCCTAAGTGATCGGACCCAAAGAGTGTCTGCACATTCAGATGGAAGAATGTCTCAAGTGTGGTGCCACAGGGCTCTGTCCTAGACCCTGTGTAGTTCAAAATCTTTATCAATGATTTAGATGAAGCAATTGAGAGTAAACAAATTAAATTTGCTGATTATACAAGCTAGGAAAATACTGTAGCTAATACTAGTGAAAGAGAGAGAGAAAGATTTAAAAAGATCTAAACAAACTAAAACAGTGTGCAGCAACTAACAGAATGATTTTTAACAAGGAGAACTACAAAGTCTTACATCTTAGCAAGAAAAATGAAAAAAAGCATACACAGAATGAGAGGAATATGGCTAAGCAGAAGCATGTGTGAAAAATAATTGGGAATACTAATACATACAGATGAACTGAGTCAACATTGTGGTGCTGCCGCAAAAAAGGCAAACAAAATTCTGGGATGTATTAACACAAGCATACAGTCTAGATCACGTGAAGTAATTATCGCCCTCCACTACTATTTGATCAGAACTCATATGGAATAATGTGGGCACCACATTTTAAAAAAGATATTAAAAAACTGGAGAAAGTTCAGAAAAGAGTGACCAGAATGGTGAATGTTGTGCACACCATGTGCTATGAGGAATTTTTACAAGATTTGGGATTGTTTAGCTTGCAAAAAAAGGCTGAGAGGAGACTTAATAGCTGTCTGCAAATATCTCAAGGACTGTCACACTGTAGAGAAGTCAGATTTGTTCTTATTTTCACAAGGAAATATTAGAAGCAATGTGGTGAAACTCAATGTTAGGAGACTCAAATTAGAAGGGGTGGCACCAAATGACCCAGGATATCCCTTCTAACTCTACTATTCTATGACTCTATGATAAGCTATGCACTTTGTCTTGTCTAACTCGTGAAGTCAAATAACATGTCATTGCGTGGTCAACCCTCATCCATGACAGTTTCCCCTGACGTGCCTTGTTTACCCTATGATGAGACTGCTGCATAGCATTATGTGTTGGTCCTCTTTGTGGAGACAGGAGGGTAAGTGGGTGCTCTTGTCTACTGACTTGGCTGCCCTTAGAAATATCATATGGACCGAGGCTCATCCCACTTAATGCCCGCACTCCTTCTTCGTGAACAGAATACTACTCCGACAACACAGGGTGAGAGAACAACACATTGATCAGACTTTAATGGATCACCAACAGTCAAAAACATGTAGTACATTCCCAGCAAAAACATAAGATGGTACCAGCAACAGAATAACACACTTCCACTGGCTCACCAGGGATTAGAATGTTTGTGCCTTTGGGGTTTTTTGGGCCAACTATTACAAGCAGCAGCCCCCGATTTTGGCAAGCACTCTCTGAGAAGAGATAGCGGCAAGCTTAGGAAGTTGATAGAGTTCAGCATGTAGCCAGGTGACCGAATTGTCCCAACTTGGATTCTTTAAACAAATTTGTGGGTTCAGTGTTTGACAGTGAATCAGTTCTATGATCCCTCAGCTGTAACTATGGATCCTAGGCTGAAGTCCTATAGAAAATTACAAACATGTTGAAGGACGCAATGCCCTTTTTATAACCCCCAGACCACCTCATTTCACTGTGTTCCTACAGGATTGGTGGAAGATGTCTGTCATTGGTCTTCAGTTCAATCCGACTGCATAATTTTCTTCTGAATGATGTATTTAAAGGGGCTGAAGAATCAACAAATTAACAGACAATATAGCTCTGATTATTCTGACATGAAACAATGCCTACATTATCTTGATTTACCAAACAAAAGAAAGATACATTTGGTCTTGGTGGCCTAGTAGATGGTGTTCTGGAGTAGTAATATCTGGGGAGATCAAGGTTATGGAAGGACAAAGTGACTCAAAATCCATGTGCCTAAATGTCATTGACCTTGACTGACTGGATGTGGTGATGGAGGTTGGCTTGTGTAGGGTGGCCAACTCGCTGTAGGGTGTGGACAGGGTATATCACTTGATGCACTGCTGATTTTTCTTGGAGTAGCATCCATAAGACTTTGATGGCTTTACTTGACATATGTTGATCGGGCAGGCAAATTGGCTCAAGGCATGGAGCCCTGGCCCTGGAGAAAATCTTTGTCCATGTGTCCAAGATGACTGCATGTAAAACAGTTTCTTAGGTTAGTCAAGATATGGGCCTTGTTTGTAAACCCTTGTCCTGGTGGGCTAGCGGGATAGTCCTGCTAGAGTAGGTGGTATTGGCTGAAGGGGAACTGAAACGTCCAAAACTGATTTCAGAAAAGAAGCCCTCTCTCGCTTGAGGCTTTGGGCCCCAATGCAGCTAACATCTCCTTGATTTGGTCTGCTTGGGGCTGAATTGCTGATTGCAGAATGTCACTGGATCTTTGATAAGGCATGCAAGTTAATTACTTTGGGTCAATCTATGCAGGGTGCTCATAGTCTTATGCAACATTTTGGGCATCCCAAAAGACCAATTTCTGCATCAAATCCAATTGGATGTCAGTGTCCCTGTATTCAATCTTTCGTACCCTTCACAGAGCCTGTAGTTTTTGTTTACTTTTGCGACGGTATATCCACTCCACTCCTCTTACCAAGGCTGAGCTGGTGAGGTTGAACATGGTGGCATCTGAAATCTGTATGCCTGCTTGGTATTCTTATATGCCTTCCTGGTTCTTGAGCTCTTAGATGGTGTCTACAAACACCAGTCCCCTGAGGCTTGGATCAGTAGAATCCCATTGTTGCAACTAGTCATTGAGAATGGGTCAGCGGTTTCTCTCGTCCATTGGCCTGGCTGTCTTTAGAAATGCCACACGGACCAGAGATAATTCCACAGAATGCATGCACTCGCTCCTCGTGGGCATAACACTATTCAGACAACACAGGGTGAGTGAAACACACATTGATAAGACTATATTGGATCACCAACAGTCAAAAGCATGTAGTAAACTTCCAGCAAAAACACAAGATGGTAAAAGCAACAGAGTCTCACCTTTACACTGGCTCAGCAGGGATCAGAATCTTTGGGCCTTTTGTGGCTTCCAGGTCCAACTACCCCAACCATCAGCACCCCACTTTTGGCAGGTACCCACTTAGAAGAAGGAGCAGCGTGCTTAGAAGCATTTTACCAACTTGGATTCTTAAGCAAATATGTATGCTCCATGTTGGGCAGTGAAGCAGTTCTATGATGCTTCAGGTGACCAAGCTGTCCCAACTGGATTTTTTTAGGCAAATTTGTGTAATCAGTGTTGGGCACCGAAGCATTTCTATGATCCTCGATCTGAATCCTTGCATCCTAGGCTGAAGGTCTGTAGAAAATAATGAACGTGGTGACAAGAGCATGGTTCTTTTCATAACCCTCAGCCAGTAATATTTTCAAATTTGACCCACTTTAATTAGCAACATACTTTTTTTTATTGTCCTTACAGCCACTTATTTACTACTTTACATAAATTACATTTATAAAATAAAAGTTTGAAGCATTTTGTTTGAACAAAAAATAGTAAAACGATACACCCCTAGATAGGATCAAGGAATTGGACTTGTATACAGACTCAGAAACTCATTGATCAAAAGCCAAAAGCCAATAATGAAATAATTACATTTGGTATAAAACATTTTTTTTTTTTGCTTTTTCATGGGTTTTCCTTTGAAAGAAGAATTAATTAAAAGTGGATAAGTGTGTGACTTCTGTTTCACTTACAAATTAATTACATAGCACTAATTATCAACTCTAAATAATAATTGTACTTGAATGAATCTAGGTCAGAAACTAAACTTTGGCTTCCTATATTATTAATTAAATGCATACTAGAAATAGGCAATTGGTGTTCTAAGCAGTATGCATAGTTAATTGCTATAGTGGAATACAATACATGGAAAATATTGTTGACCTTTTAGAAATAGAAGCAAATTGTAAAATAGTAATATATCCTGTCCATTAAAACAAAATTTAGAGAAAAGTAATATAAAGTCTCATCAATATTAAAGTACCGTATATACTCGTGTATAAGCCGACTTTTTCAGCCCAAAAATTGGGCTGAAAAGTCCCCCCTCGGCTTATACACGAGTATATAGTGTGAGTGTGACGGGGGTGCTGAGTGTGACGGGGACGGGGGCTCTGACTGGGGGCAGGAGGAGGCAGGAGGGGGCTGCAGTGACACCGCGCGGTCACGTGGGCCCGCCTCATTAATATGCACGCATCCCCCTGTCCATCCCCGGCAAGGGGATGCAGTGCATATTGCCCCACACAGCCCCTGGCGGCCCCCAGCAGCGGTATACAGCCCCCCCGCCTAGTACCGGGCCCCCATGCTGCGGCACAGCATACAGTAGCTCATACATTACCATCTCCTGCAGCGCGCGGCTCCTCCATATCCCAGCCGGCATCTTCCTGTAGTGTCATGTGACTGGCGCGTCACATGACACTACAGCAACAAGCCGGGCGGGAGATGGAGGAAGCGCGCGCTGCAGGAGATGGTAATGTATGAGCTACTGTATGCTGTGCCGCAGCATGGGGGCCCGGTACTAGGCGGGGGGGCTGTATACCACTGCCGGGGGCCGTCGGGAACCCTGTATACCCCTGTGCTGGGGGCTGCTGTATACCCCTGTGCTGGGGGCTGCTGTATACCCCTGTGCTGGGGGCTGCTGTATACCCCTGTGCTGGGGGCTGCTGTATACCCCTGTGCTGGGGGCTGCTGTATACCCCTGTGCTGGGGGCTGCTGTATACCCCTGTGCTGGGGGCTGCTGTATACCCCTGTGCTGGGGGTTGCTGTATACCCCTGTGCTGGGGGCTGCTGTATACCCCTGTGCTGGGGGCTGCTGTATACCCCTGTGCTGGGGGCTGCTGTATACCCCTGTGCTGGGGGCTGCTGTATACCCCTGTGCTGGGGGCTGCTGTATACCCCTGTGCTGGGGGCTGCTGTATACCCCTGTGCTGGGGGCTGCTGTATACCCCTGTGCTGGGGGCTGCTGTATACCCCTGTGCTGGGGGCTGCTGTATACCCCTGTGCTGGGGGCTGCCTTATACCCCTGTGCTGGGGGTTGCTGTATACCCCTGTGCTGGGGGCTGCTGTATACCCCTGTGCTGGGGGCTGCTGTATACCCCTGTGCTGGGGGCTGCTGTATACCCCTGTGCTGGGGGCTGCTGTATACCCCTGTGCTGGGGGCTGCTGTATACCACACTGCTGGGGGCTGTATACCTGTGCTGGGGTCCACCCTCGGCTTATACGCGAGTCAATAGGTTTTCCCAGGTTTTGGGGGCTAAAGTAGGGGGGTCGGCTTATACACGGGTCGGCTTATACACGAGTATATACGGTAGCTAAAGTAGCACTTAAAGTTATTTTGCTGGTGGGTGTAATGTGTATTAGGGTACATTCAACTTCTAAGATAATAATCAAAAGAAACAAGAAGAGGTAAAATCAGCACTCCAGGAAGATCAGTGTGAACAGTGATTGAATTCACCCAAATCCTTTACAGTTTAAAGCATAAAAAGGGGCATATATGATTTTATATAGCCAGAAACCACTTTCTTTCATTAACTAAGAATAACTAAATGCATATGAAGTGTAAATAACTTACCTGTATACGTAAGAATGTATTGTAAAGTAATAAAATGACAATGTTCATCATAATAATGTGCATTATAATATATAATATTAGTATAATATTAAAATACATATATATTTAATATATTCAAAACAATTGAGTAGAGATGAACGGATCAATCCTTGGAGGATCAAGATGTAGCAACGTTTCCTAAAATTTGCAGTTTTATGAGAATTATTTTTTGGATTGTATTTATGAATGCCAAAAAGAAAAAAAACTTGTCAGTATGTGCATTTATAGTGTAGGCCAACATCATTGTGCGTGGACATTCAGTCATCTCCCTAATACTCTGCAGAGATATATATATATATATATATATATATACATATATATATAAAATATTTTTTATTTATATAGCGCCAACATATTCCGCAGCGCTTTGCAATACAAAGTTCACATTTAAACAATCATAAAAACAAATAGAAAATACAATACAATGCCAAAAACAATACAATACAAAGCATAATATAATACAATAATTAGAGCAAAAAATGGCATCTTACAATCTAACAATGAGGTGGGGGTGACAAGGTACATGTGCTTATTTACAAAGATGGTATAGTCAACTTGAGGAGATGGGGAACAGATAGGAGCAGAATAAGTGGCCACAACCCATTATTTGTGATCCACTTGAGATGGCATGGATAGGCTATGTCTAGTTGACTGACTAGGGATCATGATAGGCCGTCCTAAAAAGATGTGTTATTAGGGATTGCCTAAAACTATCTAAGTTGTGGATACACCTAATTTCTTGGGGTAGAACATTCCAAAGAATTGGTGCGGCTCGAGGAGAAGTCTTGGAGCCGGGAGTGGGAGGTTCGGATTAATGCAGAAGTGAGTCTAAAGTCACTTCCAGAGCGAAGAGAACGGGTGGGGTGATAGACAGAGATGAGGGAGGAGATGTATGGGGGTGCTGCACTGTGAAGAGCTTTGTGGGTGAGAACAAGCAGTTTGAAATGGATCCTATAGTGTATAGGCAGCCAATGTAATGACTGGCATAGAGCAGAAGCGTCTGAGTAACGATTATCTAGATAGGTAATCCTGGCTGCTGCATTAAGGATGGACTGGAGAGGGGACAGTCTAGTGCGGGGGAGGCCAACTAAGAGAGAATTACAATAGTCAAGGTGGGAGTGAATCAGGGCCACAGTGAGGGTTTTGTGATTTCCAATGTGAGAAAGGGGTGAATTTTAGAGATGTTCTTCAGGTGCAAGCGGCAAGAGCGGGCGAGGGATTGTATATATGGGGTGAAGGAAAGATCAGAGTTAAACATAACACCCAGACAGCGAGCCAGCTGACTAGGCACTATTGTGGTGCCGCACACTGAGAGAGAGATGTCATATTTAGGGAGGTTAGTGGAGGGCGGGACCAGAAGTAGGTCAGTTTTGGAAAGATTAAGTTTCAGGTAGAGAGCGGACATGATATTGGAAACTGAGATTAGACAGTCATTGGTGTTCTTTATTAGAGCAGGCGTAAGGTCAGGGGAAGAAGTGTATAGTTGGGTGTCATCAGCCTAAAGATGGTACTGAAAGCCAAATCTGCTGATGGTCTGTCCAATTGGGGCTGTGTAGAGTGAGAAGTGGTCCAAGGACTGAACACTGAGGGACTCCAATAGTGAGAGGAAGAGGGGAGGAAGTGGAGCCAGCAAATGATACACTGAAAGAGCGGTCAGAAAGATAGGAAGAGAACCAGGAGAGAGCAGTGTCCTTGATGCCGATGGAGTGCAGCATGGAGAGTAGGAGATGTTGGTCAACAGTGTCAAAGGCTGCAGAGAGATCAAGAAGGATAAGCAGAGAGTGGTGACCATTACATTTTGCCGTCAGAAGGTCATTGGACACTTTGGTGAGAGCAGTTTCTGTAGAATGTAGGGGGCGGAAACCAGACTGTAATGGGTCTAGAAGAGAGTGAGTGGAGAAGTAATGAGTGAGGCTGGAGTAGGCCAGGCGCTCCAGGAGTTTAGAGATTAAGGGGAGATTGCAAACTGGTCTGTAGTTGTATGTGCAGGAAGAGCTGAGAGATTTCTTTAATAAAGGAGTGATGATAGAGTGTTTGAAGGAGGAGGGGAAGACGCCAGAAGAGAGGGAGAGATTGAAGATTTTGGTTAGGTGAGTGGTGACCACCGGAGAGAGAGACTGGAGTAGGTGTGAGGGGATGGGGTCAGCAATGCATGTGGTTTGACGAGAGGAAGAGAGGAGCCTGGAGACTTCTTCTGTGACCGGGTCAAAAGTAGAGAGTGAGCCGGAGGAAATGTGGGGAGAGGTAGGGGTAACAGCAATTTGAGGCTGGGAGTTGATTTCCTGACAGATGTTTTCTATTTTCTCTGTGAAGTGGGAAGCCAGGTCATCAGCACAGAGGTCAGTGATAGGGGCCTGCACTTTAGGACTGAGGAGAGAGTGAAAGGTGTCAAAGAGTTTTTTTGGGTTGTTGGATAGTGAGGAGATTAAAGTGGCGAAGTAGGTTTGTTTGGCAAGGTGAAGGGCAGAATTGTAATTTCTCAGCATAAATTTATAGTAAATGAAGTTTTCAGGAGTGCGGCTTTTCCTCCATAGACGTTCAGCACTCCTGGAGCATCGCTGGAGGAATCGAGTTTGTGATGTGAGCCAGGGCTGTTTTACTCTGTGTTTGGAGGTTTTGAGGGTGAGGGGTGCTATTTGGTCCAGGGTCCTTCTGAGAGAGTCATTTAAATGATTGACTGTCAGATCGGGACAGGAGAATGAGGAGATTGGGGACAGTGATGAGTGTAGAGTCTGTGAAAGTGTGAGGGTTTATGGCCCGTAGATTTCTGAATCTGTGATATGTAGGAATGTGCTGGGGTGGGCAAGGGTTAGTGAGTGTGAAGGAGAGAATGTTGTGGTCAGAGAGGGGAAGTTCTGAATTATCTAAGGAGGAGGTTGAGCAGAGCCGGACAAAGATCAGGTCAAGGGTATTACCATCCTTGTGTGTCATCGAGGTTGAGAGCTGAGACAGGCCAAGAGATGTGGTTAGAGATAGGAGCTGAAATGCAGATGAGGAGATGTTGCTGTTTGTGGGGATGTTGAAGTCTCCCAGAATAAGGGTTAGTAATTCTGAGGATATGAAATGTGGCAGCCATGCGGAGAAATGGTCGAGGAATTGGGTGGTTGACCCTGGGGGGCGGTATACCACCACTGCTCTAAGGTGGAGGGGATGGAAGAGCCTAATTGTGTGGACCTCAAAAGAGGGGAGTGAGAGTGATGGGAGCATGACCTGGAAAGTACATTGTGGGGACAGGAGTAAGCCAACTCCACCACCATGTCTGTTCCCAGGTCTTGGGGAATGAGAGAAATGCAAGCCGCCATAAGAAATAGCGGCAAGGGACACTGTGTCTGAATCCTGGATCCAGGCTTCAGTGAGGGCCAGCAGATTAAGGGATTTAGTGAGAAAGTAGTTGTGAATGAGTGGAAGTTTGTTACATACAGACCGTGGATTCCAGAGAGCACAATTAAAAGAGGGTGATGAAGGTGTGCATGTACTGTTTATAAGGTTAGTGGGGTTTCTAAATGTGGTGGGAGAGGGGTAGAAGTTGGTGGAGGGTGGACCAGGATTTGGAGAGATGTCCCCTGACAAAAGCAGCAGTAAAAAGAGGAAAGTCAAACAGTTTTTGTGATGGTGACTTTGTTTTTGGTGCAATACCCTGGAGCATGGTGGTCCGAGATTATTCACTATGGTGAACAGACTATGGAATAAAGTAGAAGGAAGGAAGGAGGGTTTATGTGGATGTGGGGTGATGGAGGGGGGGTGGGGCGGTGAAGGTAAAGTGCAAAAGCACATAGAACAATAGATATTGAAGTAAAGGACATGGTGATAGGAAAAGGAAAAGAAAAGAAAAGAAAATGAAAAAAAAAAACATTTTCCCTTCCTCTCCCTCTTCCTCTCCCCCTTCCTCTTCTCCCTTTTAAATAGAGTGGCTTACCTGAGTCCTGCCCTGACTAACTGCCATGAAGTAACTGCATCCACTTAGCATTCAATGCCACTTTGCATGAGATGCCACACGTGTAAGCTCCCCACACGTGTACCCCTTAGGAATGAACTAAATTTATAGGACACACTACAGAATCAGGTGAGGGGGATTGTGGGAAGTCACATGGCTTCAGGTAATTAACAGCTACAAGAAACAGCAGGGGTGAAAAAGATGATGAAAGGCCACAGACATTAGGTAAAACGTCCTCCACACTATCACACCTCCAACAAGATAACATTTACAATGTGGCAAATAGTGGCACTGTCCATACACCTGCGCTTCAGTATTTAGCGCTTCTTGGGTTAAATACTTAGATTCAGGCAGAGAAGCGCAGGTGCGTGTATGCGGCTGCTTCTAGCAGACGCTGTCCCTGGTTACCCGGTGTGCATCGTGGTAACCAGTTCAGACAGCAGCCTGCATAGTCACCGCTTATTGCGAGCGCACAGGGAAATGCTGCTTGCAGTGTTTCCCTGTGCGCTTGCAATAAGCGGTGACTATGCAGGCTGCTGTCTGAACTGGTTACCACGATACACATCAGGTAACCAGGGACAGCGTCTGCTAGAAGCGGCTGCATACACGCACCGGCGCTTCTCTGCCACAATCTAAGCATTTAGCGCAAGAAGCGCTAAATACTGAAGCGCAGGTGTGTGGACAATGCCAGCATATACTGGTGAGTAAAGAATGTAATGCATAGAGATGACACAGGAAACTTTCCAATAAATGCAGAGATGGAATATTACTATTAGCCTATGTGAGTCAGGCTGATATCACAATGGAGGTCATTGCAGCAAGCACAGGTATATTTAACATGCACTGTTACAATGAGTTTAACAAATGCAGATGACAGCAAACGGTGTTGGAATATTAGCATTAGCCTATGTGAGTCAGGCTGATATCACAATGGAGGTCATTGCAGCAAGCACAGGTATATTTAACATGCACTGTTATAATGAGTCTAGCAAATGTAGATGACAGCAAATGGTGTTGGAATATTACCATTAGCCTATGTGAGTCAGGCTGATATCACAATGGAGGTCATATATATACATATATATAAGACGGGCTGGATACATCATGGAATAAGGAACTTGTATATACCCTTAGTCGTCATTTAAAATCCATAAGTTTTGCCCTCCTATTCTGTACCTCTGCTGAGAAATCCGGATAAATTGAAGGTATGGTACGATCAATAGTCAGGGCAGGACAGCCTCTGGCATCTCTATCCATGAAATGTAGACGTTTAATCAGGATAGGACATGGTGGGGCGTCTAGTGGTAAGAGGCATGTGGAGATTCGATGATCTTGCTCAACAGCAAGTAATGACAAGGGGGTCTCTTTTCAAAAAATCTTGGGCAGCCATATTTTAAAGAATTCAGCTGAATTTCTTTCCCTCTGCTCTTTAAGGAACTCCAGCCAAATGAAGGTTGTGTCTGTGTGACCTGTATTCCAAATCATCTACTATGTTAAAGTGAACCTGTTACCCCTTTTGTGCATTGTAAAGTGTGGCCACCACCTTTTACATACTGTCATTGGGGTTCTGATGACCTCTTTATATCCCCAGACTGGCCCCTCAACACCTCAAAAACTAACTTTTAATGTTTCCTGCACTGTATGGTAATAAGCTCTTCATGGTCAGGAGGGATGTGGCTCATTCAGTCCAAGCTGCCTTGTGCCTGTAAAACCTGACCCGCTGCCTGCAATTTAGAAGGTAAACAAACTGCAAGCGGTCTAATTGGAGGCGCTCAGGCACAAAGGCAGTAAGCACTGGGATGGTTTTCAACAGACCTTTATTCAGACTCCCCTCCTACTCCACAACATGTTTCGATAGATTATCTTCCTCTGGTGACCACCGGAGGAAGATAGAGAATCTATCGAAACATGTTGTGGAGTAGGAGGGGAGTCTGAATAAAGGTCTGTTGAAAACCATCCCAGTGCTTACTGCCTTTGTGCCTGAGCGCCTCCAATTAGACCGCTAGCAGTTTGTTTACCTTCTAATATAAATCCCTCTCTGAGGGTAAAGCGGCAGGGAGCAGCTAGGCGCGGAGTGCAGCTTAACGTGAGGACCTGGCGTCGCCTGGCAACAGGAGCTCTAACTGAAGAACCTGCGGTAACGTGACCGGATATTCGGAGCCCCCGGAGCACGTGGTGTGCAAAGGAGCTGGATCCTGTGAAGGTCGCCTTATCAAGTGTATTACCAGGTTGTGCGGGGACAGCACAATTTGAAAAGGTGAGTGGCCACCTATTATTACGCCACGCTAAATAAAGCCCCCCAGGTAACCGCACTATTGCACCCCTTTTCTCCCTTTTTTCTCTTGCTGCCTGCAATATGTCACACCTTCTGTGTAAGTATGTGAATCAGTGACGGCATTCGTGCCTGCGCAGTGGCAGGGTCACTATGCTGTAATGAAGTTGCACTTAAAATCTTGCAATATTTGTGAAATATCGCAAGACTTTGTGCAGTTTCAATAGAGCACAGTGACCCGTGCCACTGCGCAGGCGCGGATGCCGTCACTGATTCACATACATACACAGGAGGAGCAGCATATTGCAGGCAGTGGGATGGGTTTTACAGGCACAGGGGTTGCTAGAACTGAAGTGAGCTGCATCCCACCCGACCATGAAGAGCTAATTACCATAAAGTGCGGGACATATTAAAAGTTAATTTCTGAGGTATGCAGGGGCCAGTCTGAGGGTAGAAATGGGTAACCGTAACCCCAATGACAGTATGTAACAGGTGGTGGGCACAGGTTATAATGCACAAAAGGACTGACAGGTTCATTTTAAAGAGATAGGTCATATTCTGTGTATTTTTCTTAAGTTCCTTATGTATAGGAGGCATTTGATCTTCAATGGTGCTCAAGCTGCCTTTCATCTTTCTGATGCTTTCATTAAACTTTTGCACGTAATTTCTCATGGAGCTCACTTCTTCCTTTATGCCCCCCACACTCAAAGTAAGGGAGGTCAGTTTCTTATTTCAAGCAGATAATAGCTCAAAATATTTCTTTTAGAGTGGGTTCTCCAGTGTTTTCACTAGGATTTTCCTCTCTCTGCAAGTCACATACCTCCTGAAAAACATGTAGCTGCATAGGTGACTGATACTCCCCACGTAGTCTCCTCCGTGGAAATGTGGCACCCCTGCCGGGATTGCCACAGGACCCATCCGGTGCAAAGAGGGATTTACACTTTGGTACCCACAGCACACAACATCTACCACCCCAGACCTGGAGGGGGAGCTCTACTGGCAGCCTTAAGCCAGATCCCCTATAAAAGATCCAGGCCTGAAGGGAGGAGTCAGTTATGCAGTTCGGAAGTTAGTCTGCTCTGAGCAGAAAGTCCAGTGAAGCAGCCTAGAGAAGGTTCTGGAAAGACCAGGTTGCTGGGCAAAGCAAGGCCCAGCACCAAGGGACACTGAGCACCCCAGAGAGAGAGACGGAGGCCAGTGGAGGAGTAAGGAAAAAGGACAAGGGACCGTATATAGGATCCCTTTAGCTCACCCGGACACTGGAGTCCGACCCTGCAGGAGAAACACTGAAGCAGGAAAAGCCCGGAGAAACCAGGAGGATCTATTCCCCTGAGATACTAACTTAATAGAGACACTCAAACCTGACCAAACACAGGACAAGGGGTCCAAGAGGAGTATAGGGACCCCACAGAAGGCCCTCATTGTCAGTTAAAGAGTAAAGTCCTGAGAGGGAAGGAAGTGGCGAGTTCAGCTATAGGCAGGACTTACCCCAAACCACCATACACAGTAGTAGAGGAGGCATCTCAACTCTCAAGGTGAAAATCCCAAATTGCACCGAGAACCTGGTTCCCTCTTGGACTGTACCTGTTACCGGACTTCAGTAAAAAGGTACTGAAACAAAGACAATTGTGTGTGTGAGCCTGCTTTCCTGCCGCTGCCCACAGCGTTCCCCGCAAGCCGCTACTACAACTCCCCTCATCCACCCTTGCTGCCCTGAGGTAAAGCTCCACCTGTGGGGAGCTGTACTACACTGAGCTGCATCACCATCACCTCAGCGCCTGCCGCAGCGCTGGTATCCACCGTTACCAGGAACTACAGGTGGCGTCACGACACTACTACCCCCATCCTCATCACCATTCCCCCTAATCCCCACCACTGAGGGTCCAGGACACAGAACCTGGAATCAACTAGCCATGATCCCCCATCGAAGCAGTCGTCCTGTCTCAGGATCCGAGTACCCCCTACCCTGTCGACCGCCTCAGAAGCAAATTGCCATTCTGCCTCAGTTCCCTGAAGAAGTCCATTGCTGGTCATCTCCTTCTTTATTCACTTGTCTTTGCAGGTCAGGATGAGGTGAGACAGTGTTATGTCCCATATGGACAAAGAGTCTGAGTATAGTTGCAGCAGCTCCTGCCTTCTCGCAGGTATGCAGGGTGCAGGTGCCATGTTTACAGCTCCCTCAAATCGGACAGAATGTTATATTAGAAATCTTACTAGATGTTCTCTTTCAACTACAACTGGTTAATTTACTATGAGACAATGCCAGAAACATTGTTAATGCAATATGCTTGGACACAGTAACACATGATCCTTGTATGCAGCACATTCTCTATTGATGTGTAAATTGTTTTTTTTTATAATATATTGGCTATAGAAGGGTGGTTCTTAAGGCCAGAAGAGGATATAGGCATTCTAACTGGTTATAAAATATGAAGAAGCACTCTTCCTAGCCTGGCAGACACAGAATGGTCTACCTGAGCTTAGTCTGATATATGACTTTGCAACATGATAAAATTCGAGAGTGCATATGTTAGAGCACCTGTATGGGCTGCATAAGCAGCAAAATATTACATTGTGTAGCTAGAAAACTGGAGTTTGGGTTACTTGTGCAGGCGATGAGGGACATGTGTTGCCTACTGATGCTTTTGAAATAGGCTACGAAATTTGCCATTAGGAACAACTTTGACACAAATTATGTCATCCTGTTCACATTCATGTTGGAAAGAAATAATCAAAAATACAGCAAGGGATGGAAGAAGTACAGCAACTTATCCTTGTTTATCGCTGGCCTTTGGCTGTTAGTGACTCATAAAGAGTATTCCCATCTCCAAAGTCCTATATATATATATGTAGCAGATATAATAATAATATTTATAAATACCTCCAATTAGAAATATAGTATAGTTCTCTTGATTAGCTATGTCTCCTTATGTGCATTGCATTACACTAGCATGGGTATCTATGGTTACAACCTATATCAAATAAATAACTGTCATGATATGAGTGGTCTTAACTATGGATACCTATAGAGGGAATTCAAGACAGCACATGGCTTTATTATGCTCAAGTGGGATACCTTGCGCTCTCAAATTCAGAAAAGCTTACATTTTTCACCAAAAATTAGACATGGACAAGTGACAATTTTCATTATGTTCTACTAGATGTGGGCCCGATGCTATCGCATTGGGAGGGCGGTGTCTGTGCACTGTGTTTCCCCTCCCTGTGCCTGGGTCTGTCTCCTCCTGTGCCTGTCTCTGTCTCTTCCTTGTGCCTGCCTCTTTCTCCTCCTGCAGCTGTCTCCTCCTGTGCCTGTCTCTGTCTTCCCCTGTGGCTGTCTCTGACTCCTCCTTGTTCCTGCGTCTGTCCCCTCCCCTGCTCCCCATCCTTCCCTGTATGGCATTAAGCATAGTGTGGCTGTAACATTGTGATTATTGACATGAATCTGGCTCTGGCCAGTCATGTGACTGATCACATGTCTGTGACCTTACCACAGGTCCTTTATCCTCCTCAGCAGTCTAGTCGGGGTGCCGTAATGTGTGCGGCTGTGAGATCCTAACTGCACCTGCGCAGCAGGTTCTCCCAGGCACAGTTAGAATGTCACTGGAGCTTAATGCGGTGATTAGTGATGGGCGAATCTAAATTACTCGGAATCGCTTGACTTAGCGAGTCTGAACCCGGGACTCGCTACTCGTTGCGAGTCTAGCGAGTCCAATGTTAATGAATGGGGAAGCGAGTAATAGCGAGTAGTGTGCGATTTACAAATCACAGATGTGTCTCGGAAGCTTCAGCCTGAAGCAATCCTAGTTTTGTCATTGATTTGCATTGGACTCGTTTACTTTGCAAGTAATCGCTGGGAAACTCGCACAGATAAGAGTCCTGTCTGCTCTGTGTGCTGGCTGCCACAGCTCCAGGGTCCTAGAGCCCGCCTGCTGCCTGATGTAGCAGAGCTTAGATTGTTCTCAGTCTGCTCATTCCCTGTGCATAGACATCTATATCTAAGCACAGGGGATGTAGCAGAGAGGACATCGCGTTTTGGACTGCGTCGGACGGAAGAGGATTTTTTTAATTAAAGATGAGTCCCTAATGGCTTTTTTTTATTTCTAATAAAAAATTTTCTCTGTGTTGTGTTTTTTTTAAACAATTTAATAGAAATTCATGGCGGTCATGTCTAATATTGGCGTGACCGCCATAAATTTCGGGCTTAGTTCCAGCTGATAATACAAAGCTGGCCCTAACCTCTTTATTACCCAGCGTGCCACCGCCACCAGGGCCGCTGGAAGAGCGGGGTTCAGCGCCAGAGGATGGCGCTTCAATGAACGGGGCCATCTTCTGGGGCGGCTGCGGGCTGCAATTTGCAGGGGGGGTGCCCAGAAGCTTGGGCATCCCTGCGCTGCGGATTCCAGCCCCCAGCTGCTTAGCTCTACCTGGCTAGACATAGAAATTGCGTGGAGCCCCACGCATTTTTTTTTAATTATTTCATGAAATTCATGAAATAATAAAAAAAAAGGGCTCCCCTATATTCTTGTGTCTGGCCAGGTACAAATAGGCACCTGGGGGTTGGGGACAGCCCATCGCTGTCTGCTGGATCCGGCTGGTTCCAGAAATACGGCAAGCCCATGTAATTTTTTTTCTGAAAAATCAATAAAATAATCCTAAAAAAGGGACTGCATCTTTATTAACCCCTCGCCCATGGTCCAGGGGTTAATAAAGATGCAGTCCCTTTTATTTACATTGTTTTATGGATTTGTCAGAAAAAAATTTCACGTGGGCTTCGCCGTATTTCTGGAACCAGCCGGATCCAGCAGGCAGCGACGGGCTGCCCCCAACCCCCGGTGCCTATTTGTACCTGGCCGGACACAAGAATATAGGGGAGCCTTATTTTTATTATTCATGGATTTCATGAAATAATAAAAACAAAATGCGTGGGTGCTCACCGCAATTTCTATGTTAGCCAGGAAAGCTAAATGCAGCTGGGGCTGATCCGCACGCAGGATGCCAAGCTTTCTGCACCCCGCTGCAAATTGCAAGCCGCAGCCACCCAAAATTGGCGCGTTCATTGAAGCGCCATCCTTGCGCTGAACCCCGTCTTCAAGCGGCCCTTGTTGGGATGCACGCTGGTAAAAAAGGGGTTAATACAGCTTTGTATACAAGCTGGATTATCAGCCCAGATTCTTAATTCAGCCACGTTGACAGCATAAGAATCTCCAATAAAGGTTAATTTAAAAACAAACAATGAAAATTTTTATTAGAAATTTTAAAAAAAAGCCATTGGACTCATCTTATTAAAATAATCCTCTTTCCGTTCCGACGTAGTCCAAAACGCCATGTCCGCTCTGCTACAATCCCTGTACATAGATATGTGTCTATGCACAGGAATGGCGACTGAGACAATTCAGCACTGCTAATCATCTCTGTGAGCAGGGGCTCTAGGAACCTTGGGAGCTGCGGCAGCTTGCACACAGAGTAAGACAGGCTGGACTTGCTCGCATGTGAACAGCATTACATTTGCGAGTTTCCCTGAATAACTGGCACAGTAGCCGATCTAATAAGACAATGGCAATCCCAATTGTGTCAGCGTTTGCCATTGATTGCATCTGGACTCTGAGAGTAAACGCTGGTAAACTCGCAGGATGTACGAGTCCTGCGAGTTCCTTACTACTGCCGCAGTAACGAAGTCCTAGCGAGTAGATTCGCCATCCCTAGCGATTGATCGGTGCCGTGGGAGGCTGGATCCAGATTGTACCTCAGTCTCAATGCAGCAAGCCCAGGCTAACACTGAGCACATGCTGCCACTGAGCCAAATTGCCCTTATACCAGCTGTTAGGGTATTGCCGAGGAAGTTTAACGTCGGTTAGCAGCGAAAACCGCCGGCGTTTTAGCATGTTTAATTTAAAATTTATTAAATCCTAAACAGCGTTAAAGGACTTACATTTAACCCTATGTAATTTAGAAACGCTGTCCACGATGGTCAGTTTATGTGACAGGATTCTGGCCCCAGATCGAACGGTTTCCCAGCGATTTGATGCAAAAGATATGTCAATTCTTCTCAGAGCGTTTGGATCGGTTTCTCCTGAACAAAATCCTCCATAGAAAACCGCCGGAAAAACCGCTGGAAAAAACCGACTGAAAACCGCTGTGCACACGCTGAAAAAAACCGCCAGAAAACCGCCGGAACACAGCTGGAGACTTCAGAGCTCAGAACTGATAATTTCCAGCAGTTTACTGACGGTTTGAACGCCACTAAACCTTCCTGTGGGCACATACCCTTATGCGTCAGGGTTCAAACCCTGAGCATTGTGGTCGGCTTGTCTGTCTACTGTGTCACAGCAGAAACACCTTTTCTCTGCATGTTTACTATCTGTTATCTTTGCTTTAGTCTTTTTTGTTAACAGATAGTTTTTATCTATTCATTTGTCTGTCTAATTTCCTTTTGAATGCGGTCATACATACATTCTCCCTGCTAGTGTTTCCTGCTGATTATATTCTGATTTGGCTGTCCAGCCATATCGCAGTTGTGTATGCCAGTCAGTGTAACAGTAGCTGAGGTTTAGCTATTTGCTTTTTTTGCTCTTCACCTTGCACCTATCTTCTGTTTGCAGCTAGGAAGTAGGTGGCATACGAACTAGCAGTACTTTCATTATCTTTTCTCTTTGTTTTACTGGGGTTCGCTGGTCGTTGCCCCTGTCACACATGCCAGATGTCACACAAACTATTCTAATTCAATAAAATAATTTTTGGATCACAACTGTAAAAGCCTGGCTCTTTTGAAGATAGAATACAGCCCTACGTTTTTGCAGCCTGAGATTAATAAATCTTGTAATTTTGATCTTGAAAACATGGACAGTTTGTTGCAATGTGTTATGCAGTCTCTGCAATATGCCAGTCTGTTCTTTACAGATTTCTGGACACCTTCTGGGCTAGCGCATAAACTCCAATGTGGGGGACCAGATCCCAGGAAAAGCAAGGGGTTTCGAATTTGCCAAATTTTTCGGAATACAAATTGAATCCAGTCCTTTTGGACAATGGAACTGGAAATAGTCGTGCATCCATTGTAATTTCGCCCATAGGATCCAGGTAGATCAGGTGTCACGATTTTTCAGTGGAGACACAAATCTGCATGCATCATGTTGTGATTTGGTCTCCATGCAAATAGAAACGTAATGCCAAACCTCTGATTCAAAAAGACAATCGGTTAAAATTTTGATGAATAGTAGCCAATGGCCAGATTGCCTGGACTCAACACGTAAATCATTTTCGGTCCATGTTCTATGAACTGTGCATGCACAAAGCATGCGCAGAACGCAGTTCTACATTACACGCTCCCTAGGGGGCGTATCATTTACCATCCAGCATACCCAGGAAATGGATGCTCCAGCATGGGGTACAGATGCATCCAGTTTATTATTGCGGGGGAATCAAGGGGGCATGCAGGCTTTTCCTGCATGCCCCTTAATTCCAAAATACTCTAGTGTGAAATCAGCCTTAAGGCTGCTTTCACATTGCAATTTAGTGGCTGTCCGTGGGATCCGAGTTTTTGCAGGATCCTCTGGACAGCCACAGATCCACACGATCCCTGCAATTGGATGGCAAATAGCCATACGATCTGATTTAAACAGGATGCGTGTGGATCCTGTGGTCCCCTGTCTCTCCCTGCTCCTGCGTCCTCCATCTTCTTCCCTCCGCTATTCTATTCTGTACCCTCACTCCTCTATCCTGATCTAATGCCTATACTGTACCCTGTTCTCTTCCCTGTGCTTTTAAAAAAAGTAAAACTCCTCCTGGAGGTTACATCACCTTGTCACCGGCTCCCAGGTCGCGACACCATCAGGGCAGAAGGACCTGTGGTGATGTCAGAGAGCCGATCACATGACACGTGAGCTGACCGGCTCTGTGACATCACCACAGGTCCTTCTGCCCCGATGGTGTCGCATCCTGTGGGACGGTGACAAGGTGATGTAACCTCCGGGATGAGTTTTTCTTTTTTTAAACACACAGGGAAGAGAACAGGGAACAGATAGGGATTAGATCAGAATAGAGGAGCGGGGGGACAGAATAGAATAGCGGGGGGGGGGGGGACAGAATAGAGGAGATGGGGAAGAGATCGGGGAAGGAAGATGCAGGGAGAGACAGTGAGGGGCAGGGACCATGAAGCCGACATCGGATTGGAGGTGAACTCGGATCTGATATCCATAGGCTCAGATTTTGTGTGCACTCGGATCAGCACAGATCCGATGCTGTCCGATTTGAGTCACAGACACAAAATCACAGCAGGCTACGATTTTGTGCCCGTGATTAAATCGGACAGCATCGGATGGTGCCAAAATCGGATGCCAATAGTGGCATCATTCGATCCAATCCGATTCCCATAGGTGGACTTGGGATCCGATTTCGGATCCGAGTGTATCCTTTTGAAACAGATACAATCGGGTGACCAAAAATCCAATGCGAAAGCAGTCTTACACAGACGAGGGGTATCTGATATTTCATCAGATAGCCATCATGGCAATGTTATTCTATGGGGCAGTGCCAATGAGCCTATTTTTCTCATGCAAATTCTGCATGAAAAGAAATTAGCTGCATGCAGAAATTGGCAGCGTATATCAGATCATGCCAATCCATTAAAATCTATAAATATTGGACTGCACTTGGACGTTATCCGAGTGGAATTCGATTTATGTGGACACAGACAATGGAGTAGGTGGAGAAATTATATTCTCCATTTTCTCCTAACGTATGCTGGTACTCTCATGTAAGGCCGGCTGCACACTGTGATCTGATCCGTGGCTGTCAGCTTAAGCCAGACAGTCCCGGACCGGATTTTGGCCCCATAGTATCCTATGGGGTCGGATGGAGCCGGATGGCAGCTCTCTGCATCCAGTTTCCATCTCTGCGGGAGAATTCAAATTTTTCTCACGGATACAAAAACATTGTTGCAACTTTTTGTGTCCGAGGAGAAAAATCTCCCCTAATTGCCTTCTCCTGGATC